>JAYXIM010000370.1:0-478142 GCA_037575425.1 Anastrepha fraterculus | reverse complement strand
TCTTTCTCTGCTAACACTAACAGATACCGCATCGAATATTTTCAGAGCAGGAGAGTTCGTAGTAATTCATATGACATGACCTATCCGGCAGAGCCACAGGATATGTATTTTCCGCACTATGTATAGTAGTCAACGTGCAGGTAATGTTCATAAATCGTTCGTATAATCTTTCCCTCACACACATCAAAGTCCCCTAATCGGTTGTTATCATCGTTTAAGATTCTACGCCGTGCAAAAGGTTTGTGATTTTTGTTTGTCGGCCTTTCTGGTTACTTAATTCATAGAGTCATTTATTGGCAAGGAAGATTTCCCATTAGATTTCAAGGCTGACATTATTACTACTTCAAAACTATAACTGTGGCGTGGAGGTACTTTGTCTTGTCGTTGCTCACCATCAGAGCCGACCGTTTTGCTCTTTTACCCAGGTTAAATGGCCGCCCTAGCCGGAGTGTAACTGTGCGTGCAGGTTCAAAACCTAATGGAGGTATGAAACATCAAATGATAAAAAATAATTTTTCTGTCGCCTCTCGGCGGGCAATGACAAACCTACGGGTGTATTTTTGCGATCAAAATCTGCTCATAAAAAACCATCATCAAATGTCCAAATTATATGCATACCGTCTTCATCAAAAAGTTCACGGAATATATTCTGAAAATTCAAAATCCATTTTCATTACTCAAAAGTGATCTTATCGCCTTCAACTGCAACACACTTATGCCAGCATTTGATTCAGCTCTCGAAACATTTCTGGGCCTCTAATTTCGGTATAGCCATTAGAACCGTCTTCGATTCTTCCATTACTTCCTTTCGGCTCTTAAAACGCGTTCCCCGTGTCGATTTTTTGACTTGATCAAACAGAAAAAAATCGTAGTGAGCCATATCAGGTGAATTCGATGGCTGTTAAATGATATTCGTTTCGTTTTTGGTCAAAAATTCACGGATAATAATGGCACTGTGTGACGGTGCGCTATCATGGCGCAAAATTTACGAGTTGTTTTCCCATCAATCCTTCCTTTTTGGTAAATTGCTTCTCGTAAATGTCTCATAGCATCCAAATAGAAGTTCTTATTAGCTGTCTGACCTTCTGGCGAAAATTCGTGGCGTACAATACCGTTGTGATCCATACAAACAGGGAATCCAACGCTATCTTTTTTGACTGAAAACGAGATGGTTTTTTGGTCTAGGTTCAATCGCAGGTCTCTACCCACTCTCCAGATGTCTGGACTGCCTGTCGTACTCATAAATCCACGTCTCGTCTCCAGTAATTATGCGTTTGATGAATGTTGGGTCGGACTCAGCTTTGCAAATCATGTCTTTGGCGATATTAACTCGGTCCATTTTTTGCATGAAATTCAAATACTTTGGGACGAACTCTGCGGCAACATGACGTAAACCCAAATTATTAGCTACAATGTCCTCAAAGGATCCGTACGCAATGTTCAAGTCCTTTGTCAGTTCTCTAATTGTTAATTTGCGGTTATTTTTTCTTTCACTTTATTAATGTTGTCATTAGTTTTTGAAGTCGATGGCCGCCAATACGTTCAACATCCTCTATGCAGTCAGGATCTCTTCTGTAACGTTCATGCCACTCGTAAATGGCTGCTTTCTTTCAAGCATCAGTACCGGAACCGTTTCCCAACATTTCTAAGGTATTCGCACCATTGAATTCATTTTTAAGACTGTAAACAATCGAAAACACGTGCAGGGGTAGATTTACTCAAAACGGCGTAACTTTTACAAATGGCGATAAAATTTTGGTAGGAATGCTACTCACAGATGTGACAACCTAGCAAAAAACAAAAAAAAAAACAGATCTCAAATCAGTTGACTTAGCGCATCATTTGGCGGGTATTCCATTTTTTTTTCACAGCTCTCTAAAATTGCCTACTTCAATGCATTTAGTTTATCCATTTCGTAATAACTCTACTTTTATTCTTTGCACAGAATGTGGTGGTGTGCTGAGCAGCAGAAATGGTGTAATCACATCACCTAATTATCCGCTTAATTATCCACCGGAGTCGAGGTGTGAATGGACTATCGAAGTAACGCCACATCATTCAATCACCCTGACTTTGGAAGAAATCGAAATGGAAAGCTATTTCTCATGCGAAATGGACTTTGTAGAGGCTTACGAGGGTGCCAACAGTGACGACGAAACACCAGCAGAAGAGGCTAAACTCTTGTTCAAGGAGTGTGACTTGTCGGAAACGGCGCAGAATGAATGGGTTACCACTACCAATACGGCGATAGTGCGCTTTGAGAGCGATGATAGCATAGAGTCGAAGGGCTTCAAGTTGAGCTTCAAGGAGGTAAATTGCAATTCCTATGTAAATGTACATTCAATTATTTGAAAACATGCATCTGTTTATAAATAGAATTGCGGTCAACGCATTGAAATTGGTGAAGATGATATGGATTATATCGCAGTCAGGCGCAATGCGGTTACAAATGAAACTTGCGTATGGCATTTGATAGCAAAGGATCTTAGCAAACACATACAATTCATACCCACACATGTGCAACTGAGTCCACTGGTAGCAATGTCGGCGCCGACAGAGGAGGATTGCATCGATCAAGGGGTTAAGGTAAATGGAAGGAATGCAGTAATTTTCGTGTAAATAACTCCATGCTTGCCTTACAAACGTTAGATATATGACGGCGCGGACGAAACTGGTGCATTGCGTGCCAGATTTTGCAGATCACATCCACCAAATATTATTTCTAATGGAAATGCCCTCACCATCGTGGTGCCACTGAATGTTACCACAGAATTTGAGGGCTATTACCTATTGATGGATAATTGGTGCGGTGGTTATTACGCATCGTTGAGAGGAACCTTTGCTTCACCCTACTATCCCTCCTCATATCCGGTGAATATCAATTGCGAATGGAATATTGAAGTGAGTGAAGGCAACTCGATTGTACTGACAATTGAATCACTCGATTTGGAAGAATCAGAGGGCTGCAATAAAGATTATCTGGAGGTACGTGACTCAAGTGAAAGTGGTCGTTTGCTTGGTTTATTCTGTAGTACGAACATACCACCACCCATAATTGGTGCTCAATCAATGTGGTTGAAATTTGGCAGCGATAATGATGGTGTGGGCAATGGTTTTTTGATATCTTATAACTATGGTAAGTAGACTTCTAATGAGAGTGCGTGCATCTAATTTATATATAAATAAATAAATCCTTCCCGTTTCGCTAGCAACACACAATGAGATCAATGGCACAAATGGCACAATAGAGTCGCCGCATTACCCTACCAAATTCCATGCAGATGACCCTTATAGCTGGCGTATAACAGTCCACAAGGACTATGTGCTGGTGGTACAAATACATCATATCGTAGATGTGGATATACCATTTATTAAGGTTAGTACTGTACAACAAAAAATATGTTCAGAGTGTAGCTAGGGAAACGTCAATAAATACGTCCTTGGCATGCTTATTGATTTCAAGGGGGCGTTTGATTACCTGCGCTGGGATCGAGTGTTGCAACAACCGGAGAAGCTTGGATGTCCGGAGTTTACTCTGTGACGTTAGTTAGTTTTCGGGCAGGAAAGCCTCTATAGTGGGTATGTGTGGAAGTGTGGAGATTGGGGGAGGTCCTTTGTGGTCCATTTATTTAGAACATAATGATGGACTCCCTACTTCGACAGTAAGAACCTCTCTGTAAATGTTGTGCGTATGTAGATGACTTTCTCATTTTGGCGGAGGGCCGCTTACGTGTGGATCTGGAATGATGGGGTGGGCAACTTATTACACTTGCTCACAATTGGGGGTTAGATGTGAGGGTTGACATATCGATGGACAAAACGGTGACAATGCTGCTTAAGGGATTTTCTCTTAGCATGGGTTTCCTCCGTATAAGACATGGGCTTCTGCGAATGTCTGATGCATTCAGACATTACGAATCTAGTGGGTTTGTATGGGGGACGGTATAATGTGACTGGTGTGGTCTCCACCCGTCGGAATGTCAAATTGTTAGGTCAGTATGCGCGTGAAGTATTCACACGGTGAAGGAATTTTTAGACGTTCAGTTGATTAGCTGGAGGTTTGAGTGTGCTGTTGTGGGATTTGGGGTATGTGCACCAGTCCAAAGCTGTATGAGAGCTTAATTAGTAGTAGTCTTGGCTACGAAGTCTTATCTTAGACTTAAATCTGGTACCTCGGGGAACGGGAGCCCTCGGAGATTGCTCCGACCTGTTCTTGAGGACGGCCCATCGGGAAGTAGAATGGTGGTTGTGGTTTCACATCAAAATGCGGGTAGAGCCTTTTTGGCTCGATGTGGAGATGCATTGCAACCGGGTGCCAGATCCATAGTACGGCGGAGTTGTAGATAGGCCTCGAACCCCCCCAAGGTGGTTAGACACACTGTCATTTGGTACCGTTGTCGTTCGTTGTCCTTTTGAGTGTTAGAGAATAATGGCTTGCCACTTCTTCTAATTGGCGCGATAACCGCTTTCGGGATTTTGGCCGAGTTTAACGGAGTGAAGCCATGCCCTTCTCCACCTGATCTTTCCAAAGCAGAGGATGCTTTTCTCTTCCTCTGTTACCACTAGCTGATACCGCAGAGAATACTTTCGGAGACGGAGTGTTTGTTCGCATGAGGACGACATGACCCAGCCAAAAAGGCGCTGCATTCAGGGCATTTGTATACTTAATACCCTACAAAGTAGATATGAGTTGCCTTGAGGGCCCCACTTGGTAAACATGTGGACTTTCACCTAGACTAATCTATTGGCTCTATAATCGTTTTGCAAAATCAATTTCGTCGTACTATGTTGTCGTCTGGTGTAACTCGCTGGAGGGCACGACGGTGCTTAAGAAGCTGGGGATAGTCCAAATGTTTGCCCTTATTCAATAAGCAAGACGCTTTAGACTACTTCTGCTCTAGCACAGACTTAGCGGCTCGAGCTATAAGAGTGACTTGGAGACAGAGCTCGATGAACTTGTGCACGCATTGCTTGAAGCTGAAACGTTGAGAGGGAATATTCTGCGAGCTCTAGGTTAAGTTCAGACTACCAAGCCTCTAATGCGTATTGCCTGGTGGTAGCCGCTATCAAATAAGCAGTCGAGTAGCTACTCACTAGTGTAACAAGTCTCAGTAAACTTAACATTTATTCCTGGACTTTACCTGAGTGTGCTCGAAACTAGTAGGGAAATGCCTGAATTCTCTTTCGACCGCATTGGGATACTTTGAAATTAAGTTATGAAATTATAATAAGCTAGCTAGACATGAGACCAGTGAGGTGGTCTCTGCAAAATGTGAGAATGGGGTTCTGTTGACTGCCGGTGGTATGCTCCTGGAAAGGAAGGCTACGTGTGAACTCAGCAAGTGCTTGACACCACTTTCGCGAGCTCGTTCTGGCCAAGCGTGAATAGGAGGTGCTCCATGGAACTTCTGAGACGAACAAAGTCGCAGCTGCCGAGTATTGTGAGTGTTCTTTCTGAACTTTGTCCGTTAAGCATCTGTACCGTAGCTTTCTGGAGGATCTCGCGGAGTTATTCACACCTTCCTTAGCTGTCTTGGGGAATAGTTCACCTGGTAATAATTGGTGGTCTCACATGTAGAGAGAAGTGCTTTTAGATAACCTCAACAATAGGGTGAACTAAAGCTGTAGGTTTGTGCTAAGATGAAACTCTTATGCCAGCCTAAAAAATTGGACTATTAATTCAAAGCGCGTGGGTTTGGTTCCAATCTAATAATGACTCGCGGAGACGTTATACGATGAAAATACGGCGTAGGGAAGGAAGAGAGAAACTATACGAAGGATTATCAAACTTTCGAGTTCCGCACTGCCAATTCTAAATCTTTTTATATACTATTTTATATTTTATTTGCCAATCTTATCAGTAGATGTTAATATTTTTCTTTATTAACAGTTCTTCGACGGTTATTCAGATATTGGACTCCAGATCGATTATTCAAATACGAATTTCGTCCGCTCAAGCACAAATATACTGTACATCAAAGCTTCGCGTGGTCCCTTCAAATTCGAATGGTCTACACTCTCCAAGGAGGAATTAAAAAATAATCAAACCCTGGAAGAAAATGCTGCAATTTGCGGCAAGAACATTTATTCTATAAATACCGGTTTATTGGTTTTTGTAAACTCGCCTGGTTATCCCAACGGTTATGCCAGCTCCCTGAACTGCAGTTGGCTTCTAATGCCAACGAATCCTGCCACTCATGTTACGCTACAAATGACTAAGGTCGATTTGGAAGATATGGCCGAATGTGCTGCAGATTACGTCACAGTATCTGCTAGTAATGATCTACAAAGTTGGCAGGAGTTGGACCGATTATGTAAAAAACCCGATAACGTGCAAAAAGAGTACCATGGCACACCTTATCTGAAGCTCAACTTCATCACCGACTTCAGTATCAATAAGACGGGTTTCTCAGCAAGATCAAGAGTTGGCTGCGGCTCAGAGATGACTGCTAGACAGGCTTTAGTTAATATTACAAATTTAGTGAGTGGCATAAACAATTTCCAAACAGACTGCGTCTGGAAAATACAAGTACGCCAAAGTCGTCGTATACGCATACGATTTGTGGAGTCTTATCTTGCGCCGGATAGCCAAACGAATATATGTCGCGCCTACTTTTTGGTACGCAATGGCTTGGCAGAAGACTCACCCTTCCTCGGCAAGGGCAAATATTGTGAGAATAATATCACGGATCTATTGGAGACCACTTCGAATCGTGCATTTATAAAATTTTCACGTACCTCCTTCCCACGTTTCAGAGCCGCTTTCTATTATGAGGAGATAAGTCATGAGTGTTCGGATGTGTTGGTTCTAACAGAGGGCACACGTTTGGATCAAGAGAAAACCATAAATTCGCCCAATTATCCCAACATACCAAATCCGCATTCGGAATGCATTTGGCGGGTGGAGGCACCAGCGCATCATATAATCGCCGTGGAGTTTAAAGATGAATTCGATTTGGCAACGTTGGATAGCCAGACGGAGGCTTGTGATCGTGAATATGTGCAGCTAAATGATGGTGCGACCGAGCTAATGCCTCTGATCGGCATCTTCTGTGGCAAAAAGAAACCGAACATGAAGTATACGACTGGTAATGTGTTACGTGTAAAATATTTCACCGATATCTCAGAGCCACATGTGGGCTTTAAGGCCATAGTTTCGATTGGCCGTTGCGGCGGTTCATACTATGAGAATCAAGGTGAAATAAACTCACCTGATTTTGCTCTACTAAGTATTACTCACGATTTCGAGTGTGTATACACAATCGAAGTGGACGGTGGTAGTACAATTAAATTTATTGTAGAAAATATGGAATTGCCCGACACGGAGGAGTGTGCGCACGGCAGCCACTTGGAGCTGCAAGAGATCGTTACGTACGATGGTTCAGATAACGTTACAGATACGTTACGCATTTGTGGCAATCGCAAGGATAAAGCGTACATTGTTGAAACAAATAAATTGGTTGTGCGTTATCACATTCAGAGCGCTAATTCGTCGCCACACACTTTCAAGCTCACATATTCTGCTATTGGCACACGTTGCGGCGAGACGATAAATGCGAATCGCGGCACACTCTATACACCGGGCTATCCGCAGGGTGTTAGTCGGCCGACACATTGCTCCTGGCACATACGCGTACCGAAAGGTAAGCGCGTCAAGGTCGAGATCATCGATTTCGACACTGGTGCGCCGTTAAATACAACTAACTCGTTTGGCCATATGAGCTCCTTCCGTGGACGACTTAGCTTCGCTAATGATTTCGAAATGCAATCGATTATTGCGCGCGTCTCGAATAACCCACCAGCAGTGATCTACTCCACGGACAACACAATGGGTATTGATGCATTTTTGCTTTCGTTCAGTCAACATCGTGGCTTCAGATTGCGTTTCTCCTCGAATGAGGACTCACAGGTGTGCCGCCATAATTTCGATTTGATGGATGTTGAAGGCGCAGTGAGTTTCAGTCGCCACAACGATACCGATATCTACTGCAATTATGCACTCAAAATGCAAGACAATGAAACATTGTCGTTACAAGTGGAACGTTACGAAAAGAACTTTACAAGTCCTCTGTACTCATCGCTTTGCAGCTTTGTGACGCCTTTGAAGTTGGAATTGAACGTGCAACAAATAGTGCCTGATCTTTTATGTAAAAATGAGACCAAAGCCGTTGTTCGGCTACCTTATCCGATTACAATGAAATTGATGGGCAACAGACGTAACAGACTCATCAACTTGGATTTGAAGTACAAAGTTTATAAATGCGGTGGCATACGTTCGATTTACACCGATCTAAATATTACACAGCCGGAAATGGGCAATTATACCGGTGTATTGGAGTGCGCTTGGGCAGTGTGGCCCGATCACGAGTTCAGTGTGGATGACACAGAAGATCTTGATTACTGGGCTGCTGGCATACAGATCGAAGTTTCGTTGTCAACAGATTTCAAGGGCTCATGTGAAGAGCAGTATCTAATTGTGTATGGTGGACCGAATCAGAATTACCCCCATTTGGGACGCTTTTGCACACAATCCTCCATGGATAATATGGTTGTGGAGCGCGGTGTATTTATTGAGTATTACACGCGTAACTATGAGACCCAATCCAAGTTCAATTTGTCCATGAAACAGGGCAGCGGTTGTGGTGGTAAACTCACTTATCCATATCGACCCATATCGTTTAGTGATCAATACAAGAATAACATTGAATGCGTGTGGGAATTAACAACGGATCCTGGTTTTCATATTGGACTCTATTTCACTGAACGTTTCTTTATTGAATCAAGTAAGGATTGCACAAAAGATTATTTGTTGGTGCAGCAGAGGACGACGGTGAATGGCACTTGGCAAGATCTGGGCCGATATTGTGGGCGTGAACCGCCGCAATCAGTGAATAGCACAACAACGGAGATGCGCCTAATTTTCCGCACAGATGCGGAGACGGTGGGTGATGGCTTTACGGCAAATTTCGAACGCAATTGTGGTGGTATTCTATACGCGACAAGTGAGTCGCAGCACATGACCAGTCCCGGCTATCCGTTGCGTTATGAAAACAATTTGATGTGCAATTATACCATTGTGCAGGAGCAGAAAACTAAGACCGGCGTGATGATGCAGTTCTTGGACTTCGAGGTGGAAGAACCACCAATTACACGTTGTCTCTTCGATAATGTTACAGTCGCCACGTACTACGATGATATGCCGCCGGAGGAGACTATACTTTGTGGCACCAAACGTTCCCATGAGTTCCGTGGTGACAAAATTTCTGTGATTTTACGAACGGACCATTCATTTTCATCCAAGGGTTTTAAGTTCGCCTACAGTAATAATATATGTGGCTACACAATTCATAACTCGACGGTGATAGAGACGCCCCGTCATTATAAAGATGGTACTTTTCCACCAAACAGTGAATGCAATTGGAATCTAACTGCACCAAATGACTACAAGATACTCATCAAGTTTGAGTATTTTGACTACGAGAGCGATGCAACGTGTGACTTTGACGGCGTCGAGGTGTACAAGTCGCTTTTGCCAGTCGAGGACCAACGTATTGCCAAATTCTGTGGCAACCTTACTGGCCTTATACCGCCATTGCATATTGCCGGCAATCGTGCATTAATACATACCTATACAGACCGGAGCATTGACTCGATGGGCTTCAAAGCGCTCATCACATTCCTGCCAAATTGTGATGAGAAAGTCTATCTGGGCGCAGACAATTCGACTTACGAACTCAACAAATACGCGAGCGGCTACTCGAATAACTTGGATTGTGCGCACATATTTACAACCACACATGGCAGACAATTATTTGTAGATTTCAATAGCTTTCATATCGAGGAAAGCGAGAATTGTCAGGATGATTTCTTAGAAGTACGCGATGGTGGCGGTCCTTTCGGGGACTTGATTGGTACATTTTGCGGCCATGTGGATCCACATGGACTTATGTCTTCAGGTAATACATTATTTATGCGCTTCGTTAGTGACTCGTCGGGCGCAAGTGCTGGCTTTAGCGCGAAAATAACATCTTTACCCAAGATATGTGGCAATGTGGAGTTAGAGGTCAAGGGCAAAGAGGTGAGTGGGATGTGAGCGTGTTGTTTTAGTAGCACAAACTCAATACGTAAACTTTTTTTTTGGCAGAAATTGGTTTTAAATTCACCGAATGAACCAAATCAACTTTATGGCAAGCAGTTGAATTGCTTGTGGAAAGTCAAAAGTGCAAAAACAATACATTTGAAGTTTGAACGCTTCGATTTGGAAGGCACCAACGCCACAGGCAGATGTGGTGGAGACACACTGAGAATTTATAACAAAGAAGTAAGTTATAATCTATTCCCACGGAGCCTTAACTGCAGTGTATGCTTAACTATAAGACACGGGCTGAAAAGTCCCGGGCCAAACAAAGAAAACACGCTTTTTGTTCAAAATTAGCTTTATTCATCAAAGTAATTTCCATCAAGAACAACGCAATCATTCCAGCGCCGCTCTAATATTTCAACACTACTTTTGTAGAGCTTTCATTTTTATTTAATTTAACTTTTTCCTCAAAATACGCCTCAGTTTTGGCGATAACCTTTTTACTCGAGCGCAATTTCTTATAGGCGAGCAGTTTGTTTAGATCTGCGAACAACTCGTAGGGGCTGGGAGCCAAATCTGACGAATACGGTGGATGTGGGAGCCATTCGAAGTTCAATTCATGTAGTCATGTTCTAGTTCATGTTGTCATTGTTTTGATTGACTTGTGACCCAACGCGTTGTCTAATGATGACACAAAATTTTTCGCCATATGCGGACCTTTCTTTGAAACGAGGCTCACCAGTTGCTGTCTACTCAGATGGCGATCGTTTTGATTCTGGAGTAAATTCATGGATCATCGTTTTATCAATTGTCCTCCTTCCAAAGAAGAATGGGATAACGGGCTTATTTTTAAGAAAAGTGATATAAACATCTATACAGATGGCTAGACAACAAAGTAGGTGGAGGGGTTTATTCCGATAAACTCGGAGTTAGCCAATCATTTCGCCTACCTGATCATTGCAGTGTATTTCGGGCGGAATTCACTGCCATAAAAGAAGGACTTACGGTGATAAAATCGTGCACAAATGAAGTCTTCATATACTCAGACAGTCAAGCGGCAATAAAAGCGCTTGAATCTAAAACACACTTGTCAAAAACAGTCTTAGAATGTTTTAAACTTCTAAATTACGTATCTAAGTGCTACAAAGTGCACCTTATTTGGGTGCTAGGCCACAGGAATATAACAAGGAACTGCAAGGCAGATTAACTTGCTCGAACCGGTACAACGCTCGATCTCCAACCGGATAAGACGCTGATACCCATGCCTATAGCCACTTGTAATGACTACCATTCGGAATTCACAGAGAGAACGTTGGCTCGAATCTCGGTGAAACGCCAAAATTAAGAAAAACATTTTTCTAATAGCGGTCGCTCCTCGGCAGGCAATGGCAAACCTCCGAGAGTATTTCTGCCATGAAAAAGCTCCTCATAAAAATATCTTTGGCAAAATCTTACAACATGCGAACTAAGCAGACAGACATCGCCGAACTGGAACAGCGGTCGATGGAAAATCTTGTTAAGATTTAACAGAGAAGCTATAAGAAAAATGATATGCGTATTAACTGGTCATTGTTTAATAGACAGCCAAGCTAGGAGGTTAGGACTCCCTTACTTCGATTTCCGGAGGGTTTGAAAAGGAACACGTAGGGTAAGGATAAGTTCTAGTGGTATCACAATGGACCTGCGAACGGACTAGGTGTGTCATTGCGATAACCACCCAACCTACCTACCTACCTACCTAGCGTCAAGCTCAGCACAATAACTCACGAACTAATGAATAGAACATCACGAAATTTCAACAGCTGCCGTTTTAAGGTTAGCACTAACTGAAAAAGAGGCGAATGAAATAAAACTGTATGTATGTGTTAGGCCCGGGGCTTTTCAGCCCATGTGTTAGGTAAATAAAGAATTGAAATGCTCAAATTACTTTGCAACTGCTGTTGCCTGTGTAGAATTGACTTTTCAAATAGAGTTAACTTAAATTTACTAACCTTAAAGAAAATTTTATATTATTAATCAAATTTTTTTTACGAGCTGCTTTTAGACGTAGCCAGAGCTGTAATAGAGCAGACCAAATAGGAATTATTAATTAGGTTTTCTGGGGCAGAATTTCCTTAAGAAAATACATTTTTCTTTAATTTTTAGCATAAAAATATATTTTCTGTAATATATGGAGTAAAAAATTGCAGAGAAATGCTAAAAAGCTTATGGTTTGCTTTCTAGCATTTCTCTGCAATGCGTTTTGGAGCTCTAGTAGACATCTGTTGATGGTAAACAAAAATCAGCGGCTTAAGTTAACGTTAGAAACGCTTGATATTTCTGAAACCTAACAGTGCTCCCAACTGTCGTTAAATTCTTGGTGGAAATAGACAATTAGTATTGAAAAAATATATTACGTAACTTAAAATGAATCATGCAAATGAAATTTTTCCAACTATAGGACGCCGATAAAATTGAAAAAGGCTACGGCACTGAGTTCGTTTTCAATGGTCAAAGGGGCAGCGTTGATTGGAGTAACTTTGCAATCGATTTCGTTTACTGTGGCAATCACCTGCCCGATGATTTCTTCTCTACGGGCAACACATTAATTATTAAATTCCAGACTGACGATGAAATCGAAAAAACCGGCTTCAGCATAAGCGCTTTTGCTGTGGAAGGTATGCCATTTAAAAAATTTTTTATGTGTGCCCACTTTCAATCACTCCTTTTATATTTATATTTATTACTTTCTTTCTTCATGTCAAGGCTGCTTCCGCAACTTTACCGGCACTCAAGGTCGCATTCAACTCTCCGAAACGGCAGAAGAGTGTGACGTCTACATCGAAGCGCCACAAAACTACACACTTAGCCTTTATTATGCGGATGTGACATTTGCCGATTATGCCTGCGAAAAAGAACATATCGAAGTTTTTAATGCCTATACGAATAGTTCGTTGCAAAAGATTTGCTCGTACACCGGCAATGATAAGGCGCTTTTCTCCACCACAAACAAGTTGCGTTTGCATTTCAAAATGAGTGGCTACTATACGAAATTCGATATTACTTATTTGGCTAGCCGTGATGGTGTTGGATGTGGTGGGAATTTATACAATAATCGTGGCACCATCGTTAATCCATTCTATCCGAATAATGTGCGAAATAATTCGGATTGCCGTTGGAATATACGGGTGCCAGGAAATTTGTATGTGTTGTTGCACTTCGAAGGTAAGATTTTATAAATTTTAGTAAACATGAACGAGGGAATTTCAGCACATGCATATATGCAAGGTGAAGTCCAAAATAAACAAGACTGAACTAAAATAGAAACGACAGGAGCTTTGTTCTGATAACTTCGAGTTAATTTATTCAAATGAGTCCTCTTTGGCCTCGATACACTGTTTGACGCGATCTAAAAGCTTTTCGGAAGAGTGTTTCAGGTCATTGGCCGGAAAGTCCTTCAGGATGTCGGTACAAGTTTTATATGGCATCTACGGAAGCAAGACGTTTTCTTTTCTTGACCAAATGCAAATTTCCGAATAGGTAGAAGTCACAGAGAGCCATATCAGGCGAATACGGTGAGTGACTGAAGGTTAAAATGCGATTTCTAGTCAAAAAATCAGCCACAAGAGTGGATCGATGAGATGGTGCATTGTCATGCAATAAGCGCCAGCTTCCTCCTTCGCGGTATTAAGGGCGAATGCGACGAATGCAATGCAACAAACGATGCGATTCAAAATGCCAAGATAGAAAATTGCATCGGCACTTACGCTTAGTTTCAGGTTCATGTTGGAAACACCACCATCAGTAACAATGTTGTAAAGGAAGTTCTCGTCTTTTCTCGCCTCTTTAATGAGGTCTTTCGAATGTTGAATTCTGAGCAATTTTTGGTCCACAGTTAACTTATGCGGAATGAAACGTGCACAGATCTTTCGTAATCCCAAATCATCATTAAAATGAGATAAATCGATGTTTTGTTTTCCGATTCTATAAATTTAAACTATGATTACGGTTCATTTTTGATAAAATTATGAACATTTTCGATGGAGTTTTCGGTGATTACTGATTTAGGGCGGTCCGGCCCGTATGTTCATTGACATTTATGTCCTCACAAATCTCTGAAACGTGTAAAGATAGACAATCATTGCCATAAACTTTTTTTTATCAGTTCAAATGCTTCGGTAAACGTTTTATCGATTTTAATAAAAAATTTCATATTAGCTCTTTGTTCGAAACTCATTTTTGTACCGATAACACAAACATACTGACACTTTAGACGCAATAACTTCGCTTCCACCTAACGGAGTGCCACTAACCTTTCACTCGAAGTCAGCTAGGGATGCAACTTCCAACGCACTGCCTCATTAAAAAGATGGCGCCATCAAAAACATTTTAATGACGCCAGTCTTGTTTATTTTGGCTTTACCTTAGGGTGCATACAAAAAAAAAAAACCAATCGGTACTGTTTCCCCATCGGAAATATACAATTTATTATATTTTAAGACTTCCGCTCTAAAATATTTCGAAAAACTTCGAGATTTCACTGAGCTGTGCCCATATACGAAAGTGCTTTAAAAAATCGTGTTTTTGTTTTATAAATAAAATTACGTTTTCAAATATAGTAAGTAGTGTGAATATCAGTATTAAAAAGCGCTAATGCCTCTACCAAAATGTAAAACCTAGTTTCGAAATATTTCGACCGCAGCACCATCTAGCGTGTGCATTTGGTGAAAAATAATTCACGTAATGTATCTAAGTCACTAAACCACTTTTTAGAGGTTAATTGACAAATTAATTCAAGTTAATATTTTAAACATTGTATTTAATTTCCGATCTGCATTACTGAAATGCATTTCATAATTTTCATTCTTAACTCTACCAAAAATTGACAGTGATTTTTTTGTATTCCTAAAAATTTGAAAAGAAACTTGGGTTGATATGGTTTTCGTAGAGGCATACGTTCATTACCAGACTAGATTCATAATTAACTACTATTTTATAATACAAAATCCAGCAAGGCGGGGAGTAAATCATACCACATCTAGTTGGGATAATGCGAGAAAATTTTTCGCTGCCATACCTACTAACAGTGTGAAGAAGGGCATAAGTGGTTTTCATACCAAAAGTAGGGGAAAAGGACTATTCACTGGCTAAGCCCTTTAAAGTTTAAACCAATGAGTCTCACCTCCTTTATATTGAAAGCAATGGAGAAGATTATTGATAATGAAATCGGATCAATCACTCTTCGTATAATATCTCGCCATCAAAACCAGGATGCGTACAGGGCAGGTAGATCTACGAACACTACACTGTATGAGCTATGTACGGAGATCCAGAGTACCTTTGACTGTGAGGAAACAGTTCTCTGTGCCCTCCTCGATATCGCGCACTAGAGAAAAGAAACGCGCAGAGACCCATCTGCAGATAGATAGAGTACCTGCTGCAGACAGGGACAGCTTAAACCGCAAGAGCGGACAGTACTATCCAACTATAAACAATTAAGGGGTGTTTGCAGGAGGTGCGGGTCTTATAACCTCTCCTGTGGAGCCTATTAGTTGACGACCTGCTTCACTTACTGATAAGCAACCGAATCCGCTGTCGGGGATTTGCAGATGGCGTTGTAATTATAACGAGAGGAAAGTTTCGGGAGCGGAAAAGTGATGTCATCTCAAAACATGGAATTGCTAAGACTGCAGCTTACACTTACCCAGCTGCCCAGAGATGATATCACAAAACTCTTCAAATTCGAAAAGAAGTACAGAATTGAACTGGACGATAAGATAAACTGGAGTATACCTATATTTGAAAGGAAACTCCAGAAGTGTACCCTGCACTGGTACACAGATGGCGCGAATACCTCAGAAGGGACAGGCGCTGGAATATGCGGCCGCAGAACTAAGCGTTCTGTTCCGAAGTGTAGTTTTCCAAGCATCTTCCAAGCGGGGGTGTATGCCATTTGTCTATGACAAGCGATCAACTTAGATAAGAATTTTCGGAATGAGCGAATTGCCATTCTGAGCGATAGTCAGGCGGAACTCAATGCTATATGCTCCTGTGTGAGATTAAGTTCCCACTGGTCCGTATCAAGAAACTGAATATGTAAGGGATGCACCATCGCATACGGCTGATTTGGGTCCCAAGACACACGGGTATACATAACTGGGAACGAAATAGCGGATGCATTGGTGAGAGAGGTTGCGGTCTCGTCATTAATAGGAGCTGAGTCCTTCCTTGCTATGGCACAACACATCATTGATGAGAAGCTTAGGAGTGAAGGGCTAAGGCGGCCAAGTGAGGTTAATTCGCACCAAGCTATCGGGCTTTGCCAGGCGAAATCTTTACTGGAGAGGTACAACGAAAAGAGGTTTAGAAAACTCATAACCCTCCCCAAGGTTAAACTGGGAATGCTCACGGGCATTCTCAGAGGCCACTGCACACTCCCTAGTCTTCTGCACACGATCGATATATGGTCTACTGACTTTTGTCGTGTCTGCGACCGATTTCAGGAGACTCCAATGCCCCTTCTCCTCCAATGCAGCGCTATAGTGCGGGGAAGCTTGAGCCATCTCGGCCATTTGCAGCCGGACGAAAGGCAAAAAGGCTCGGTCCAACCCAGCTCTGTCTTAAGTTTAATAAAGGAACTGGATCTGGATGCGGTACTGTGATGAGTAGAGGGCACAAAAGCCCATGAGGCCGATGTGCAAACCTCGTAGAAAATTAATCTAATTTTTTTAAATATAATAATAAAAATCATGATGCGCTCAGTTATGCTCACTATTGTATGAACATAATTTCACATGAATATGTACTTCTAATTTGTTAGCAAGAAAGAAAAAAATGGGTTTCGTTTACTTCGGTATCCTAAAAATCAGCTTTTATCTTTCCAATACCATAGTTTTTATATTGAATACTGGATTTTTTATTAGTATTTTTCCAATCAATAAAAAAAAAATTGGATAAATATTTATTTGCGTTAAAACTGTGACTCCGCTATATCCTAATTAATTAAGCAATTATCTATTTATATTTACATTTAACATTAAATACATACATATTTCTATTCCCTTCTCAAAACAGTTTTCGATCTTGGCACCAAGAACACTTGCCATTCAGATTATTTGGAAATTATTGAACCCAGTAGCGATGGCTCGGAATCGGTTGTGCGACGCTTTTGTGGCGAGGTAAATTAAATTTTCGATTTTTTTGTATTTACATTTTTTTTTAATATTCTTTGATCATTCAGGATAATCCAAAAATGTATAAAAGCGAAGGCAGTACACTTTCCATACGCTTCCATAAAACGCTCAACTACGATGGCACTGGCTGGGTTATAAACTTCCAAGGAGTCTACTCAAATTATAGGATTCCCGAGTATATGTTAATGTAATGTGGCAATGGTGGTGGTGGTGGTGGTGGTGCAGATGCTGTCTGAGCGACACAGCCCAGACCCAACAAGCACAAAGACGCCATTTTGATACACCACTTGTAGAACCACTGCTTGGCAGTGGACTTGCATAGAATTAAATAAATATTATATTTGTGTAATACGCATGAAATTAGAAATTATTTATGAAAAATGAAAAAGTTGATAAAATAAATGAAAATCTTAAATTTCGTATGTTCAAATATAAAAATTGAGCTCATTAAAATATTATGTAGTATGTATACTTTGGCTTCCACTGAATAAGTGCGGTCAGTCTATGGAGGTCGCATATGCAAGAAATTACTAGCAGCACTCATCTCATGCAAACAAAAACAAGCCCTGTAGTCACCGATCGTCAACGTTTATCTTATATTATATATTGGTAGACCCATTCAACATATTTTTTGACGGGTTGTGTCCAAATGCCCTTTGTAATGTGCTAAACCTCATGCCTTGATATTCTTGTTTGCTGCAGCGTGCCAGATAGGTAGGAATTTTTCTCGGAATTTTTCCATCACCAAAATATAATTTTATAAATTAGTACAAGCAAGTCTCAAATTGCAATTAGCTAGCACTTGATTTCAGCCAGCGATTATTACGATAGCTATCACTCAAACGTAGAATTTGATGGCTAGAATGACCAGAATTACCGCAATTGTGGAACTGAGAATTCAAGAGTAATGCTTCAAATTCTCATGCAGCCACCACGAGCCACTATATGGGTGCCCTTAATTGCGTTTATTGTAACATTAATCCACTATGGCGAATTGACATGGGATGGAATTATTGAAACCGAAATTGTAAGGGGAATAATATGTATTGGGTTGGCAACTAAGTAATTGCGGATTCCACTCATAGATGGCTTAAGTTGAATTTTTAGGTTTGCAGACGTAGTACAAATGTAAAACACATTTTGTTATTTGATAGTTGGTAATTCAGCTGTCAATGAGTAAAAAAAAGTGTTTTGATCGGTTGCGTAGTTTTCCGTTTGGCGTTCGTTGAAAAATGGAAAATCAAAAGGAACATTTTCGTCATATTTTGCTTTTTTATTTGCGCAAAGGGAAAATTTGCGCTGCGAGCTCATAAAAAGTTATGTGCTGTTTATGGGGACGAAGCCTTAAAAGAACGGCAGTGTCAAAATTGGTTTGCCAAATTTCGTTCTGTTGATTTTTCACTCAAAGATGAAAAACGCTCTGGTCGTCCAGTTGAAGTTGATGACGCCCTCATCAAAGCAATAATCGATTCGGATGGTCACAGTACAAAACGAGAGATTGCAGAGAAGCTTCACGTATGACATACTCCTTCTTCTTAATTGGCGCGATAACCGCTTACGCGATTTTCGCCGAATTTAACAAAGCGCGCCAGTCCTTTCTTTCTCGTGCTAACCGGCGCCAATTGGACACACCAAGTGAAGCCAACTCCTTCTCCACCAGATCTTTCCAACACAGAGGAGGCCTTCCTCTTCCTCTGCTACCCCCAGCTGGTACCGCATCGAATACTTTCAAAGCCGGAGCGTTTGTATACATTCGGACGACATGACCCAGCCGACGTAGCCGCTGGATCTTTATTCGCTGCACTATGTCTATGTCGTCGTAAAGCTCATACATAGTTTTGTTCGTCGAGAGAGGGCTGTACGGCTCAGTTGCCTACTTAGTCCAAAGTAGCTCTTGTTGTCTCGCTAGGTTGGGTTTCAAGGCTGACATTGTTATCGATGTTAATGCAGGTTCCTAAATAAACGAAGTCTTTTACCACCTCGAAATTATAACTGTCAACAGTGACGTGGGTGCCGATACGCGAGTGCGCCGACTGTTTGTTTGAAGGCAGGAGGTACTTCGTTTTCTCCTCGTTCACCACCAGACCCATTCGCTTTGCCTCTTTATCCAGTTTGGAGAAGGCAGAACTAACAGCGCGGTTGTTAAGGCCGATGATGTCGATATCATCGGCATACGCCAACAATTGGACGCTCTTATAAAAAATTGTGCCTGAGCAATTAAGTTCTGCGGCTCGTACGATGCTCTCCAACATCAGGTTAAAGAAGTCACACGACAGCGAGTCACCCTGTCTGAAACCTCGTTTGGTATCAAACGGCTCGGAGAGGTCCTTCCCAATTCTGACGGCGCTGCTGGTGTTGAGCAACGTCATCTTAGTTTGATGGGGATACCAAATTCAGACATCGCGGCTTACAGATAACTCCTCTTCGTACTGTCGAATGCAGCTTTGAAATCGACGAAAAGATGGTGTGTGCCGATTCTCCTTTCGTGGGTCTTTTCCAAGATTTGGCGTATTGTAAATATTTGGTCGATGGTAGACTTTCCAGGTCTAAAGCCACACTGATAAGGTCCAACCAGATGGTTGACGGTGGGCTTCAGCCTTTCGCACAATACGCTCGCTAGAACCTTATAGGCGATATTTAGAAGACTAATCACGGTGCTCTAGAAGGGGGCTTAAATAAAAATGAGTTGGCACTTCGAAATTCCTTTTGATTATGATTCTTGGGTTAGTAGGGAATGTTTTAATATAGAATTGAAAATCAGTTCACGTGGCCGATTTTAAATAATTTGAGTTTGAAATTAGAAATAGCGCTATTATTACTATATTATATTTTATTCAATACTTTTTCGAAATCTCAAAACTGTTTTGAAAATTGGGATCGAAAGCCCTCGTTGTCTTCTATTTTATGCAATTTATTTGAAAAGAATCCGATCATAAATGGCAAAGTTATTCGCATTTGAATGTCCACCACAAGCGCACATTGTTCATTGTATAGGACGTATAGGATTTGTACTGGTGGACGACCCTTGCGGCATCACATTCCAATGCGAAATTATAACGGTAAACATCAAAATAATTACATATATTTCACGAATCTAACTGCGCAACAATCGGAGTCAGAGTCATAGTCATAGTAGAAAAATAATTGCGTCGTAGTTTTACACAGGAGCGTATAGTCACTAAAATAAAATGCGCAGTAGAGCAAGAACAGAGAATAATTATGTTCATTATTTGTAAAAATTAATTAGATTAGGTAAGTCAATTTTTCGAAATTTTAAACTTTAACTATTGACGCAAAGTGTTTATTTAATCTATTACATTATTATTATTATTCATTTTTAAATAGCAATCATTAGACATGCAGTCACAAGGTAAATCTTCCAAAAATCATGAACAAAATCGTCATAGTATGTGTTTGATTTGCAAAAGGAAGCCGCAGAAACAGTATTTTAAAACTACAGGCGCAATTGGAGCTCAAATCAAACTACTATTTCCTGATTTTAATGAAAAGGATTCAAGGCTTCCTGATGTGGTTTGTTGTGCTTGTAGGCACAAAATTATAAGAGCTAGTGCAAATCCAAGTTTGAAAGGTTCCCTTCAAATGCCAGATTACTCAAAATACCATTTTAAAATAAAAACCCGTACATCAGTGTCAGAAAAAGAATGTGAGTGTACTTTGTGCAACGAAATTAGATCAAGACAAGGAAATTTGGATGCCGTAAATGCTAAAAAAAAATCTAAATCTTTAAAGACTACTACTACTAATAGTAGGCGCTGCTCAAAGTGTCTTACTTTAATTGCTAAAGGTGTTAGTCATAAATGTTATGCAACTTCAACGTTGACAAATATTCATGAATGCGTCCAATCGCCAAAGCAAGTCGAACAATTATTATCTGGACTGTTAAAAAAGAACATACTTAAAGACAAATTAAATGTCAAAGAAGGAAGCACAACCATTCCAGCATCCCTATCGCAGCAGCATGGTAAACCCTTAGATTTACTCATTAATGCAAATCCGAAAAAAGTAGTACGTCAGATATCATCTAATGATTTATGTGAGTTACAAACAGATCTAAATTTATCGAATCGTCAGGTAAAGAATGTTTCTAAATTCATAAGAAAAAAAACGAGTACAAGAGATATTATTGAACCTTATGCTCAAGAAAAATTTGTTTTTACGTCCCACAACTTGGATGATTTTTTTGAAGTGCAGTCATTTGATTTTGAAACAACAAAAAAAGACGTAATGACAAAAGCTACAAACTTTGCTGTTGTTTGTGTTGACTTGATGCTCTTTGTAAGGCACATTATTGATAAACGGGAAATTTTTGATTTTCACTTAAATTTTGGTCTCGACGGTGGCGGAGGTTCCCTGAAATTCACCTTGTCTATACAATCAAGTCAAGAAAATGATGATTTAAACCAGAAAACTAAAAAAAACAGTGAAAAATGGAAGGATACTGGAGTGAAAAAAATATTTATCATTGCTCTTGCCCCAGATACCCAAGAAAATTACAATAATGTTAAACTTCTGTGGTCAAAATTGGAAATAAATAAATGTTTGATTGAATATCCTGGAACAGTAACGACGGACTTGAAACTTGCAAATATTATTACGGGTTTGACAAGTAACGCAAGTTTTTGCCCATGCATTTGGTGTGACGTCACAAAATCTGATTTAAGTTCCTGTGGTACTTTAAGGACAACTGCAAGCTGCCTGTCTAATTACAATAATTGGTGTCATCAAGGAAGTGTGAAAAATAAAGTGAAGGATTTCAAAAATTGCATACATCCACCTTTGTTTTGCTCAGATAAGGATCAATTAATTTTGGATGTGATCCCTCCTCTTGAACTGCATCTATTGTTAGGATGTGTTAACACTCTTTACAGTAGCATGCTTAAACTACATCCTAATATTGCAGAAAAGTGGGCGCAGGAATGTCATGTTCAAAAAAGTTGTACAAATGGTGGCAATTTTTCGTTTGAAGGGAATGCTTGTAAGATCTTACTTAATAATGTTGACAAACTTCAACGGTTATGCGAAGTTAATTTTGGTGGTCTATCAGGTTGCATTGCGTACGTAGATACTTTTAGAAAGTTTAAAACAGTTGTTGACGATTGTTTTTCTTTTAAATTACGGCCAAAGCTTCAACAACATGTTACCGAATTTCAGAAAAGTTATGAACTTTTAGGAATTTCGGTAACACCAAAAGTTCACACAATTTATAACCACGTTCCACAGTTTTGCTCCAAATTTCAGAAAGGTCTAGGATTTTTTGCAGAACAAGCCACAGAATCGGTACATCACGATTTCAACGAAAAGTGGAAAAACTTTAAGGTAGCAAAAATTAATGAAAATTACTTTGCAAAACTACTTCGAGCTGTACGTAGCTACAATAGTACACATATATAGCTTTGTGAGCAGTATATTATATGTATTAGTTTTAATTTATATTTAATAAAATTAGTTTAATAAAATATTTCATGAACATTATTTTGTTTCTTTATGATTACATTTATGCATTAAATCAATTCCAATACGCATTAAAAGCAAGCAATTTGAAGCAATGAACAATGTGCGCTTGTGGTGGACATTCAAATGCGAATAACTTTGCCATTTATGATCGGATTCTTTTCAAATAAATTGCATAAAATAGAAGACAACGAGGGCTTTCGATCCCAATTTTCAAAACAGTTTTGAGATTTCGAAAAAGTATTGAATAAAATATAATATAGTAATAATAGCGCTATTTCTAATTTCAAACTCAAATTATTTAAAATCGGCCACGTGAACTGATTTTCAATTCTATATTAAAACATTCCCTACTAACCCAAGAATCATAATCAAAAGGAATTTCGAAGTGCCAACTCATTTTTATTTAAGCCCCCTTCTAGAGCACCGTGTAATCCCACGGTAATTGGCACAGATTGCAGGATCGCCCTTCTTATGGAATGGGCAGAGCACACTTAAATTCCAATCGGCAGGCATGCTTTCATCCGACAATATTTTGCATAGAAGCTGATGCATGCACCTTACCAGCTCCTCGCCGCCATGTTTGAATAGCTCAGCCGACAGCCCGTTGGCGCCCGCGGCTTTGTTGTTCTTTAGCCGTGTTATCGCTATTCTCACCTCGTCATGGTCGGGTAGCGGAACGTCAATTCCGTCGTCAACGATTGGGGTATCGGGATCTTCACATTCTCTGTGACATGCGCAGCTATTACTGTTTAACAGGTTCGAGAAGTGTTCCCTCCATAATTTAAGATTGCTCTGGATGTCAGTCACCAGTTCGCCGTCTTTGTTCTTACAGGAAAACGCCCTGGTCTTAAAACCTTCTGTAAGCCGCCGAACTTTCTGATAGAATTCGGCCTCTCGTTTCTTCTTTCGGATAATACGTCTCTCTTCCTTTTTTAGCTCTCTGTAGAGATCCCACATGGCTCGCGTTGCGCCCGATTGCAGCGTGGCTCTATAGGCGACTCATTGAAAAGCACTTAAAACAACTTGGCTACATTCAAAAACTCGAAATATGGGTTCCTCACGAACTGAGAGAAACGCAACGCATTAACAGCTCCGATTTGCTAAAGAAACGTAATGAAAATGATCCATTTTTAAAACCACTGATAACTGACGATGCAAAATGGGTTGCTTACAAGAATGTCAAGCGGAAAAGATCGTGGAGCAGGCCAGGTGAACCAACTCAAACAACATCAAAAAAGCTGATATTCAGCAAAAGAAGGTTTTGTTATCAGTTTGGTGGGATTTAAAGATGAATTGTCTACTTTGAACTCTTACCACCCAAACGAACGATCAATTCTGATATCTACATTAAACAACTAACGAAATTAAACAATGCAGTTGAAGAAAAGCGGCCCGAATTGACAAATCGAAAAATCATGATATTGGAGGCCACTCGGTATTAATTATTGGAACTTGGTTGGGATATTTTGCCACATCCACCATATAGTCCTGCCCTTGCACCATCTGATTACTTTTTGTTTCGATCTTTACAAAACTCCTTGAATGATAAACATTTCAATAATGATGATGATGTCAAATCGTACCTGATTCAGTTTTTTGCTAATAAGAACCAGAAGTTTTATGAACGAGGGATTATGATGCTGCCTGAACGATGGCAAAAGGTCATTGATCAAAATGGGCAATACATTACAGAATAAAATTATTTAGTTCCGTGAAAAATTGTCTTTGATTTTCTAAACAAAATGGGCAATTATTTAGTTGCCAACCTAATATGTGAATTTGCTACAATAATACTTTACTTACTACTTTCACGCAGCTGGATTTCATATTTGGGAGATCTTAAAAGTGAAAACCAGTGAAAGGAAATGCTATAACCTAATAACCTTTGATGAAATTGCGCTGAAACTATGCCACAATTTCAAATAGAAAAAAGATCGAAAGATGCTGTAACTTGTGGGACAGATTAAGTGTTCTATTTATAACCTATTGTGTGCACATTTTTTTATCGATCGATTAATTAACCTATGCAACCATTAGCAAATATGAGCAAAGAACACGGCGTATGAGTAATATTTAACCATAGCTTTTTCCTTTCAAAAGTGTATACAGTAGGAAGGAAGTGTTTCAACATCTACTAATCTAGCGAAATTAAAACATATTGCTCAGGAAAATAGGTATTTTATCATGGTTTTCTTTCAATTTTTGGTTTTATTTGACTAATATAAATAATTCATAGCAAATACAGTTATTCCAACTGCTGTTTTAAAAATTAAATGTGAATCAATACAAACATTACATGCTGTGACGACCAAGCTGATTGTGTACATTGTCACTTAACAAAATATGAATATGAGATTAGTTCAGAATCAGTGGGCTCAAAGAGAGAGAGAAAGAGAGAAAAAATGAATGCATGCTAAAGACATTTCGCGGCATTGTACTAATTAAATTTATTGCATTGATAAGAAAAGTAAGCGTGCCAGGAAATAATCAGTAATTAACTCAGGCCAATATGCGAATACGCATAGCTACATATATACATAAACATCCGAGCACATTTCTAAATATATCTCGATACATATTTTCCTTAATATCCAATGGGTGTACGAGTAATAACTAATTAAAATTATACAAATCTATTGTACTTCTAAATGTTTACGATACGCTATTAATGTGCAAATGGTCACAGTTTATATATAATCGCTAAATTTGTTTCAATTGGATTGCGTGTATAAAATAATTGAAAATAGTCACACACGCGTACATATAAATATATGTACATACTTTATAGGTATTTTGTACGCGATATCTGCTTATTACCTTGTCGTGTTTTTATGCGACCCTTTAGAATTGTTATTGTTGTCGTTGATTTGAGTCGGCATAAGGGCAATCGCTTGTGATTATCTGCATACGTGAATACATTCTGTGTATGTATGTGTATGAAGTACACACAGTACAAGTATATAGTATGTTGATAAATACACATATCTTGATTGCATAGAATTACCGTTGGGTTGGCAACAAGCAGAATAATACTCATAGCCTCATCGATACTCAACATTTGGGTTGAGGTTCAGCCGGTGTCCTCTTTCATGCATCGAAAGGGTTTTCCAATAAGAGGTGTTATTCCCGTAAAGGATCAATGGTTTCGTTGCTTGTGTGGCACGTAACGCCGTCTTGTTGAAAATAAACGTTATCCAGATCAATACCATCCAATTCCGGCCATAAAAAATCGTTAATCATCTCTCGATAGCGCAATCTATTCACCGTAACTGTTGCTCCAGCTTCATTTTCGAAAAAGTACGGTCCAATGACTACGCCGGGCCATAAACCGCACCAAGCAGTCACACGTTGAGGATAGAGAGGCTTTTCAACAATAACTCTTGGATTTTCTGAGCCCCAGATCCGACAATTTTGCTTGTTGGCGAAACCACCGAGGTGCAAATGGGCCTCATCACTCAAGATAATTTTTCGATGGAATTCCGGGTCATTTTCATGCATTTCAACGACCCAATCAGCAAAGACCCGACGTTGTTCTTGTGTTAACTGGACTTCATAAGCCTTAAGACCCAAATCTTTTTGCAAAATACGGCGTAATGACGTTTATGGAATGCATAATTCCAAAGAACGACGAGGAATGGACAAACCAGGGTTTTCATCAACATTTTCGGCTACAACAGCAATATTTTCGGCTGTTCTTGAGCGATGTGCACGGGTTTTATTCTTTCCATTACTAACTTGTCCCAAAAACCCCAATTTTTTCACCAATTTCTATATCCGATAAGGGGTTTCACGATGACCCAAAAATGTTCGAGTTTTACGAACCGTCTCTGCCAAATTTTCACCATTTTTATAGTGAATTTTAATCATTTCAGTGCGTTGTTGAAGCGTGTATCGCTCCATTTTTATTGATGGCGTAGTTTCTACCTGTCGAATGTCAAAAAATTACAGCTTCCAATTTATTTTTTAATAATTTATTTTTAATTTTTTGTTTTTAATAAATTTTTAAAGTAATTTCTATCAGATATATGATTTTTTAATGCAGATTTGATACTCTCTTAACTTTTTAACTTACTCATTTCAATTACTCCGTAACCCGAGCTAATAAAAGCGTGTTAAAAAGAGAATTTGGTCAAAATGCGACGCTAGTCGCTCAAAGGTGCTACTTTATCGGTCAAGGAAAAACATTTCTATCAGGTCAGTCCATAAGTTCGTGCGTATTTTACGCATAATTTCACTTTTGTACGATTTTTGCATAGAAAAAATTATTCCGCGAACGGAACTATTTATATTATCTTTGATATATTGTGCATTGAACAAGTGATTTTTATCCCGGATAGAAGCACGTGTTGTTAAAAAATAAAATGGAATCTTCGAACGGGTATAAGAGGCATATTTTGATTTTTTTTTATAAAAGTGGTAAAAATGCAACAACTGCTGCTGCAGAAATAAACACGTTCACGGAGAGGATACCGTGAGTGGAAGGACTGCGCAAAAGTGGTTTTCAAATTCCGAAGTGGTCATCCTGAAGTCTTTAACTCCGAATTTGCTCGAACTCGTGGAAGCTGAGCCAAATTTGACAGTCGATATGATAGCTCAGAGGTTAATTTCATCGCATGGAATAGTTCACAGGCACCTGGTTCAGTTGGGAAAGGTTTCAAAGCTGGGAAAATGGGTTCCCCATAGACTTTCTGTCGCCAAGCTTTAGCAGAGAGTGAATGTGTGCTCTCAGCTGCTGCAACGGCTTGAAAATGAAACTTTTTTGAACCGTATCGTTACTGGTGATGAGAAATGGGTCCTTTACAATTTAACCATTCGCAAACGCCAATGGTTAGATAAAGATGAAACACCAGAACCGACCCCTAGAGATGGTCTTCACCCCAAGAAGATTCTCCTGTCTATTTGGTGGGATATGGCCGGTATTGTTTATTATGAACTTCTGGGACCAAACCAGACGGTAACTGTTGATTATTATTCCCATCAGCTATCTAACCTGAATGTGGCACTTAAAAAAAATCGACCGCCTTTAGTGAATAGACGCAAAGTTTTGTTTCACCACGACAACGCAAGACCTCATACCGCAAGGCAAACATTTGACAAGCTGAACGAGCTCGGATGGGAGCTAATGTTGCATCCACATACTCTCCGGATATTGCACCTTGTGATTATCACCTTTTCAGTGAACTTCAATCCCATATGAGGGAGAAGAACTGCGCCTCAAAAGAAGCTATAAAAAGGGATATCGAAGCGTATTTTGGCTCCAAGGCTCCAACAAATTTTTTGAGCAGGGAATTAAAAATTTACCTAAACGTTGGGAAGACATTGTAATTAATGAAGGAAAATATATTATTGATTAATAAATACTTTAAACATCTTTTTTATTAATTTTAAAACCACCTTGAAAAAAAGCACGAACTTATGGACTGACCTGATTTGTTAGTTGCACTAATCACAGGCCACTGTGTCATAGATCGACATGCTCAAAGATTGTATGCACCTCATTTCAACTACCTGTATGGCAGAAGTTGCAAGAATGAGGAGGAGGAAGAGTTCGTTTCGACATCTTCTCTGTTACTGTCCCGCATGGCATGTCACTAGGTTAGATACTTTGGCTCATCGTTTCTAAATGATACTGATAACCTTATGTAAGTGTCAGCCAGATCAATGGGCTTGCACTTAAAACAAAAGTGGTTTAGCGAGGAGTAGCAGACAAACTGCTGCTGTGGTATCACAAGTGAGTTGGTCTAAAGAGTGACTGCCACTTCTACTTATGTACCTACCTACAGCATCAGTCTCGTTATTTAAAAGGCACACCTTGTATAAGTCAATATTTTTTCATCTAACATAGAGTGCAAGATTTTGCAACCCTAGGCTTAATATGTAAATAAATTAAATTAAATTATTTTGTTAGCTTTCCACCAGAAGCAGGGTACCCTAGTTGATGTGCTCCGCATACGTACACTTTGACACAGCAGCAGATTCATGTATGTATTTGTGTTGCCACACATACACACAAATATTTTGATTTGGAATTTCTCTGTCTGCGTGGGGGTGTTTCCAGAGGGAGTGTACCCGTAATCATTTCATTTGTTTCACCTTCGCCGCTATGAGGGGCTTTCATTGTTTTTGATTGCCGTTATTATTTAATTCGCAAATATTTCCACGGTTGAAAGTAAATTTAGTGATTTTTGCACAAATATTAAATTGTGCAAGTTCATTATGTAATATCCATCTGATTGGTTCACCTATTCGTGCAAATGCTTAAGTTGATTACCGTAACTCCCTGACCTTTATTGTTCTTAATTCAGTCAAATGGGTCTCTTACGTAATGCTGAATTCGTTAACTCTTTAAATAAGCAAATTGAATATGGCGTGTTTTGTAGCTTATTTGGTATACTTTTAAGAATCACGTAATTCAGGTTAATTTAAATAAAATATATTCTATTTCTAGCTAACAAAGTGGTCGGAATTAGGTGAAACTCGATGCTTAAAGGTGTGCCGATTCCAATAATGTAGGCTAAGCATTTGGAAATCTCTAGAGGCTATTTAGCATCGACGTGTCACAGTATTTTCTGCAATGGAAATATCAAGAATCGTGCAGTGATTGGATTTTTATTTTTGGAAGGTTTAAAATCAAATGAATATTATGAACAAATGTTGAAGGTGTAGAAATACTTTTCGCCAGCAATTTTTTTATATCCTTGTTCACTCCATTCGGGAGCATAGGGCCTCGACAAGACTCTTTCATCGCACACTTTTCTGGGCTGTTTTCTTGCATCGCCCCATGTCGACATCTACTAGTTCACGCAACATCGACCTTCGCCAAGTGATCTTTAGCCGACCGCGATCTCTGCTCTCTTGCGGGTTCCAGTCCAGTATCATTCTCGTGATGCTATCTGGTAGTTTTCTGAGTGTTTGACCTACCCATCGCCTTGTTTTCTTGCCATAGGATGGGCTCCTCATTCGTTGATCTCCACAGCGCGTCGTTGCTGATGGTGTTCGGCCAAAATATTCTACAGATGATACGGAGGCATTTGTTGTCATCAGTTTGTAGCCTCTGTGTGATGGTATTGAAGACTAGTCATGTTTCACTTCCGTACAACAATACAGACTTCACATATGAGCTGAATATTCGCAGTTTAGTGCGCTTGTAGATTTGCGAACTCGCTCATGCTTTGTTTAGCCTGCAGTTGACATCTTCAACTACTCCGCCGTCGTGCAGCTGTGTAGCCGAGGTAGCAGAAGCTTTCGAAAAATTTCATGGCATAGGTATTCCACCATTATAAGTCTTGTTTCGTTGTGGCTGACTCTCGTAGCCTTTGCCTTGGCGATGTTGATCTCCAGTCCAATAGTGCGCAGCAGCGTGACTAGTCTGTCCAGATGTTAGGGGGAGGGAGGTTATCAGCGAAATCCAGGTCTGCCAGAGGAGGCAGATGTTTTCAGCGAAGTCCAGGTCCTCAAGATGTGTAGTGAAACTCTATACGATGCCTCTTTTGCTGGATCAATTGGCTCATAAAACCGTCTAGGACTATGGCGAAGAGAAAGGGCCACAGAGGACAACCTTGGCTTACGCCAGTTCGGATCTCTCGTAAAGGGCTCTAATGAGGCGGATTATCTTAGAGGGTACTCCCTTTGTACTCAACGCCAGTCAACTGATTATTCTACTATGATGCGAAGGGTGTTGGCTTCGTCGACACAGCTTCCGTGAGGGCGAAATCCGGCTTGTTCGACCCTTAAGGAGCCGTGCATGATCGTGGCTAGAGTCAGTTGCCGCAGGCACGCAAATCGCATTTCTTAGGCAACTTCATGATGATGCTTTTTGTCCAGGACGGAGGCAACTTTTCATTGTCCCAGACTAGAGCAAGATGCTGTTATTTTGCTGCGACCATAAAACAGTTTTAAACTACAGGGTGGCTGATGAAGCCGCTACCAAAAAAAAATTGAATAACTTTTTTTCTTTTTAAGTTATCTGTTCCATTCCAAGAAGCTTATCTGCTGAACTTGGTGTCAGCCGACAGTCTTTGCAAACAATAATGCACAAAGATTTAGACTTATTTCCCTACAAAATTCAAATGGTTAACAATGCAGCAGACTTGCCGATTCGCTTGGAATTTTGCCAGAAGATCCTGCAAATGGTGGAAGAAGACCAAAACATGTTAAACTGCCTTTTCATGTCTGATGAGGCCCATTTCTATTTAAACGGCAATGTGAACAAACAAAATTGTCGAATATGGAGTACTTCTAACCCACAGATACTCCACGAGACGGAATTGCATCCTCTTCGCGTGACAGTGTGGTGTGCGGTTTCTTCACGCTGTATTGTCGGGCCTTATTTTTTTGAAGAAAATGGTCACACCGTTACGGTTACTGGAAACCGTTATTTGAAAATGCTGAAAGAATTTTTCTATCCAGAACTACGCCGAAAGAGAATTCCTTTCAACTCTGTGTGGTTTCAACAAGATGGGGCAACGTCTCACATAGCCCAGACTGTTATGACAGAGTTGCGACGAAAATTTCCCAATAAACTGATTTCAAGAAACTCCGAATTTCGTTGGCCCCCCAGGTCGCCTGACCTTACTGCACCTGAATTTTTCTTGTGGGGTTTATGTAAACAAGAAGTTTATAAAACAAAGCCAACAAATTTGGATGAACTAAAACAATCCATTCGGGCAACAATTGCGGCTATTCCTGTCGCAACTCTCAACAACAATGAACAACTTTTTACTAAGATGCCGCACTTGTGTCAACGAGCATGGGGGGCATTTAAATTCAATTATTTTTAAAACTAGTTAAGCTACATTTAATAAAATTTAATGACCTTCAACTTGAAAAAAATAAAAATAATAAATGAATTCCATACACTAAAAAAAAAGTTATTTGAGTTTCTTAATGTAGCAAAATTCATCAGCCACCCTCTATTTGCGCAAACATTTTACGCACAACGAATTGATTTATTATTAAACTAATATTACGAGTAAGTGAAAGCATTGCATCATCCATTCATACTGTTCCAACATAGTTTCCTATAAGCTCTTTCCTTTCAGGGCGAAGAGGGCCGTCTTGGCTAAGCCACATTAGACTATAGACTTAAATTACATATAAAATTACTGAATATTAGGTGTCACAAGGAATCCTATTGAGGAAGATAGGGAGTTAAATTTAACCAGTTAAAAAACAATATCCCCTTATTTATTGGTGGATGCAATCACTGCCAAAAATATAGTCAATATCTTCTTCCCTTTATTTTAAAAATTTACTTGATTTCATTCGTGTGCGACACTAAACAATTAACCACCATTTTTTAAATCTAATCAAAATATTTATAATAATCTTTAAGTATGCAAATTTTTTAGTATATTCGGCTTTCCCTGATATCCCGCGAAAATCATAAATAAAACATAATTCGAGACATTCCTTAGCTTTATACTCAACGTTGTATGCATTGGCCTGCTACAAAAGGAAATGAGCACCAAAGTTTTTAGTTTATTGCATTATCATGAAAGTATGGCGCTTGCTTAATTTATCAATACCTCTACTGAGGCGATGTTGCGTACGAGCAGCAAATGGAATTTGGCACTCTATTGCCAATAAAAGCTAATTACTACGAACTACGTAGCCAAATGTATTTTAATCTCCGTACGTAAGTTACTTTATGACTACTTTTTTTTTGTGCTCTTCAACCCATCATGCGGCTAATGAGTGATTCTAACGCAATTTAAAATATATGTAAATATGTACGAACGTGAATATAAAACGTGATATAAAGGGTGTCTCTGATTGGAAAAAAAGTTTTTTTAACTACAAATAATTTCTTTAAAGATTTTAGTATTGAAAATTGCAATTTATTTATTACACCAAAAAATGTATTTCCTATGACAACAAATAAAAAGTAGGTAGCAAAATTATTTAAGTCTTAAACATACATACATTTGAGGCAATAAAGAACCTCAGGGTGGTAAAAAGACTGTCGAGTTTATTGGGAAATCAAAATACATAGTTGCTTAACAGTTCTGAAGAAATATTGAAAGTTAGATTATATTTTTTATTTAGATTATATTTTTTGACGGCCGCCGTAGTGGTATGGGTTGGGGCGTAACTACCATTCGGAATTCAGAAAGAACTTAGGTTCGAATCTCGGTGAAAGACCAAAATGTAGAAAACGTTTTTTCTAATATAATAGCGGACGCCTCTCGGCAGGCAATGGCAAACCTCCAAGTGTATAGTGTATTTCTGCCATGAAAAATCTCCTCATAAAAAATATGTGCCGTTCGCAGTCGGCTTGAAACTGTAGGTCCCTCCGTTGGTGGAACAACATCAAGACGCACACCACAAATAGGAGGAGGAGCTCGGCCAAACACCCAAAAAGGGTGTACGCGCCAATTATGTATGTATGTATGTAGATTATATTTTTAAAATCTATTTGGCGTAATGTCCTCCAATCAGAATCTCCACTTTGCATGCTTCCATCCTTAGGCAGGTAGGTAGGTAGGATGGTTGCCGTAATGACACACTTAGACTTGTCGTAGATCCATTGTAACACCACTAGAACTTTGCCTTGTGCTATGGGTTACTTTTTAAACCATTCTGTAGCTTTTATAAACTAGCGAAGCTTCGTTAGTTTTAAAAAGTTTGCATACTTAGAAGTGAGGAAATATTAAAAAAAAAAATGCCTTTCCATATTTTTCATATTTAAAGAAAGGAATTTTTTGATGGATCACAGGCAATATACAGGGTTTGATTGAAAAGTAATGTGCATTATTTTTTTAAGCAGTTTTATTAAACCTTTTGGCTTATACAACTAATATTCTTCAAAATAGGACCCTTGAGCGTCAATACACCGCTGGTAGCGGTCCTTCGCGTTCAATTCGGCTGTCACAGTTTTTTGGATCGCCTCGATGGAATCGAAACACCTCCGCTCCGGAGGGAACAGGTCTGGGCTGTAGGGAGGATGGGGAAGCACCGGAACGCCCATCTTGGCCAATGCAGAGGTGCAAAGGAAGGCGATGTGCGCCGGCGCATTGTCGTGATGAAGGGTCCAATTGTTGACGAGGTCGGGCCGAACCCGGGCGACGCGGTTTTCCCGCCGAAGGAGCACTTCTTTGTAAAATGCCGCATTTACAGTGCTTTCTGGGGGTACAAACTGTTTAGCTTTGCGTAAAATTTGATAAAAAAAAATCCTAACACACTTTTAAAATAGCTCTCGCGCGCGGAGCGATGTTGACTGCACCGCTGTTGCCAGCGAACTGGGACCGGTTTCTAGTGGAAGGGGAAGGTCCAACGATCATTTTCCCCCACCAGCTGATTCGGTTGATCGCTTGGCAGACGCTGCGCGCAGGAAGGCTCTTTACTTTTCAATCAAACCCTGTACTTTACACGAATATCTAAAAGTAGCTGGCTTACCTTCGCTCATGATGCAGTAATACTCGTAGGTTAGGTTAGGTTGATGCGGTTCTCCACTATGGAACGCACTTAGGCTCATAGCCCATTGTGATGCCGCGTGGGGAACTGGTCTTTATCGCTTCTAAGTCCAGTGTGCACTTTTCAAAAATTTTAGAAAATCTCGCATTTCCATAGTATTGAGATCTTCCGATTCATTAAAAAATTGTCTACTTAAAATGGTAAATCTACACTTGGATAGAGCAGAACAATGGCATAGAAGGTGTGAGATCTCCTCTTCCTCATTTGGAAAGCTTTTGCGGAAGTCATGTGCTTCCACGCCCATCCTCTGGGCTTGTCTACCTATTAGGCAGTTATAATGGAAATCAGTCTGTTAAGACTGAGCTTATTTTGGCTTAGCAGAGATTCTGAGCGTTTGGAATTCAGAGGAGAGTCGGCTACATTTGTCGGACGATTCTGCAGGTGGTTGCATTATGCCATATTTCATGCGCTGCGCTAACAATGTTTTTAAAGATAAGTAGCTTACAAGTCTGCAAGGGTTTTTTTTTTTTTTTTTTCATGAGGAAGAATCATCGTAAGCCCAAGTCCCCTCCGTGTGGGACTTTGACGCCCGAACTAAACCTTGTACCGTTAAATGCATATGTCATACATAGTCTGTGTACTTGTCAGTCAACTTGGTGTCAAGTCTCGCTAGTTTATCGGCTCTGAAGTTACCCTCAATGTTACAGTAGCCAGAAGGAGCCCATGTTACCTTTTTGGTGAAATGACTCAGCCATCTTGTTAAGAGATGTCACTCATTTCATGGGTACCTTAGAGGATGCCGATTGCTTTCTATGGACTTAATCGCCATCTGGCTATCAGTAAAATTGTGGGTATCATCCCCAGGTATCGCATCACTGTGTTATGGTTTTTTTTATTGCCATCAGTTCAGTCTGAAAGACATTGCAGTAGTCGGGAAGTGGAAAACTAAAGGAGATCCCCAGATTATACTCGTAATTGACAAGAATGAGAAATTTGCTTAAAAAGTATAAAAACATATTTGAAAATAAAAATATTAAACTATTTGTATATTAGAAAAAATAATAAAAAAATTAAAATAAAGATTTTTTGTTCGAAATTAGGATGTTTTTCTGATTATTTATGAAAACAATTTCCATTTTGAAGATAAGCTTTAAATTCTGGTATCGGATATATATCACAAAATATATATATTATATATAATAGCCGCTTACACCTTTTGTTGTGTGCTTGGCCGAGTTCCCCGTCCACTTTGTGGTGTGTATTTTGGTGCCTTTCCAACTGCCACCTCCGAACGGTAGATGCATTTTTTATGCGGACCTTTTATATGGCAGAAATATTCTCAGAGTTCTGCCATTGTTTCCCGAACGGCTACTGCTATTAGAAAACACTTTTTCTGTCATTTGGTCTTTCTTGCCCTAGATCTCGAATCAGTTACTTTCGGATGGCGGCCCATTCTGCTCAGCGGGCGCTATATGTATGTAGTATATCGTGTCGTAAATTAAAATGTCCCAACATTAAAATCAGCAATTTTAGCGCGCTCCGTTAGCTCAATTTTAATGAAGCGGATTTCGATTTGAAGCAAATTTTCTGCGCTAAGTATTAATATATATTGAGCACGTGGCGTGGCACCAGCAGTAAAAAATAATACTAGTACCTTCTGTCAACTTCCGAATTTGTACGGTTAACCCTCCGTTGTGCACCCGGCTCTGGTCAGACTGGCTTTTTCGATTTAGGACGTGAACTTAACACATTTCTATTAGAGTTAACGTCTTGAGCTTCCAGGTAGCTTCCGATATATGGGTATAACCTTTTAAAAAGGTTCTTCGAACAGGATGAAAAAAGGCCAGACCCAGGGGCACAACCCAAGGTTTTAAAAAAGGTGTCCTGAACTGCTTATTGCTAATTTATTGCAATTTGGTATGATGGCATCGCATTTGTATTATAAGTACCCTAATACTAGAGAAAACTGTGCTTTCAACCGAGAAACTCTACTTTAAAGAAAAGAGCGGAACGCATTTCGAGATGGGTATTGGCTTAGTAGGCGTTACACATTTTACATTGGCTGTCATATGGGGTTTTTTTTATACTCTAAATGCGTAATCGGAAATTTGAGCATGAATAGTGACGGTTTCGCTTCTCCCAACAAATTTTGCCCTCTTCTTTTTCGTGTTCGATTATATTTTAGGTGTAATCCGGCGAGGAAATTCTGTGTTCGTTTCCAAGATGCTACACTCAACGAAGGCCAAAGAGGCAAATATTCTCCCTTGAGAAACTTTGTCAGGAGAGTTGGTTGCATTTAAAATGTTAATATCAAGAAATGCGTGGGTTAGACAAAGATAGATATATGCACGCAGTGTTTTATGCGCTCTGAGTTGGCAAAAATATACCTTTTCATAGGGTTGAGTGCAATATTGAACAATTTTTTCGTAGAAATGAAAACACCGTTCGGGGCAAAAGGATATAGAAACACTGAAAATGCTGATAAGCTAGTATGAATGGCGTATATACTGACAGACATCCAAAGAGACGCACTACTTTTATATGCTTTGAGTGCGAGAAGCACCTCTATACGGCTTGGAACATGTCACTGATCAGGAGGCAAATCTTTTACTTTAGTTCGTTGAGTTGATAATCTGTGAATGCTGATTATGAACCAAAACCATGTCAGCTTTGCAATTCTGTGAAGAGCACTTGCCATCAAGTAATGCATTGGGCGGTGTTTCTAGTTGATAACAGTTCTGAGGTCAACCAAAATGCATGAAAAAGGCAAGCAACAAGAATGTTGCGCAATTTTTACGTTCGGCCATTCTGAGACACCCATTATGTGCCTAAACATGTTTAAGCGTTTGTGAGGTAATTACTAATGAGTGCAGGTAATTTTTGTTCTTTTTCCCTTTGCACACGCTGTTTGTACTCCGCACAGTGGCACAAATGCGAGAAGATATACAAAAAAAAAATATATATAATATGTAAACACTTTGCATTTACCTATAGATAATATTTTAGTGATAGTACATCCTGTATTCTTTTTACTATCCTTCAAAGTTCCACATTTCGAAGGACGCATATTTTAAATGTTTTAGTGTAAATGTTGGGACTCAACTTCAGATAAAAAAATATACTTGTATATGGTAGATCTCACGTCAAGTGTCCACCTGAAAAATTTAAATTTGTCCATTCCATCTTGAAGGCTTGGATGGCCACGCTTAAACTCTAAAACGCATCAGCATCTTTAATTGGAATTTTGTTTTAATTTCTTTGTTATTCCACTTGGGAACATAGAGCTTCAACAAAACATTTATATCTTATTCTACTAACTGCTGTTCTCTTTGCGACTTCCTACGTTTGGTTAACCGCTTCTAAATCACGAAGGTTAGAACGCCTTCAACACCTATTTCGTGGACGATGCCCTTGGGCTTTCCATTCCAATGCTGTTCTGCTCATGCTTTTCCTGTCCTTTCTGAGAGTGTGCTAGGCCAAATTTTTTTTTATAATCTGAAGGCATTTATTTGTGTAGCTTTGTAGTTTCTGTATAATGCTTCTCGACACCAACCACGTTTCACTACCACACATAAATATTCGTATATGAGTTTTCTGTGAAATTTGTGTACTTTTCCAAATTGGCTGTGGCCGCGCAAACGCTGACCTACATAGCTGTACGCAGACGTCTTCTTCAGCTGCTCCATTAGTCGATAATGCTCGATTATATGTAATATTGTTGAGATTTGTATTTTTGAGTCGCATTGATAACATTTTTTTGCTGCTTATTTTCAGGTAAAATTTTAGTGCAGCAATGACTAGAAGATCAATTTTGGCCCGCGTGTCGGAATGTCTGTTTGAAAGCAGGCAAATATCGTCCGCGTAGTCCAGATTCCCAAAATTCAAAATGGCGGACGAAAATGTTAAAAATTTATCGTGTGTCAGACGATGTATTAGATTTGAAAATTTGAATTCGATTTTTTTTTATTTCTTTTTAAATGGAATGTTTCACTTCAGATTTGTAATCAGCGACACTAAATACCTTAGCAATACTGCAATTTTCATTATATCTTATCTTGGGTGTAGATAAGTTCCTATGTTCATTTTTTCCCTACCCCCGTGGACATAAGTACACCCCCTACTCTAAGGGTGCATGCGAACAATTAGGGTTTGGGCTTATTTCAAAGAGCAAAGTTCAACCTTCAATTACTGACAATAACAAAGATCGTAGCACGTTAGGGTTCTGCTCCACAATTTTTGAAAAATGGCCAAATACGCTATTTTTAGGGGTTTCAACCCCCTTTTTCTCGAAAACCTGACGTGATGGAAAATTTTTGAACTCGGATTCGTGCTTAGCGCGAAAATTCCCTTCGGGATCACTAGGTCCCATCTTATTCGCAAAACAGATGCAGGGCAGTGTAATCTATGAGTTTTCAAAAATGTATACAGTGTTGCCAAAGTTTATTGTTTAGTTGTGCTTTTCTCGGATATTTCACTAATTCACAGGCAGTTATATGTGAAAAATTTCATAGAGATTGCAAAACGCTTATTATTTTTGGCCATTGCTCGTGTAGCTATTTACGTACACTGTGCAATAACATCATCGAATAAAGTGAGAACACGCGTTAAAAAAATCGCAATAAAATTCCTTACTCAACTTGATCACTGATATACTTCAACTTAAATGTACATTCAAGTACCTACAGATGATTGCAAATCTTCGCATCCCATCTAGACTGTTAACGGTCAATAAAAAATTAAGAAAGTAAAACACGTTCTAATCAGTATCCCGATAAAACAGGTTTTGTACGTATGCGACGGTATAAATTGGTGTGATTAGGTTGTTCACTGCAATTGTTTAAAAATAAATTAGTGAAATTCGAAAAATGACGCAGCTCGCTGTCTGCCAAATATTTGCATACGAGCATACATTGTATGGAAGAATATTTAGCGAATCCCGTTCACATTACCATGCGAATGAACTTCAATTCACAGCTTCTTAGAGGTGACCAGCTTTCGTCCTTCACATACTCGCCCACAAAAGATAGGAGCACTTTGGCACATTTTTATTTAGTTTTACTTTTATTATTAGGTACCATTTGTGACTACTTTAAAGATATCGTTTTGTTCTCCCGCTTTTACAAATGTAATTAGCAGCAACTGTAGCCAATAAAACTTGTTAATTTTTCTAATAAGTTGGCAAATATTAAATAATGCTTCCCAGCAGGGAAGCCTATTAGCTAAAAATGGGTATGCTGCCTTTATAAAATTCAGAACTATGACTACTTAGCCCGGAGTGTCAGCATTTGTAGGCTGACAGTGGAGATTCGAGACTGGACGATTGTATGTCACGGCATGCCCAAATACATCCGCTTACATAAGATGAATGGGATCCAGATGTAGCTACTGGAAAGTGGATGTGGGTAGAGAAATTAAAGAAAAAAAGCCCAATTTTCATTGAATTATTATTACAGAAAATTAAGAAGGTTAATATATGGCTGTGATGAACATGCAGCATGCATGACCAAGACGGATGACCACACGGAACCCAGTAAAATTGAGTTTACTAACTCGTCTAGGGAAGCGTGGAACACGAGCCTAATATGGCTACATGATGACTCACAAAAATGGTATACAGATGGATCAAAAACGCTCCGGGGTGTAGGAACAGTAATAGTGGGGCTTAGAGCACACAAATATTTAGCACTGAGCACAGATATCATAATTTTCCATGCGGAGCTTTTCGCCACAGTGGAAGCAGTGAAAATCGTATCCAAAAGATGGTTTGAAAAAGTAAGAGTTAAAATACTTTCGGACAGTCGAGCAGTCTTCAAAGTCTTAAATAGCTTTCCGTTCAATTCAAAAGTCCTTATAGAATGTAACAATGCACTCAAGAAACTGGCGACTCTGAATCAGAGGAAACCAAAAAATGGACCCAAATAAAAATCAAGGAATACTGGGACGGCACAAATGATCTTAATCACTTCAAAAAGTTGCTGAACTTTAATACCAATAGCGTAAAATTTGCTCTAACCCTAGACAAAAAGTGTCTCAGATTACTCTGTGAAGCACTTAAAGGCCACTTTGCCTGCACTAAACATTTAAAAATAAGAGGACTATCTAGCACTAGTTTATGCAGGCTCTGCTGTGATGAAGAGGAGTCCATGGGGTACTTAATCACCAACTGTGAAGCATTAGGTTACAGGAGGCGCAGAATCTTGGGCTCGCACCATCTCGAGGATGAAGACTTGAAAATGCTCCCTCCTGACGAGCTGGTTCGTTTCCTCGCAATACTAAACAATTAAAATTAAGCACTTAGAGGCGCACAATAGATCAATCTGGTCGTAGGACAAAAAGGCCTTAGCGTAATTCGTTTCCATTACCATATGGCAGTGGTGCCCATTCGAATGACCAAGCTCATATGGTTGTTAATCATCCAGAGCCCCGAGTAGTGCAGAGATTTGTGCGCCAAATGTCATGTAAATGGACAAAAAAGGAGTATTCTTAGGGAATCTTAGCTGTTAGTAGGCAGCGCACGTCCTAGTTGCCAACCGGCTGCTGCGCAATGAGATTAATTATAGTAAACAAGTAGCTTTAGACCAAGGATGATAGAGTACCAGGCTTGCTATTTAGCTATGGTGAAAAAGAAAATTGTGTGTTGAACTTTGGCTGCCGCGCCACTTGGAGATTTGATAGCCGAAGTCGCACGATCATTTCACAAATATTCAGAAACTCTTCCAATCAGTCGTTATTCAGATGGCCAAGGAAGTGTCATTAGTTGATTTTTTTCGTATATCACCAACTCAGTTTAGTTTCTCAGTTTCTTTGTAAACACACCTTAAGTCACAAGATGTCAGCTCATCAGCTGATTCTGTCAAATTTGCTCAGAGTCAAATAACGGTCTGTTAAAGAGCTCACCTTTGAAATCTGTTCATCATGGCTTTAGCCGGATGGGTTGTGACTACCATTTCGAAATACACAGGTTCAAATTTCCGGTCATGAAACACCAAATGAAAGAAAAAGTTTTTTCGCAAGGTGATCAATTTAGAAGTACCAGGTTTTTTATTGAAATAAAATAACGAAAATTCAAATTGATTGGGCAATCGCGACTCGCTGGAGGACTTCGGTCGGTATCTCGTGAATAACTTTAGTACTGATTGTATTGTAAAGATCATGGACTTCAAAAAGTCGTTTATCATGGCGCGATAGCGTTCACTAGAAGGCTGGGAGCTCCATACTACGTTTATTGAAGAAGCTTCTATAATACAGAAGAGAAGACCTTACACGCTTAACAGATGTAGCGGATATAGCGCATCTTAAACTAACGACGTTAAGTTCGTTTATAAAAGCCACAGAATGACTGAAAAGAGATCTCATAGTGTAAAGAAGAAGTTCCAGTGTGTCATATTGGCAGCCACCAGATTCGCCTAACTACCTTTATGGCCTAAAGCAAAGTGAAGGAGTGTGTCTCAATAATGGTTCTAAATTCACTAGAAGCGTCCCAGTTCGGTGCTAACGGTTTTCGCTACAGGGTTCGGATGCATTTTTCGTTGTGATTTCTTGTATGCCGCTGTAAGAGTGTGAGTGCTTAGCTGGAAGATCGTCTATAAAAAGTCGATAAGAGTCTACAGCTGCTAAAATTATCAATTCGTTCGTTAAGATAAGCGGAAGTGTTCGTTACGTGTGATAAAGCTCGCCTAGTAAGAGTATTTTTATCTAACTAAATTTGAATTTTTTAAAAAGTGTAAATTGTGTAAAGAAATAATTTTTATATACTTCTCATTATGCGTTGTGGAAAGTAAGTGAAGAAGGATGATTGCATAACATCCTTAAAGTCCGAGTGTAGCTGAATGAGTCTATGAATAAATGAAAACTGGCAGATATAAGAATATTTGTGTTTATTAAAATTAGTATTAATATTAAACTAAAATTAATATTCAGCAAAAGTTTTAAACATTGGATAACGATGCTTTCAAGGCTTCATTCGGCCCCACTATTTATGTGATTTGAAGTTCAAAAACGTGTAGGTTATTGTATCAAATATTTTTTTTTGGTGGGTGAGGTAGTGTTCAAATGCCTTCACACTTATAGCGACCGTCGTCTACTGCGTCGTGTGGTGCGGCCTGTAAAACGATCCCTCCTCTTCTTCTGCGGAGACACCCTTGCAGGGACTGCTTTCTATATTACTTCGGGAGGGTCCAGAACGGCATCCATAAAGGACCAATCCTATTCACCCACGTCTGAGTCCATCGTATTTGTAGCAATATTGTATCAAAGTATTGGAATTAGTTCTTTTTAAAATATGAATTCTTAACTAGTAGGTTGCAATAAATATAAATCACCGACGAATTGGCCAACCGTGGATCAGCGGTGCCCCCACAGGGGCCAGAGTCAATCATCGGAATCAGTTCCGCAGGAATCATGAATTGGTTCAGCGATTATGTAGGCAATCTGCATAAAGAACTGCAAAAATGTTTTGTGACAAGTCCGAACAGAACACTGTCAAATTTTACACTAAAACTTAGAAGTAAAGACATTCGGTTGATCGTCGGTATCATTACAGGACACAACCCGTGCGGTCAGCATATGACCACCATTGGAATCATCGAGGACCCGATTTGCCTATCTTGCTTGGAAGAGGCGGATAGCACTGAGCACTTTCATTGTGAATGGCCTGCCTTTGATAGAGTAAGGCTAAGAGTTTTGGGTTCCGATGTCGTGAGAATGAGACAAGTTCGTTCTCTAAAACTGGAGAATATTTACAGATTTGCCAAAGAAGCTCGAAAATTCTCACAGGACTACCTCTGTCTCTATTCTTTCCAATCTCTTTTTCTGATACTTTTCTCCTTCCCTCCTTGATTATCAACCCCCTTTCCAGAGCTTTAAATACAATGGGCTTTTTAGCCTGAGTGTTTTAGGAGCCACCAAATCTCCTTAATTTTCAAGCAATCATGATTCATATCATATATGGCAATGATAATGGTAATGGGAATGGTTGTACGTGGTTGCGAGGAATCGAACCAGCTCCTTAGAAGGAAGCATTTGTAATTCTTCATACTCTAGTAGGTACGAGCCCAGGATTCTGCTTCTAACTTGGTACTTTTCTGCTTCACAGTTGGAGATTAAGTGTTCCATAGACTCCTCTTCACCGCAGCGTAGCATAAACTAGTGCTAGATAGTCCTCTTGTATTGAAAAGTTTATTGCAGGCAAAGCGAACTGTAAGTGCTTCACAGATTAATCTGAGACCCTTTTTGTCTAGGGTCAAAGCAGATTCTGCTCGGTTGGTGTTAGAGTTCAGGAATTTTTTGTTCCAAACTTTTTGAGAAAGTGGTGAAGGACAAGCTATCATTTGCTATCAAAGGATTAATGGATCCTTGTCAGCATGGGTCAGTAAGGTAATGAAATTAGATACTTCTTCTTTAACCTAGCTTTATCGACTCTCCTTGGGCGAAATATCCAGGTCATGTGGTTCTGAGTCGTGTCTTTGCTAATGCTTCTGTATCGCTTGTCGTTTTCAATGGTGTTTTGATGGTCCGCTTGGCCTTTTTCTCGCTACCGCTATCTGCAATACTTGCTCTGCTACTGCTCTGGTCTTCTCATTACCTGACCGTACTAGCGTAGGCGAGTTTCCTGTAGCTTAATGCTGATTGCAACAACTTTATTGCTACCAAGTATAAAGGTGTTTTGAATCTTGCCCTGCAGTGTAACGGCGCTGGCCCACCATTCGCATTTCTGCTGCGTGCAGTTTCAGCTCTAGTTTACGTGGTACAGCCCGATTATGCTTTTGTAGATTTTACCTTTTAAGTTATGTGGAATTATCTTGTCGCACAGGACACCAGAGGCTGCTCTCCCAGCTTTCCCATTCACAGAGAATTCGGTGTGCAATTTCTCGTCGAAGGTCCCATCTTCGTTGACATGCGATCCCGAGTATTTGAAGCTATTAACGATTTTGAGGAGGGGGCGGCGTTATTTATTGTAAGAGCTGGACTAACGCCACTCGCTGTGGCAAAATTAAACTCCATTGCTTCGGTATTTGTGCGGCTTACTCGTAGCCCGTTCAGTTCAAGGACGGTGCACTACCGGTTTAGATTTTCTTCAAGAATGGCTTTGTCGCGTGCGGGTAGGGCTACATCGTCAGCACACAGCGGTGTACAAGAGAGGTTTCCTTGAATTTCACGCGTACGGAAGTCCATCACCAACTTTTGTGGATTGTTAACAGGGTTGGAAAAAAATTTACATATTTTATCACAGGAAAAATTAAATAAATTCGTGAGCTCAAAAGGAATCCAAAAAAAAAGAAAAGAAATTAGTATATCGATAAGTATGCGACAGCAGATCTCAGTAGTAACAAATTCATGCTTCTTCACTTCTTCACTTCTTTTAAAAATTATATTACAGTTAAAATTAGGAGCTAAGATTCAAAAAATTATAGAATATCGCTAAACGTATTTGTTACAAACTTATGAGTATTAAATAAAAGAAGAATATGAAGGAAACTTAAACAAATTTTATATACACAACTAGCGGACCCGACAAATTCCTTCTGCCAAATAGATTTTGAATGCGGCAGTTTATATTTCGAACTTAAGACGTTTTTATTCTGCTGACCCTTACACACCGCCCTATCATCATGGCGACGGTTCTGTTCAGGAGAATTAAAGAAAAGGGTTAGCTCGGGTGACCTAAGTATCTTCGCTTCCACGAACTTTGGCCACCCTTTTGGGACTCACTAAAAAACCCGACTGGGATGTTTTTTGCCAGAGGGCTTCCAACTAAGAGGGGAACTTCAGGTTCAAACCTGATTGAAAAATGATCTAAAGGGATAGTGGGAACCTAAAGGTGACAAATATTGATAAAGTGGGTGCTTCAATGACAAAACATGGAGATAATTAATTATTATTATTATTAACATAGGGTTAATAACCGATATAATAAAGAATAACGAAATAAAACGTATATACATACATAAGTATTTTCAGTAATCGCTTTATTGTAAATCAAGTGGATCATAATTATGAACAAAAATCTGTTTTATTTTTATTGTAGTGCTTTATGATATACAATGTTTTTATAAACAAATCTGATGGTTTTCCAACACTGGAACAGGCAATATACAATTGTCCATGTGAGAAACATGGGTTTTCTAGATAAATTAATAATGTTTGTCTTTTGTTCTTCTTAAAATATGTTTGGATTTATTCAGCCCTGCATGACTATTCTTGGAATTTATTTACCTATTTTTATTTATTATTTGTGAATGAACGAGTTAAGGTTCTGAAACTAAAACAAAAGAAATAATATTGGGAGGCCAATCAAATCTATAGTACTTACATTTTTTTACTTTTCAATTTGGTCGGGTCCACGGTATTATCACTTTTGTGTGAACGCATTAGATCCTCCAACGCGAACACGCACACACACGAACGCGAAATATTTGTATGGGAAAAAGAAAAGGGCAGTTATATGGTTTTCCCAGCAGTTATTCGAATTTTTCTCGCCGTACAAACCATCCTTAGACTTCAAGGAACATTTTAAAAAAATAATTGTTAAGATTGGTCCATGCGTTGTTGAGTTATGCGCTTACCAACACATTTTGCGATTCATTTTTATATTATAGACTAGCATTCCCCAGTGGGCTTCGCACCACCATACATAAAATGTTTTTTTTATATCGCAAGAAATTTTTCATATTAAGTTTTCTTTATAGAACTCGTAAAATGTTTAAACAGTTGAATTAGTTGATTTTTTTTCATTCAACATCCTTTCTACAGATGTCACAATAGCCTTTTCTGTACTTTTTTAAAATTTGATTGTGGTGGTCACTTATATACAGGTAAGGTGAAAGAGCCGATAAAAACTTGTAATTAAACTTTGATTCTTTAGTTTCCATTTCAATTTTTTACGCTAAATAAATTATGCTAAAATAAATAAAGTTAAAAATGTTTTTCCAGTTCCTTGAATGCTCCAGTTTTTATTATATTTTCGCCCAAAATTAATATTAACATAATACACTTACAACCACAACAGTACAACAGAAACGCTCATAAGCGGCTGTGTATTTGTTATTGTTTTTCCCATACAGGCATTTCGTATGAGAGGAAACCATTACTCACATAAAATATCATAACTCAGGAACGGCTGCACCCCCCTTTCCTGTCATTCGATGGAGTACATATGGCAACGCACCTCCCAAATACATATAATTTCACAATTAAATCCATTAGTGCTTTACATTTTTGCCGAAATGGATACTCATGTGGTTAAAACGCATTCTAGGGCTATCCAGGTCCACGTTTTGGTCTATATCTCGAGACCCTAGTTACGGAGGGGCATTAAAAATACTCTATACTATAGAATCATCAGCAGCTTCCATTTGCTACCCATATTGTACAAACACATCCTAGGGTTACCCGGGTCCACGTTTTGGATTATATCTCGAGACCCTAGTCACGGAACGGTATGAAAAATACTCTATGCTATAGAAATCATCAACAGGTTCCATTTGCTACCCATATTGTACAAACACATCCTTAAGTTATCTTGGTCCACATTTTGGGCGATATCTCGAGACCCTAGTTACGGAGGGGCATTAAAAATACTCTATACTATAGAATCATCAGCAGCTTCCATTTGCTACCCATATTGTACAAACACATCCTAGGGTTACCCGGGTCCACGTTTTGGATTATATCTCGAGACCCTAGTCACGGAACGGTATGAAAAATACTTTATACTATAGAAATCATCAACAGCTTCCAATTGCTACCCATATTGTACGAACACATCCTTAAGTTATCGTGGCCCACATTTTGGGCGATATCTCGAGACCCTAGTCACGGATCGGCATCAAAAATACTCTATACTATAGAATCATCAGCAGCTTCCATTTGCTACCCATATTGTACAAACACATCCTAGGGTTACCCGGGTCCACGTTTTGGATTATATCTCGAGACCCTAGCCACGGAACGGTATGAAAAAATACTATAGAAATCATCAACAGCTCCCATTTGCTACCCATATTGTTCGAACACATCCTTAACTTATCGGGGTCCACATTTTGGGCGATATCTCGAGACCCTAGTCACGGAGCGGCATCAAAAATACTCTATACTATAGAATCATCAACAGCTTCCATTTGCTACCCATATTGTACAAACACATCCTAGGGTTACCCGGGTTCACGTTTTGGCCTATTTCTCGAGATCCTGGTATCCGATTCTTAAAATTTTAAAACACAAACCATCTACTGAATAGTCCAAACAAAGCCTAAAAATTTGGTTTGGCTAGGTGAGCCCGTTCTTGAGTTATAAGATTACCAAGGAAATGTAACTTCTTTTTATATATATAGATTACGCTTTTTGAAGCATGTGAATTGAAAAAGCAATGTGGTTTGAAACTTTTATTCTGCAATGTAGAGGATGGGCGCGAGACGGGTGTGGAAGTTTTGCATATCACCTCTGCCCCTGTCTAGGTTTGGAAAATATGCGACACTACTGGCTACAAAAGTATTTATTTGAATGTCCAGCAGACCTAGAAATAGCCTTCGAGAATTGCCATTGCGTGGCACTATTAGAAAACTATTAATATTTTCTAGATTTTCTACTATTTTTACTATGTATTATTATTAAATTCGCAGTTAAGTGCCACTGTAGCTACAGTGATGGCTAATGAAAATTATTGCCAGTTGCAAAATTGAGCAAAGTCACTCACTCACCCCAAGCGCTCCAATCGCTCGTGCGCAAACACAATTTGCACATTCTACCATATTTCCCCTTTGTTTTAGTTGTTGCAGCTATTTAGTTTTGTTTTGTTTTGCTTTTTCATTCTTGATTTAGTTTGTTGTTATCGCTGCTGTGTGAGGGAGAAACCGTTTAACTACAAAAACCATTATCAATCCGCCTGCCGTTGTGAACGCTTTTATGCTCAGCAGCGATTAGCTTTTGTTTGTTAATTCTTATTGTTGTTATTATACAAGTATTATAGTGGTATGTACCACCGTTATACATGTAAAGATATGTACACAGGTATGTGTGTGTGTGTATACATTGTAATTGTTGCTACTACATTTTTGTCATTTCATTTTAAGCTTCTTTATTGTTTTTGCATTTGCCATTTTTGTCTTTGCGCTAGAGGAGAGTGAAAAAAACTACATATTAGCGTACACACATACATATATACATATAAACAGGTACATACGTATGTACGTATGTTTACTTTCATTGAGTTAGTGTTCCGCAGCGCTACAAACATACGCGTGTCGTTATGTATATCCGCATATTAATTTAGTTTGTTTGTTGTTATTATAAATTGACTTGAAATAGCGAATTTGAGTTTAGTTGCATTCTAGCAACGTTTGCGCTCAATACTGAAAAAAATTATAAAATCAGAACGCAAACGTTTAAATTTTGTGTCGTTTATACACTTGAAACTTCCTTCACCCATACATACGCGTCTTGTTTTACTCGTTTATCCTGCGCCTTTGTTTGTAATCCCTTCCGGTTACGCGTCACATCATTGCCGATCGTTGAAAGCAGCTAATCGCGCACAGTGCATTCCATTAAAAAAATAAATATAAAAAAAATATTACATTACAGGATTTTTTAAGTCAACTTGAAAGGTTATTCAAAAAATCAGCAGGTTGGTGTGTTTTTTGTTGAAATTTGTGATCTGTGTTATCAACGCAAAAGTGTCCTTTTCTTCGTTTGTGAAGATTGCAAATTTTATTCATTCAGGCTTTAGAGATGTTTTTTGAATATTTTTGAAGTCTTGGAAATGTGGTTTTCTATGCAGTTGTGCAATTTTGAGATTTTGCATTCTTTGAAAATCTATTAAGTTTATTGCTTGGTGAAAATGCAAATATAAATTTGGCGTTTAGAAATTTTGGCATAAAAAAATATTAATAATTTTAGGATTTAATACGATTTTTTTTTTTTCAAAAATAAAAATAATAATAATGAGAAGAAATGCAAAATAAGCTGATAATTACACCATAAATACAGTTTTTATTTACTAAAAAAATATTACATTTATGCTGTAAAGTCCTATAAAAAAAGCAGCATACGAATGTGTTGATGTGTGACTACCGTTCAGTTGGTGCCGGGCTGTGGATTGAAGCATCAGATGCTGAAAGAATTTCAAATAGCGGTTGGCCATGGCAAACAGCTAAGATTATTTTAGCTAAGAAAAGTTTCTCATAAAAATCATCTGCTGTAGGTCCTTCCATTTCCATGAATTTCAGAATTTTTACTCAGAATTTGTAAAAAAATTTAAGGTATACAATTTTATAGCTCACGAAATTTGGTTTAGTAAAGTGCAAATTTCAAGTAGATCAAAAATCACACTGATTTTTCAGAATTTTTTTCGTTCGCGGTCTTGTGCAATTTCTCCATTTGGCGCCTACTCCACTTTATTTATGTGGTAGAAAACACCCAACACCGTCAGCAGAAAAAATTATAAAAAATCAATGCGATTTTTGAAGCAACTAAAACGTGCACTTTGTTATACTAAAATTCAGTGAACTATAAAACTGCATACCTGAAATTTTTCTAAAAATTCTGAGTAAAAGGTTTGCAATTTGGATGAAAATTTGCTGAATTTTCACAAATTTAATGCAAAGTTCGAAACTTTGCTTTATCTGGTTCTTGCTGCAGTAATTTTTTTTTTGTGGGTGAGGTAGAGTTCAAAATGTCTTCGCACTTAGCGACAGTTGTCTTCTACGTCGAGTGGCGTGGCCACTAAAACAATTACTCCTCTCCTTCTGTGGAGACACCCAAGTGGAGACAACTTCAAAAGGCATACAAATTATAGCATTTCATATAAACTAAAAAAATAAAAAGACAATTTTTCACAAAAAATCAGTGTTTTTACATATGCAGCATAATTTAGAATTTTGTAGCACTTCCTGCTTATTTTATGGCTTCTTCACATCTTCGATGCATTGAATTTACTAAATTTGGGCATTTATCCGGATAAATAGAGAGATTTGATTCTGGTTCCGCATTTCTTTGCTATTTGCGGTTTTGAAAGGTCCGATTATCTTTTCCAGTCTCTGCCCAAATATGCTCAGTTAACATTTCCTTTTTAAAAGCATTCATTAAAATTAGCAAAGGATTGGGCCACCATCTCATAGGTTAGACTGACGATGGTGTTATTCGGGATTAGCATCATAATTGGGGATTTACTCAGGAATTAAGTGATTAGCCGCACTTGTGGATTGAAAACTAGACTTAATTCTCATAATTTAAGCGTATTAGGGGACTTTTCGATGGCAACATTTCTGAACAATGGCAGTTAATATCTGTTGTGAATGGAAGGTTGGTAACCATACCAACCAAAGGGAATGAGCACACTTGGACGAAGAAAAAACGGTTTAGTCCTTTGTGATACCATTATGAAGTAGGTGAGGTGAAAGAGGAAGACCGATGGGATGCAAGGAGAGGTGGTGCTGGGATGGTTAGGAGGGTGGGTTTCGAGTGTATGGATTACGAACGATGACTATGTTGCGTTTGCGTCAACCGCTTTGTGCTGCTGATGAAATTCATCAGATTTTTAATGTCAACGCCAGCTATATCAGCAGGCGTAGCAAAGAAGTAGGAGCCAAGATGCCTGGATCTTAGCCGTTGTGAATGAAAATTAATGAAACTTTTAAAGAGAAGAACAAGAAAGACTGGATGCAATGCTAGTATGCACTAAAACGTTCAAAGTTATATTACATTCAATGTTTTGATATTTCGGAGCAGTTTGGAGGAGTTGTATTTTAAGATTTTTTTGAAATAAATAATTATTTTTTAGTATCAACGCAGCCACTAACCGTATTTGTCGCCTGCGGCAAAATTATCTAATAAACCAAGCAGCTGTTCACTAATCCGCGTAAAAACCGTCTGTCACACTATAGTTTTAATTAGAAGTAACTGCGTCGGTAATCCCGATTAACGGCGCCGTCTTTCTTGGTTATCTTCTCTTGCATATTCTCGCGTAGTCCATCGCATACGTTTTATGTTTTATCCAAAATATTGAACTTATTCGCACCTTCGCAGAGCATCGCCACAGCATTATTTGTTTCTCCCTGTGCTTTGCTGTTATTTTCTGGTATATCTGGGATCAAATGCTGTACTTGTGGGACGTCGAACGGCTTGTTTTCCGTCAGACCCAAATATATTATATTTATTTCGGCTTTGTACATTTTTTCAATTTCGATGGAAAAGGTGTTCTCTTGCAAATTACTTCAGTTTTAAGCTCATTTGATGACAAACATTTTTTTAATTTTGCTATAACGTATGAGTTTTTTGTTTTCCCTTCCCAGAATTTTAACTTTTTCTTCCTCGAGTTTGAGCTTTTGGTACGTTATGAATAGCATTAAAAAATTTTTTCTTTGAAAATTTTGTCCATTCTTCTATTTGATCCATCGTTTTTGCTCGTTTTCTTAAATTTTTTATTAATCTGGGTTCTTCCTCCATACAAGGCTTACCGCGGCCATTTGGTTTATTTTATTCAATACTAAGTAACCTCTACTTAAATTTAATTAATATTTTTTCCGTTAAAGGCCAACTGAACAATATTTAGTACGCTTAAATTTATTGTTATCACCAAATAGTTACAGTTTCTATAATTTTTCCAAGAGCAAAGCTTATTTGTTTACTCAATTGTGTCCAAAATAAGAATTAGGCAAAATACATAAAAGGCGCTAATCACTGATTGCATATAATCATTGCACGGGGGTAATAGTTTTATTAAATTATCAATAAAACAGACAAACAATGAAAAAGTTTCATAATTTGTTTTTTTTTTTTGCACAGAATCATATATTAAAACTAGTTTTAAAGAATAGGAAACAGTTGAAAAACCGAAAATTATTATCCGTCGAGAAAGATGAGTACCTATACCGACTCTATGAAAATATTTGTTTTTTTTTGTCAAAAAGTACTTACATTTTACGCTGCTAGCATTTTTCGAAAATTAATCACTCGCACTTCAATTCACCCGCTTTTTCAGCCACTTGCACAAAAGTGAGGTTTTTCGAAATGTCATAAAATCATAGACAACTATTTCGCGTTTAATTACTTTAAAATACTTAATTTGGAAATAAAATTGCAACGAAACTGCAATACGATATTGTGGTCCATATGCGATAAAGGGTTGTGAACAACAAATAGTTACAATTGACGCTATATTGTTCGTTATTGACAGAAGCAGCTTAATTTTTTTTTCTGCACAAAAAATTAGGCCTGCGGTCTGAAAACCGTATCCAACAGTGAATTTCTCAAGGTGAATAGGTAGTTCCTCTGTAGATTAGTATCAAGCCAAATGTCAATAGGACACTACGCGCGAAAGGTTCTGCGTCATTTTTTTTACTTAATGGGTGTCTTCTGATCTACTCGTTTTCCCATCTAGTCACATGCGCTTACCAAGAAAAAAATGTTTCCTCTCTTTAAATAGACTTTTCACTACTTTGAATTACTCAAACGCCTGGCAAAGAGAGATTAGTTAGATCAAGAAAATAAAAATAAATAAATAAATAGTCAAAAAAAAATTTATCAAATAAAAAATAATAAAAAAACAAAACCACCTACTTTGTCAAACTATTTTCGAGGCTGAGGCAGCCGGTAATTCAAACCCTTCGCCATTTGCATTGCCCTAATTAATTCCACTTCACTTTGAGCCTAACCACAAATGATAAGAAGCACCTTAACTAACATTATGACAGTTTAACAAGCTTTTGAGAGAACAAAATTTCTTTTACCAGCAGGATGCAGTTCCTCGCCATGAGAAAGTTAAGTCTTAGAGATTAGCACAGAAAATGAGCTTTAAACTGATTTTAAAAATAAATTTCTAAAATTTTTCAAATCTGATTGCATGCAATTGCATTATGAAATGTAAAGCGAAAGCGATATGAAAAAGTTGTTAGTTATCAAAATAATAAAATGTAATGTAATGAGTCGGATACAAGAGAAACCCCGGAGCATCTCCTATGGTACTGTGCAGCTCTCTCGAAAACTAGATTATGAATACCTGGCTGCTTTCAGTTTTGAAAGACTAGAATGCATCGCTGAATTGGAGCTTGAGCGACTCTTAAAAGTGACTCGAAATTTGAGTGGTGCATTTTTCGCTAAAATAGAATGATCTGATCTGGCATTGCTATGGACCAAAATCGTCTCCGCGTGACTTCGGGCAGCCAGTATAACCTAACCTAACTTATCAAATAATAGTACTAGTGCCGGAGCTTCGATCATCAAAGTTTGTGTTTGAATCACTTTTTTACTAAATAAAAAAAGTGGTTTTGAGTGTGGAAATCTTTATTTTGACATTTACGCTGTCCATTGCTTGTCTGTTTGTATACTGCAGCTGTCTATTCCACAAGTGTCATATATGATTGATGTGCGAGGCCATTTGCTAAACTAATAAATCTTTCCATAGGGTGATTTTGCGCCACCTCGTAATATAAAAATACTTTAAAGCAATAACAAAGTGTGAAAGTTGTTACATAACCACCTGACGCTCGAATTTTTGTAACAAAAATGTTACCAAAAATATGAAATAAAAATGCAAAAATAATAGAAATAAAAATGATTAAAAAAGTATTAAAAAAGTAAATAAAAATAATTAAAAATAGAACAACAAAATAATTTTATTATTTAAATATTAAGTATATAAAATATCAATTAGTAAGTTGATTTTGTATGGTGACTATAAAAACATGGCTCCAAACATAAACCAACTTCCCAATATTGGCACTAATAACGGCTCTCCTCTCTTCGGATGCGTTTCCCGGAATTGTCTTATTTGGAATAACAAGCCGCACACCTCCTTGTTAGGCTAGTTTTATTATCCGCTTTAAGAATTGTCGTCAAAAAGCGACTTTCTGTCAATTTTAAAAACATTCGCACAAATTTTTACAAATTTTTACAAATTTTTATGAAATATAAGAAAATAAATCATATGCAGAAGCCGGTATAAATGGCAAGTAGCGATTGGCAAGCACGATTTGTTCACATGTCTTATATGCAATATAAAAATGCCAGAAACCTATAAGCATATCTTGGGCTAGTGCATTGAAGTATGTCCACTGCACGCAAGCACTTCACGTTCAAAATCATTAAGCGTTTAAATTTTGAGATATGGTAACAGCTGGGTGAATAAGTCAAATCAGCAACTGTTATCACAAAGTTTGGTATTTTTAATAGTAATCGTATACAGAGGGTTTTCTCAAATTAATCCTCGAATGTCGAAGTTATTTGCTTGACTCGTATTTTATTTTGGCTTCCATAATTTATTTTTGTTTAAGTTTACTTAATGCAGACTGTTTTCTATAAAAACTATTATTATTTATTTTTTCTCTATACTTTTAGCATGTCATCTCGTGTTTTAGAAGGTTCACCAAATGCCCATCTCGATAAGACCATTTTGGAACGCTATCGCAGCTTACCATTGAAGGAGAATATCGTACAAGCCACCTACGTGTGGATCGATGGCACCGGTCAAGATTTGCGTTGTAAGGATCGTACGCTAGATTTTATACCAAATGACCCAAAAGGTGAGTTACACGTGAGAAAATAGTGAAAAGAGCGTATAAAACGTAAACAATAACATGTTACCCTGGGTAAGGGGAATAGTAAACCTCTTTTAAAAAAGGTTCACAAACTTAAAACTTCAAAAAAAAAAGAAGAAAAAAGTGTAATCTTGCTTTCAAAACAGTTTTCAATTTAATCAAATTTATGCACTCGGCTTAAGAGAGTTTATAATGACCTAACTATCTTGGCTCCCCTCTGGCTCTTGCTTCAGTTAGTCTATCATTTTCCTCCCATCCTCTCATTTTCCTGAGAGAGTGTTGAGCATTTTGAGGAAATTTTAAATGATAGCTGGGACTTACTCTTTTCTAGGGTGGCTTGGAAAAATTTAAAACTTCAAAAAAAAAAAAGCCGAAAAATTGGAATCTTGCTTTCAAAACACTTCTCATTTTATTGAAATTCACGCGGCTTAATCTTTAATCTATCATTCTTAGCTTCCCTGTGACACCATCACAAGAAGTTTGCTTCTTAGTTGTCTGATTCCGTCAGTTTCATTTTTTTGAGAGTGTTGAGCTTTTTGCGGAAATTGTTGTAGTCTCAATGCTGGACTTGCTGTTTTGGAATACATTTCTGCTTTAGGAATATAAAGACAAATTTGCTTCAATATGTACCTTATAGAGCACCGAACTCGATAATTTTCTTAGTAGATGCTGATTGATAAGTAAACAGCTCAGAAAATTTTACGTTCACGACTGTCTAAGTGAATAAGTTTTAGCACAAAACCTCACATTAGCAGAATGAATTATATGGAAACTGCTATATATGTATGTTGTAGTGGTCTAATCTTTTCAGCTCCGATTAATGTATAATAAAGGGTGGTTAAAGTTTTTAAGTTTTAATTTTGAATAAAATACACATTTTTTAAGAAATTATTATCATTTCTCTTTATAATGATAATATTGGTATGGTTCAAATACGTATGAAACAAAATATGGGCCAAATAGCCGCCGCGGCCTCGGCGACACACCTCCAAAGACCACCAAATGGGCGAGAATAACAATAAGTTTTGGGATTCGATAAGAAAAACCAAATTTGATTTGGTATGAAATACAGTTTATTATTCAGTATAGTCTCCCGGAATACACTTATTGCGACGAGATTCCAATTTATGAATTCCCGTCCACAGCATTTATGACCTCATCATTTGATGAAAAACGCTTTCCACGTATGCATTTTTTTAGGTCTGGAAACAGATGGAAGTGACTAGGGGTCTAATCTATGCGGTGGATGCTCCAACAATTCCAACGTAGATTAATGGATTTCAGCCATTGGTTGGTTGGTTTAAGTGGTGATTCTTCCAGAATCCAACTAGCGCTTCCGCACCATTTTGTTGCCACATCCTCGTTACCAACTTTTTTACCAGTTATTTACAGCATGACTAAATCCAGTCTGTGCGGTTCAGGAACCTTATCAGGTAGTTGACGTGTAAGCCAGACAGTTGTTCGAGACTCTCAAACCGCGGTTTGCCCAGGGTTAACATTTTGCGTTCCATAGGGCAGGGTATTCACAAAGGAAGTGGAAGATTGTTTCCTTTTTCTCCGGTTGTTTACAACTGTGGTAGTGTGTGTTGTGAGGGATGCCCATTTTGGCTGCTTGTTCTCCCACAGACAAAAAGCCAGTTATGACTGCCGTTAGTCTCCAGGCGTCCCGTCGTTTCATGTTTATTAATGTTGACGATTGCTTAAGGTTGTAGGTTGGTCATAACGTTCTGCTAATTTTGTATTTCGTCTGGTCTCTCCATTAGCCATAGTCAAAAAGGTTTTGCGACTTGATGAAAAATATTTTTTTTCTTTTGCAAATTGGGTCTCTTTCACGAATTTTCTCCTTCAGCTGTTCCAAAAGGTTACATAAATTTTCAGAGTTCATTGTTTTTTTTAGTTTGCAAGTAATCCACAAACAAAATGCCTTTTACATCCCAAAAAACTGATACCAACAGCTTCTTGGTCGATTTCTGGACACGAACTCGTTTCGGAGCCGAAAAACCAAGTTCAAAGCACCTTTCAGCCTCTTGTTTTGATTTAGGATTATGTGGATGGATCCAAGTCTCATCCATAGTGAAAGTGCTTTAAATATTGCTGATTGCCGAGAAAGTCGCATTCGAATGTGCTTTTGTTCCATTGTCAGCAAATGCGGCACCCATTGTGCATACAGCTTTTGAAAGCCAATGCTTCAATCAAAATATTACTTGCACTGCCCAATAAGTTGCCTTGGGCTTCTATTAAATCTCTTTTAGTCACTGGACGATTTTCTAATACGATTTGCTGCAGTTTTTCCACGATTTCTGGTGTACTTGTTGTTTTTGGACGTCCTTGACATGGATCGTCTTCAAGGCTTGTACGACTATGTTTGAATTCAGCAACCCATCTTTCTATTGTACTAATTTATGTGAATTAACAACCTTAATACATACCATAAAATATACATACACCCACTTTTGCTATAATTTTTTTCAATTATATAAGCCAATAGGTAATCTCTATTTCGCCCTGTGATAAGTATTTTTTCAATTGAAAAGTCTGCACTGCTGCGTTTTATGCACGTCGGTCTATCGACTACCCTGCTGGTCCATCGAATGAGCTTCTCGGTGCAGGTGGTCGAGAGGAGGGACGCTTGTTGGATTAGTTTGAGAAAAAAGATTGAATCGATTGAATCGATTTCTTCATTCCGACTACTCAGAGGAAAAAACAAAAAAAAAGTGCGAACCGGAAAAACGGAAATTATTTAATTTAAATTAAAAAAAAAAATGCAGAACAGACCTGATTTCCAAACCCTTTTTTATACATTTTGCTCAATTAATTTTATATATAAGTACAATACATATCTGATTTGTTTTCATAGACAAGCACAGACATAACACAAATAATTCGTGTGGAGGGCTCTCACTGCAACAAGATTTAAATTAAATTAAATTATTCTAAATATAACGTAACGAATAAAATGTTGCACTTGAGTGCAATTTGAATAAATTTCCCCGCATGCTTGCGGTTAGCATCAATTATTTATTTATAATTAAATTTACATAACTTAACTGGAGGGCACGAGTGCGACTTTTCTAATTTCGACGGGTAATTTTTTTTTCTACCTTAAAACGAAATATAAGTATTCGATTAGTATATTCAAATTCAGCCCTTTATGTATATACCTACAGATGTACACTATGTAGTACGTGTGTAGCTGTAATTCATATTTCGATTGCGATTAGTTTCATTATCTGAAATGTGAATTGAAAATGTTCGAGTGGCTATTTGTAATAATTTTATTGCAGTTTAACATTTTAATAGAGTAATAATTGTTTATAGATTTATAGCGAACTATAATTGATTACCCTTTGAATATGTACGTATGTGTGCACATGTGTGTACGTATAAGGCCGACCACGCACATCCGATTTGATTGTACAATGCACGCAGCGATTTCACTAACCTGAAAGAAAAATTAAACTTAAAATAGTAGACATTGGAAACTGATTGCATTGATTGCGTTCCCAGTGCTGTTGATGTATTGGAGGAGAGAGTAGCGATCGAGACAGGAGAAGTGCCTCAGGCTACCTCCAAAAGGCACACTAAGGAACCTCGAGCCGCTAGAACCGTACATTTGGAAATTAAGTGTTTAACAGTCTCTTCCCTTGCAGGTTCCCCACAGATTTTGCAATGTAGATACAGAAGTGCCAGTACGGAACTCCAAGCTTCTCCGCATGAGTTTCAATAACCTAGTGACTGGTGAACGCCGCTATTTGTTTGGAAATTGAATGACGGGATATCCACAGCCCTTTAAGCGTCCTGCTTCTGTCGTACTGAGTTTGAGGGTTTTTGAGTGTTTTTGAGATAGCAGACGCTAAAATTCTGAAATAAGAACTCCATCTGTCCAGCGCTTTTTTAAGGAAGAAATTTTGCAGTTTCCCTTTAACATAAAGATCGATGGTCCGGTCGGGAACGCTGCAGAACTGCAAAGTGTTTTGTGACAAGTCCGAACAGAAAACCTGCAAACTTTTTACTAAAACTTGGAAGGAAAGACGTCCGGTTGATGGTCGATATTATTATAGGACACAACCCATGGAGTCAGCATATGACCACAATCGAAATCATTGAGGACCCTATGTGCCTGTCTTGCTTCGAGGAGGCGGAAATCACTGAGAACTTTCTCTGTGAGTGTCCTGTCTTTGCTAGAGCAAGGCTCTGGGTTCCGATGTCGTGAGAACGAGTAATATTCATTTTCTAAAACTGGAGGATTTTTTCAGATTTACCAAACATCTGGAAAATTCTTACAGGCCAAGCTACCTTTGTCTCTGTCTCTTTTCTTTCCTATCTCTTTCTTTGATACTTTTCTCTTTTCCTCCTTGACTATCTACCCTCTTTTCAAAGCTCTAAATACAGTGGGCTTTTTAGCCTGAGTGTTTTAGGAGCTACGAAATCTCTTGGTGCTCGACCAATTCAAATTTCAATTTCAAAATTTTCCCTTTAACAACCGGGACACCGATATCTGAGATGGAGACAATTGAAGTCGGTTCTGTCGACCCCTTTGTGGCAGACTCTTGGGCAGTTTCATTTCTCTTTATCTTCCTATGCCCTGGCACCCAGATGAGAAAAATGTTTCCTATACGTTTGAGACGTTTGATCGTCTCCTTATAGGAGTTGATCAGAAGAGAGCTGTAACATGACGACTACACAGCTTTGATCGCAACTTGACTTTCGGAAAAGGTATTAAAGCTTCCGTCCTCACAGCGATCCCAAAGCATTTTGTATATCTGCAGGATCACGAAGACCTCTGCTTGAAAAAGACCACTAGTTTTTTCCGCAGTTTGAAGGAGACTCAAGTGTTGACTGATTTAGAGAAAACCCCCGCTCCAACTCCTGATTTCATCTTGGATTCGTCGGTGTAAATAGAGGTACCTATGACCGTGCAGTATCTCCAATCCTTCCAGCCCAGCGTGTTTGGAAAGATCCTCTAGCACAACACTCAACCCCCAGTTAGTGGATGGAGAGATCTGTACGAAGTACAGAGAAGGAAGAAGAAATCTGGCTCAAAATGCTACCATGTCCTACAGGAGATTGTCTACAGAGGCCATCCCTCTTCAACCTCTGAGTAGCAATGGATTGCACTTGAAGATCAACGGAAAGTAAGTGCCGAATGACGTTAAGAGCGATAGTGGGGCATGAACTACACGCCCCAGTGATGTCAAGACAATCAGTCTGCAGTCTCTGCACTCTCTCAAATTTAGTGGTATTACAGCTCTTCCGAAGAGCTACCCACCAAACTAGGCAACAATATGCCAAAATTGGCAGAACCACTAAGTTGTACATCCAAAGTTCGGCACGTAGTTTGAGACCCATTTTTTGCCGAACATAGATTTACAGGAGTAGAAAGCTATACTGGCCTTCTGAACTCGATTTTCGATGTGTAGCTTCCAATAACGCTTGAGGTCAATTCCGATGAGGAAAAAGCAAGTCAAAAAAAGCAGAAGTCCTATACAAAAGAATGCAACGATTCTAGAGCTCACTTAGAACTCTAATAGCGCAGATATGTGGGGGTCTTAGCCGAGCCAGTAGGCTACGATTTGGAGCTCACGCTACATAAGAAATCACGAAGACAGAAAGTGTCTCCTAATAGTACTAAAAGTTTCTCATGACAGGTACTATAAACTTCCGAGCGAGTTTTTGCCATGAAAAAGCCTTGAATAAAAAAATAGAACAACATAAAGGCACATAATTTGAGGCAGTAGCTCGACCAAAGACCTAACAAAGCATCGTGTCTGTGTACACAGTTTAAGTAAAAAAAGTATTATATTTTCCCTCTTTTTTTCTGTAGCTTCTCCTCATGCCAACTTTAGCAGCCACTTAGCTCCTTTCATTCCTCGTAGTTCTTATGTGACGCATTTCAAGTTTAGCGCACAATCCATTTCCTTCTTTTCTGTGTTTCTGTTTCTTTATCTTTAGACTATAACTTTCGGTAGTGTTCTGTGTATTTGTGGTACTCAATTAACATATTTTTAATGACGTGTAAAATAGAATTTTTGTTTTTGCATTTTCTAAATTTCGTACACATTTTTCTGAAATCCGTTTTACGTCTGCGTACATATTTATTTAACAAGCAAATACAAACACGTGCATAATTCCGGTTAATCTGTGAAATAGAAATTATCAACGCATCTCTAATTAAATAATTAAACCACTCAGCTTCAGTACTTTGTATGACATATATTTTAGCGGCTTTACACTCTAGTGAATTGGCTGTATTTCAAACATTTTTTTTTTTTTCGATTTCGAGTTATCTCAATATTTGCTTTGACATGTTAAAACCATGCATCCAGCTTCATTAAAATTAAAGGAAATCATTTAACATGTCTGAGATTTAGGTTCCCGTTTTATTTTTATGTGCAAATATTTAATTGGCATATCTAGACAGAGTAGACAGAGCAGAAGAGACATAAAATATATTATTGCGCCTTAGATTAGCGGCGTTAGCTGTGACGTTACTAGTTTCGGCTGCGTGTTATGTAGCGGCAGATAAGTTTAGAACTCATTTCTGATTACGCAGCAATTTTTTGATGATCACTCGAGCCGCCATAGACAGATTTAAAATACAAAAATAATGGGTGATTTTTCTTAACACATGTCGAACAAAATATTGGAAATCTAGAGCATAGATATAAAAATAAAAATAGGAATAGATATAGGAATAGAGGTAGAAATAAACATAGACATAGACGTAAGCATAGACATAGGCATAGATTGGCATAGACATAGGGATATACAAAGACATAGCTGTACGGAGCAGCGGAGGTTAAAATCGAAAATATCAGAAACATCAACAAAGGTGCCGTCACACTAGTGGTATGTGGGGTATGCTCCCAGTAATACTATAATATTCTCCCCTCTTGGCTGATTCCACCCTAGGACTGCTAAAAGCATTTAATCAAGGTGGATACGCGTTTGTGATTTTCTAAGTACCTGCTTCCAAGTTCTTCTCCTAGTTCCGTATCGGGGTTATATGCTATTAATAGCCTCCATTACGGCTTTGTGACTAATGTGGCATCGGAGAGCTGCAATATCGTTGCTCGCTATCGACTTGTCGTTTGTTTGGGCTGTTTTGTGGCTTACTTTAGGCGCCCGTCTGCTCGTAAATACAGTCATCGCCATAGGAGATCTGCTTCAACATGGCTTGTTTCGATGACACATCTACTGGATGTTCTAGCTTGGTCGCATTCACCTTGTTTCCGCTTTGCGCTCCCTTTCTATGTTTCGGAGTTTTATTACAATCCTTGCTGCAACATTTTTTACTGCTTCCCATTTCTCTTACGGGTTCAGTATTTGTGTTCCCACGTTATCTGTCGTAGGGATGACGACGCGTACATTTGCAATCTCGGGAGCGCTCTTCGTAAAATCTAGCGCAGTGAAAAGTCACGCGTTCTGCACACTCATCTTCGCTGTGGCCTTCCGGGCAGGTCGAGTTATCTGCTAGATTAAAACGTCCGGTAGGAATCTAGGCTAGATAGAAATCTGTTTCACCATGTTTTCTTTTTATCCATTCATCTGGTTTGGGAATCAACTTATATGTACCTATGTCCAGCGGCCTTTGAAAAAGTGAGCTCACGGTTTGTGCCCACGTGAATGATACAGTCGCTTAAGTTCTCTTCTGCTTGTATGTATATCAAATTGCATCATCCGATACTGTTTCTTACGCATACGCTCAGAGAGCGCACAAAGTCTTTTAACTTGCAGTACCTCTTTTGCGCGTCTCGTTCGTCCTCCTGATCATACTGGTGCGGCGTATAGGAGAATAGAGCCAGTAATTGTTGAAAGCGTGTTTCTTTCACCTCCTTAAGGTCCTCCATGGTTTGGTAGCATGCGAGTGAGAGTGCTATTTACTCGCATTGCCTTGCAACTGGTTATTTTCTTCTGGATGCTTCTTGAATATCAGCTTCTAAAGGATATGGACTCGAAGACACTTTAACGATGCTTGGGACTTGATATCATACCCTCCAACCGAAGTAGTGAGAATCTCCCTCCGCCTAGAATTAATGATACGGGAGAGCTCAGTTTTTTGCGCCACCAACTCCAAATTAGCGTTGGGCAACCTTTAAACTCTCGCAGCGGCATCTTTGGACTTATGCTGCAAGCAGTCACTACGGTAGACATAGACATAAGTAGATATATATAGATTTATATATATAGACACAGTAATAGGTAGAGGCATGACCATAGACATAGACATATATGTATATAAACATAGGCATATAGACTTGATCTATAGGCTGATGGAAATGCTAAGAGTCGTTGCGAGACGAACACCGGACATATTCTCTTACTGACAGAGACTGACTGGTTTGAGTTAACATACTTCATAACGGTTTCCCGACGTAGTACTTAACGGCCGGGTTCCGGGAGAAGCAACCGTTCGGACAATGGGAGGTCTTAGTTCGGGTTAAAGTCCCACACTGGCTGCTACAATGGCTATAGGCGTTCGGAGAAAAAGATATAGACTTAGACATAGACATAAACCTAAAAAAAGATATAGACAATGCTCCAGAAATTTTTAGATCGTGATTTTTTTCTAAACACCATCGTGTGCTCAGAATTTCTTTCAAATTGATGATTGGAGACAAGCTCTTATTTTGCTTTACCAATCGTTTTAAGACTAAATGGTTCCAACAAGATGGTGCAACATGCCGTAAGGCGCAGGAAACCAGCACTTTATGGGGACGAATTAGCGCAACAAAGGAACCTGCAGCTGGACCTAATTAGCAACTTAGCAAGTTATATGGTTGTCTCATTTCTACTACTTCTTGAGGGGTTCGTCTAGCCATTAATGGATGCTAATCAATCCATGACGCCATATAATCCGTCTCAGAAGCCATTGTTTTCTGTCTCCTTCAAAGCATTGATCGTGAGTTAAGAACACTAATGCTCAAAAAGGTGCTACAAAGTGGAACCAAGCCGATTTATTCGACTCAGTGAAGTTAGCCATAGGTCCAAAATTTCTAAAAAAAAAATAATGCCATACAATTTCCAAGCTATTGAAACAAAATTTTGTTCTTGATTTGTTTGTTTTTATACGAAAGAAATTTCCATACTTCTAAATAAACGCCCGTTACATAACGAGTACAATATATACTAAATACTTGGCTGATAAGAAAATAATTTCGGGTTTATAGTAGGTAATAAATATTTCATTTTATTTTATTTCTTATAAAGGAAATAAACTTTAACCCACCGTATACGTATTTCACCATCTGTTGCGATGACCGTTTGTCATCTTTCAAATGTCTGCATGACTCTCGGCCCATAGTATTTTTGGACGTTATCAGCCAAAAAATACAACAAAATTGCGATTATTGGCTGTCATCATTAGTGACAGTTTTACTAGTTATTCAAAGAGGTCTAAGTCAATAATACAAATTATGTTACTGTCGCGTATATAACTTTGAGGGGTTTAAGTTGAGTTACCCTCCAATTACCTTAGATCCAGTGGTAATTATTATATATGCCATGAGCTAATATCCTGATTGTCCTCTTTGTGTCAGTGTGTAAGTCAAACAGACTACCAGACAGAGTTCAGAGTTCAATTCATGAGGACTTGTAAGCACCCGATCTGTGTTTATTTGTTGGGAAATTTGACGACCATAAAACTTTGGCTTCTTTTTCCTTTGCTTGATTGGCGAGATAACCGCTCAAACGTTTTTGGCTGAGCGCACCAGCCGTTTGTTTCTTTTGCTAACTTGTGCCTATTAGACACATCAGTCGAAGCAAAGCCCTTTTCCACCTGATCTTTCCAAGGTAGAGGTAGCCTTTCTCTTTCTCTGCTACCACCAGCTGGTACGGCATCGAATACTTTCAGACCCTAAGCGTTTGTATCCATTCAAACGACATGACCCAGCCAAAAAAGCCGCTCGATCTATGCACTATGCCTATGTCGTCGTAAAGTTCATAGTTCCACCGCTTGCGGTACTCGCTGTCACCAACGTGCAATAGTCCAAAAATTTTCCGCAGAATCTTTCACTCAAACACTCCATGTGACCAACAGTGACGTGGGCGTCGATAGGCAAGTGCGCTGACTGTTTGTTTGTTAGATGGTAGGAGGTACTTCGTTTTGTCCTCGTTCACTACCAGACTCATTCACGTTGCTGCTTATGTATGTTGATTGGACATCTTTAAGGTTGACAGGAGTTGCTATATGCTTAATCGAGGGCCGCCGATGTTGGGCATTAGCCTCCACAGCGCACCATTTATTCGTGTAACTTTGTCACTTACTGACTGCAGGTGATGCGTGGATGTCATACGCGAAACGATGAGCGCTCTCAAGTATTTTATATACAGCTGAAACGTGGTGTTTGCTCACCAATCGTAATAATTAATTCCACACACATCCATAGTGTGCTCAGAAGGACCAATTCGGTTTTATGTTCCGCAAACTCGAGCTTTGCCTCTCTCTGCCATAGTTGAGCTCTTGAGATAGCATCGTTACACAATGCCTGAAGGCGCAGGAATGCCTGAAGCGTATCTAGGTGTTTTGCCACTTCTACCAGTGCTATTATCATCAGCGTATCCTATAAGCGTTCTTCCTACTGAGACATCAAGCTTAAGTATGCCATCATACATTCACTCTTTCTGAAACCTCTTTTGGTAGTTGTTCACACCACTTGCAAAAATTTAGAATCCTTCAATAGGGTGATTACTTTTGCGCCACCGTGTATGTGTAAATATTATATATAAGTATACCTCGCGGCAAAAAGATACCACATAAACATTTTTGCTATTCTAAACTATTTTTCTTTGCTGTTTTGAATGTTCATTATTTTTCTTTATAAAATCATACCTAGGATTGTCTAACAAAAACCTATTAGCCCAATTTTTAAATATAAAAATAAAAAAATACATTTCAACCCAACTCCATGGCTTTGAATTAAAGTCCTTATAAAGAGTTTTGGTACGTAGTTTCATGGCTTATTAAATTTTAGCTCAATAAAATGCAAGTTTGAAGTTGCTAAAAAATCCCATTGATTTTTTATAAATTTTTTCGTGGCGGTGTTGCGCGTTTTCTCCATATAAAAGAGCATGAAATTTTCTTTATATGAAGCCTAAAAAACTCCCCTTTGTTTGTGTGTATAAATATCTACGTGGTAAAATATGAATTTCGTGATATTATATATAAAAATCAGACACCTTTTCCGCTTTCCGCTTTCCGATTCCATGCAATGCAGCGCCTTTCCATATATTTGAAGTCTATGGCGAATCACCGTCGTGTCTGCTATATTTGCTAAGTGCAGTTATACACAAAAATGTATATATGTGTGTATGTACATATATGTGAATCAGCGTTCGCAAATGCGCGCGCTTCTCATTGCACCGCTTCGCGTTCACCTCTGTCTCATAAAGTCAAAGTGTGGGCGCGAGTGACTGGCGAATTTTAATTTTGTTTAGTTTTTACGAAGTGTAAAAATAAGTAGCGGAAAGTAAGTGTGTGTACATATATTTATATACATATTTACCAGATGTGTTCATATGTATTTGTTTATTTTCCAATGAAATGCCTCATAAATCACAATTGGGGGATGAAATTTATTTTTAATGATTTGTTTAAATGTAATATTTTTTTTTGATGCACGCGAATTAAATACTTTGTGGTGGTACGTAAATTAAACGAACTATTATTTCTTGTGCAATATTTAAACGTTGTAATGATTTTACACTTCAGTTGAATGATAATGAGTAGAGATATTTTTGCACTATTTGTTTGAATTATTTATTACTTTCAAAGGGGAATTTTATTAATAAAGGGTGCTTTTATAGGTTCAGTTGCGCATCAGTTTAATTGGGTTGCCCTCTACTTTAAAAGTGCTCGCCTAGGACTAAACTTATTAAAAAAAAAATAATAATAATAAACAGTATTACATTAAATACCAAAAAATAGCCAACTATTTGGGGTATAACCGCCGAAAAAAGCTCTCACATTTCTTCTTACTTATTCTTTCTACTTGTCATAAGGGAAGAGTGAGAACGGGTCGATGTAAGATAGGGTGAATCCATCCATGTATACATGTTGGCACAAAGCTCGAGGGCAGGGTAGACAGATGTGTGTATTCATCCAAAAATCTCCTGCAGTTTTCGGCTCCCCCGACTATTGCAGTGTTTTTCAGACTGAACTGATGACAATAATGAAAGCCGCTACACTGCAACAGTGTGATGGGATACCTGGAAATGATATCTACATGTCCACTGAAAGCCAGGCGGCGATAAAATTCCTCACTAAGCAGTCTACAGCCTCCAAGGTAGCCATGAAATGCCACACATCTGTTAAAGAGATGGCTGAGTTATTTCACCTAAATGTGTCTAGGAAGACTACCACCGCGATATATACAGATTGTTGTTGTGTGATATGCTTAGCCTCGCCATGTCTTTCTGGATATGGCACAAGTTAGTAGTTTCCTCCGTCGTCTATTTGCATTGCTCTAATAGTGAGACTCCTCTTCTTCTTAATTGGCGTTGTAACCGCTTACGCGATTTTGGCTCAATCGTTTCTTTCTTGTGCTAACCGCGCCAATTGGACACACCAAGTGAGGCCAATACCTTCTCCATCTGATCTTTCCAACGCAGAGCAGGCCTTTCTCTTCCACTGCTACCATCAGATGTTGTCATCGCCTCTGCGCAACACGGTAGGTCGGGCATGATGAGAGAAGCCTCATTTGGTATCAAACGGCTCGAAGACTTCCTTCCCAATTCTGGCGGCGCTACTAGTATTGACTAACGTCATCTTGCCTACGCGTATTAGGTTTGAGGGTATACCAAATTCAGACACCGCGCCATATAGGTAACTCCTTTCGTGTTGTTGAATGCAACTTTAAAATCCACAAAGAGATGGTGTGTGTCGATGCTCTTTGATGGGTCGTTTCCAAGACTTCGCGTATTGTGAATAACTGGTCGATTGTGGATGTTCCTATAGTGAGACTCTAGTTCCGCCTTAACTTAGCTGTAGTTAACCTTTTCTGGTTTCGCTTCGGTAGAGCTTAAACGGGATTCCAGCCTAAGAAGGTCGTCCCTCTTCTCGATGTTCCATACTAGAGTTATATCGAGTCATTGATTGAGCGAGTTGAGTTCCTTATATACTCTGCATTACCAATTCTGTAATTGGAATTCTGAGTTAACGCCTTTATAGCAGCCGAACTTTCCTTGAAGTGTACCCGTACTCTATATCTTTATCGGCCAATGCTCATAAACTTTAAATCTCTTGAAAATCATAAGTCAATCCTATGCTATTCTTTCACTTATGAAATCATTATTTGTGCATTTGAATGCCCATATTTATTCGAACAAATAAGATATAATGTTCTCCAATATCTTCCAGCTGATTAACCATATAATTATTATTATAGTTTGCTTAAGCGTCGATTATGTACCACATAATGCCAAAGTTAATGATCTCCACTTATTTCTATGGTTTGCATTTTGTCTCAATCGAGTTCAGGTAAGATCGTTGCGGGTCATTTCGTTATGCAGGTTGCGTCGCCAGTATCCTCTTTGTCTACTTCTGCGTCTACAACCTTGTAGGTTCTACTCCGAAGCCACCGTTGGTATTTCTTGGGCGGGTTTTCTGAGGATGTGCCCAATCCATGTCCACTTCCTCTTACGGGTTTCGATGTCAATTGTCATTTGATTGCACCTTCTGTGCAATTCAGCGTTCGCTATCCAGTTTTCTAGCCACCAAGCGCATGTTATTGTATGGAGACATTGACTTGCAAACGTTTGCGATTTAAAAACATTCTTTACTGGTGCCAGGGTTGACAACCATACAATAAGACCGATTTGATGTTAGCATTAAAAATTCGTATTTTCATTTTCTCCGTAAGCAGCCTGGAGTACCATATTTTTTTGAGCATCGCAAAGGTTTTGCTTTGTTTGTTATAAAACTTAAAAATTTGACGCATGGAAAGGCTTTGCAATAATTGTCAAGCACTCGGCCTCATTTGAAAGTATTTTAAAGTGCATGTTAATCTCATAAACTTGATGTGGTTGGCAAGTAGAAAAATCTAATGCCATAACATCCTTGAACACATTCCCATGAAAATAGAGCACGAGACCATTAAGCTGTTGAAATTGATATCGTGCGAGTGATATTGAAGTGCTCTCTTAGAATAGGCAGGCTCTGCAAATAAAAAAATTATATACTTGTGAAACTTCAACTCGTGTCAGTTATGGATAAACACACTAGAAACTCAATGAAAGCAAGCACAACTTTAACCGATGGGAAACTTAGAATGTGAAACAAATTTTAAATGCAATACAACAACAATATACTTGCATATTTATGCATGTGGATATCTGATACTGTTATCGCGCAGGCGGCCTTTATTAACACAAAACTAAACTCGACTATTAGTTAAAACGTAAAATATCCGATATCAAATTGACCCAATTTCTAAGTTGTTCTTAATAAACATGAAAATTGCAAACTAATTGCGAGGTCGTCAATATAAATTATTCTGGAAAGCGCATTTCAGGGAGTTCGTATAATCACGCATGAAATGACGGATGCCTTGGCCTGCATTTGTGTGTGTAGCTTACAGGCAGCATGCAGTGTATTCGATTTCCATTGCGTTGATGGCCGCAAACAAAATATGTTTTCTAAGCGTGAACAGGCAATAAAAAGCTTGCTAGCCTATTTGTGCTATACAAATGAAATTATACAAATTGAAAGGAAAATCTGGGCCCAAACTGCTTTCAAGGATATGCGCGCTTTCCACTTAGTCTACACATACAAGGTTTCAATTCAATTGTGTTTTTGAATAATTTTTTTACTAAATAAAAAATTATAGAAATCTTTATTTAGACTTTTGCGTGCTCCATTGTTTGTTTGTTTGACTACTGCAGCTGTCTAGTTCACAAGTCGCAAATATGATTGACGTCTGATGCTGATTGACATGCGCCAGCGCCACCATTTTGAAAAAATAAAACGTGTTCCGATAGGGTGATTAGTTTTGCGCCCCCTGTTACATAAATGCAAAACATTCCTACGATAGAGTAAAAGTTATGTAATATTTAACATCTAAAATCGGTTATTTATTTTATTTTTCCTTTCGTTGTTGTAACGTTGCTTATTCCTTTCATTTGCTGGTGGAATATTTCTTCAGGCTCATCACCTCAGTTGCGAGATTATCCGGGCAGAAATCCAAATGCGAAGATAAAAATTGAATTTTTAAAGAAATATTTAAAACTAAACAGATAAGTAATTGGCGCCATGCTGGAAAGAATAATGAGATGGCGCCTATTGTGGTACCGTTACTTTGCGCTCAGCGAATTTGACAATGAGTTACATCGTTTTAGCTCCAGTATGGCCAGATTACCATTTTCGTAACTTGATTTAGGTTTTTTTTTTTGGTATTTAGTCTCGGAGTTTTAGTTCTTTCTTCATGACATTTTTCTAGCCTGTTCTAATTAAAATGTAATGTTTATAATTTTGTAAAATATACATTTTTTTAAAAATTAGTTCAATAATTCACTCTGTTTTATTTAGCTCTACTTTTTTTAACATCTGGTGGCATTGCCCGCGATTGCACGTGTTGTTGGTGTTCTTCTGCTTTCGGCAGTCAAATCTCTCTCTCGCTACTGCAGTGTTGCCTAGCTTTGGATATAAAAACGCACTAAAATGCCCATTCAAAGAAAATAAAACACCAAATTTTTATTGAATGACTTAAAGAACTTTCTGTGCGTGACAAATTGTCTTAAGAATGTGCGTTTTTTTGTAAATAAATGTATTATGCTTATGTACAATTTAATTTATGAGTTTTTTTTGTTAAGCGAGACTCTTTTGTTAAGGGAACGACTTATTTTCTATATTTGAGGTTATGTAACTAGATAAGGTACTCTTTTTGTAAAAATGTCAGTATGATTTCCTTAGTATTTTCTGGTATTTTGTGGCTTATTTTTATAATGAATACACCTCTTGATGCCCTATGCCCCACTAAGGATTGATGGCCGGAAGAAACGATTACACCTCTGTTGTTTTAGTCCGCATTCAGTAAACTCAAACGCCTTTTAAGATGTGTAAAAAGGTTTTCAATCTTAAGAAGAGTTGAGAGAGGGGCATTTAATATTCTTGCATAACCTTAAAAGGAGCAAAAAATTAAATTCACACTTTCAAAATATCAAATTTTATAAGAATCAACTAATTTTCATTAGCACTAAAATCTTCTCAGAGTCGCCTTTTTTAACCTTCTTTTGTATAACAATACAGTTTTTTTGTAACTTAAAGTTTCCGTAGCTTTAAATAAAAAAAAGAAACAAACACGAAACTTCAAAATTTTTGCATATTCGGTATAAAAAGCACTAAATTTATTTGGAAGAGCAAATGGTTGGCAATACGGCACAACTCGGAAAAACGTGACGTCATGCACTCTTTGATGGGCGCAATCTTCTTTCTATCACTCTTGAATTGGCGCGTACACTACAAAGAAATATTTACTTCAACAACAGAAAAAAAAAATAAACATACGATACTGATTTTATATGCAAAAAGTAATCATTTATTTTTACCCAGTTTTGAATATTTATCCAATTTTTTTTTATTTGTACCCAGTTTCGTATATTTATCCAATTTTTTTTGTATTTATACTTTTTTTACTTTGTGTTTTTATTCGCGTTTATTGCCGAAAAACTCAGTTACTGCCATTCAAAAAGAATTCCAAGCAGCAGATGCACTTAAAATCGGTGCATAGCTTCCAATCATAACCGGTTGGATTTTGGATGTAGATTTTCACACTCAGCGTTCTATTTTACATAACCATTAACCCGCACAGCCATTACCTTTGCCATTAACATTGTTTGAATCAGCGATCTATTTAACATGCATACTACATATTTGGGGTACCTTGGTTAAGTATCTCGGCCATCAAATCGAATATTTTACCAACAGGTTATTTGTAGCTGATGGAATTCGCTTTCAATATTTTATGCAATGCAATCAACTGGTATTTTTGATATGGCGATGTCCTACGATACGTCAGTGGTTAGTCCATGCATCAAACCTATATCAGTGAATGAACTAATCAACCTTTACGTCAACTTTATACCAGCTAATGAACTAGTTCATAATGTATCCAAAAAAGGTATAGTAAAATTTGTGTGCGAAGATCACCAGTTTTAGGAGAGTTAAAAAAGCAAATAAAAATATATAAATGAAAGTTTCAAAAGTATTTCATTATGCACTAAAATGCGAGTATTATGAAATATTTTTTAATTTTAAATTTGCTGTGCAACATAAAATGATTTTATTCATAAAAAATATATGTAGACGTATTTTATGAATTTCAAGTCTAAATTCTGTTGATGAAATCCATTTTGTCGTTTGTTTAAATAGTCTACTTTCTGATACTTTGTCTTTCGATTGATGGGACGCCCCGATCTGGCCACACCTTTTCGATTTTGGACGAGAATTTATAAGATTTCTATTAGAGCTAATGACTTGAGCTTCCGAAAATTTAATTTTCTATCGATTTGTGGATATATCTTTTTAAAAAGAATTCTCTACCAGGACGTAAAAAATGATTTAAAAGGTTACACCTTCGGAGGAGGAAATTGATGGGCTCAGAAAAGGACAATAATCCAGCTGTTATATCTCAAATTCTTGGGTAAATAAAAATCATTAATGATTTGAAAACCAACTTCAACTCGGACGCTCTCTAAAGACTTAAAGGACGGCACAATAGAAATTAACAATAAAAATAAAATGAGCGTCTCAAAGAATACTAAATTATTAAATTTATGAAGGAATTTAAATTTAATTATGAAGTGGCACCTGATATAAACAATACGGGTATAGATCCAAACATTCGCCGCATGTAAGGGTTGGAGAGCAGACTTAATACTATTCAGCTCAATTCATCTGTTTTTGTATGCATTTTTTACTAAATAAAAAACATATTTTGAGTGATGGAAATTTGTATTTTATGCCAGAGTTTCGATTGTTCAATTTTGTGTTTGAATAAATTTTGTACTAATTAAAAAAAATGTTTTGAGTGATGGAAATTTTTATAATAAAGTTAGTTAGTTGGAACGCTACCCCCTCCATTGCTTGACTGTTTTGATTACTGCAGCTATCTAGTTCACAAGCGTCAAATATGATTGACGTGCGATGCCCTTTGTACAAATTTTAAATCTTCCAATAGCCTGATTAATTTTGCGCCACCTTGTAGGTGCATGAATATGTATACATACAACAAAATATACATACTTATAAGTGTTGTCAGTTTGAAGTATCTGTGAAAGCATTTCCACTTATTCGCAAATTGTTTTATGAGCCTTTCAATTCAATAAAACTACAGTAATTTGCGTAAACGGAAACAAATGCTTAAAAAATATACTCACACATTAGGGTGCCTCACCAAATTTTAGTTCATTTTGAGATTTCCGCTAAATAATAAAACAAAATATTTTATTATTTACGTGAGCCAAATCGATTTGAAAGTGCAATATTTCCAAGATTCGAGTTCTTACAAATCAGTTTTCAAAAAAAAAATCTTTTCTAAAAATGCTTACCTCAGATGATAGAAGAGCTTGCACTTCCAAGGAATGAAAAAAAAAATTTTTTTTAAAAAATTGAATCAAGGAAATGATTAATTTATAATTCATAAATAAAATTTTAAAGTTTTCTAACAAGGAAACCATTAATTAACATCACATTTTTGGAAATCCTTTCAACTCCGCACAGCTCACGCAAACCTTTACATGATCCAAAATATTTTGACAGAATGACACATTTTACAATTCCGCTGGAAAATCAATACCAATTCCCTTTGTATGAGCAGTGTTGCACCCTAATGCACATAGATGAGTAGATGGTCAAGTGAGTAAAGAATAATTTGCAGTGTCATTTTAATGTAATTGACTATGAAAATGTTTGAATAGACCTCCTATTGCGCTATCATTCAATGCCTTTCTAACTCGCTCGTCTAGCTGATAGCACATGACACGTTTCCCCAATTTGTTTGTTTGCATGACTTCCACTTTTCGCTTAAAAAATATAGAATTACATTTGACTTATTATTGTAAATTAAGTTCAAATACATAAAAAAAAATAAAATAAAAATAAAAAATAAAAAAAATTATATTATATTAAAATTACACACAAATAAGTATTTTCGTGTTGCGTGACGCCAGTTTCACTTGAAATTGAATACTAATATTTTAATTAAATACGACAACAACAACCGCAGTAACGGCTCATCATCTAACCGCACTCTGGCACAGTAGCCACTTAGTTTCATTGCAAGTATTGCACGCCTGCACTCCTGCCCTACTGGCACTTCACATCTTATCCAACCAGCCACACTGAGGATGCAACTAGCAAATGCGCTAATGTTGTGTTGTTGCTTAGCAGTGTTGAGTTTAGCTATATGGAAGTGTCTGTGATCGGCAACTAATCTCATATTTCACATGCAGGCGTATCATAGAAACTGCATCGGCGTAGAACTGTCACTTTTGACATGAGTGATGAAGAAAATATAAATAAATGCAAGTTATTGAAAAATAATATAGAAAGTGATGTGGCTGCATTGAGTGTGCCTCTGCTGGGACTGAGAGTGTGAGATATAATATATATTTATATGTATGTATGTGTGTATGTGTGAATGCAAAACTAATTATCAAACATTTGAAGCACGTGGCAATTACGTAAGCAACCGAGCACTAGCATTTTAATTAAATGAACTAAAACACAATAAAATAAAACAAAGTAATTACATTTAATTAAATTGGAAAAATATATTGCAAGAGTTGCCATAGAAACTCAATAAAAATCGCAAAATTACTGCATTTTACTACATTTTCACAAAATAGAATAAACTCTCATTCTCACAAAAGAAGCACGTCGAGCAGAAAGCCTCTCGAACACTAAAAGTCTTCTGGCAGAGTCTAAGACCGGCGATAGTACACTGGGTGTACATCATCCTGATTACACCTCTGTAGTATGGTGGAGGGCTACAATGGTTAATTCCACAATAAAACCCCTAAACAGGCTACAGAGAAGTGTGTGCTTGGGTATCACAGGTGCTATGAGTAGGATATCTGGTGATGCTCTTAATGCCATTCTGAACTTGCAACCTCTAGATCTTCAAATTCGAAAGGAAGCGATGAAGGCAGCGTACAGGCTTAAGTTAAACGGAGTCTGGGGAAATGAAGAAAGGACTGGCCACTGTTCTCAAAGCCAGTGTACAATCGGGTGCCTTTCGTTAGTTTCGGTAGGAAGTATGATGCTTTGATCCCAGATAGAGATCAATGGTTAAGTCCAGAAAACCTATTATCGGGATATCAGCACACTTTCTACAGCAACGGATCCAAGACCAGTGATGGTAGCGGATCTGGATAGTACTTAGACTAAGTACTTCTATGCCACAGGACAGATGGCCACGGTATTCCTTACGGAAGTCTATGGCATCTTGAACGTGGCATACTAGCTAATTGAGAAGAAGGGGCGAGGTAGCAGTATTGGAATTTGTAGCGACAGTCAAGCTGCACTGAAAGCCCTAGCTAACCCACACTGCTCTTCGAAGTTAGTCGGTTAATGTAAGACAAAACTGAACAGTGTTGCACAACACAACAAAGTTAGTCTTATTTGGGTGCCTGGACATTGTGGTATTACAGGGAAAAAGTTAGCTGATAAACTGGCTAATGAAGGCTCTGCAAGTATGCCACTAGGCCCTGAACCGTTTCTAGGTGTCAATTCTGCATCGATTCAACTATGTATTGACGACTTCATGAGGTCAACCCATACAGGAGGTTGGTCTGGGTTGAACTCGTGCAGAGTAGCCAAGTGCTTTGTGAATGATCCGAAGAGGAAAATAGCGACCATTCTCCTAAAACTCAGCAGAAAGGATCTGAGAGTACTGGTGGGTGCAATCACAGGGCCCAACGCCTGTGGTCAGCATATGACTCTTTCTACTGAAATCTAGGGGTGTAGTATAATGGTCTCCTGACTGAGTGCTCGGACTTATCCAACCTCTTGCTCAAGAATTGTCTGGCGTTGGCAATTCCTCTTGAGATTATTTTTAACAAATCTTTCCCTACGTGCCCTTTCCTATATAAATGGAAATTTAAAATAGATCACACTTTTCTTAAAAAGCGGATGAAAATAAGAGATGTCCGTAATTATAGGCCGATTTCTAAGCTGTCAAGCAACTCAAAATTGAATGAATGCATTGTAAAGTACTAACTTTGGTTTGTCGTTGAGTCTTTATCTAGCTACTACTTTTGCTATTTTTCAAGAATTATATATGTCATCGTTTTCCAAAGGACTCCAAGTTGTTTGCACTTACACTAACTTCTCTAAGGCATTTGACAAAGTGTCGCATGAGATTCTAGTCAACAATTTAGCTTGCTTGGGCTGTCACTCCACGTTTCTGCAATGGCTTAAGTCATATTTGATGCAAAGACTGTTTTTCTTTTCGAATTTCTTGCTTTACGCGGATGCTTTAAAAATTTTCTCATCTTTTAAGGACTCAGTGTTACAGAGTTTAAGGATTTTGGAGCGTTATTCGATACGAAATTTTCAAATCAGTGTTTACATAAATTTTATTCTTTCAAAACCGTACTCTGTTCTAGGCTTCATTTCTCACAATGCATCTCAATTTTCTGATCCGTATGCCTACTACCTGCTGTTTGCGGCTCTTGTTCGTTTTCACTTGCAGACGCTGTTAGCATTTGAAGGCCTTACGGCCAACTTTCGATAAATAGAATAGAAGAGCGTCAGTAGAAGATGGGTATAGTTGCTGTCAGTTGTACGAAATACAACGAATTTATGTACTATGCTAATGAGGGTAGAGTTTGGTAAAGTGCTTATAAAGGTACTAGAATTTAAGCTGCGGTAGAAAGAAATAGTTTTATCCACTCATTTTACTGATAAATTTTTTCAGAATAAAAATTTGTTTGTGAATCTGCGAATATTCGTATTGTTAGTGAATGAAATCCAGTACCATTTTGTGCATCTCACAATTTCGGGATTTAAAAATTTTGGTCCGGTACTATCGGGGTTTTTCGGGATTTACCATCTCAGCTAAACAAACTTATTTCGGCTAGAATGTGAATCTCACAATTTCGGGATTTAAAAATGCTGGTCCTGTAGTATCGGGATTTTTCGGGATTCACCATTTCAGCTAAACAACTTATTTCGGCTAGAATGTGAGTGCCATAATTTCGGGATTTTAAAATTATTATCCCGAAGTATCGGGATTTTTCGAGGCTTACCATTCTACCTAAAAAACTTATTTCGGTTAGAATTCTTCGGCACTAACTGCATATAAGTTAAAATACGGTATTGGGACTTATTGCACGAAGTGTTTCTTATAGATTTCGAATATCATAACTAAGTAAATTAAAAAAACTTCAAATCAGTAATATTTTTTCTGCTTGCAAACATTTTGACTTTAATACAGATATGAGTAAAAAAACAACAAGCAATAATGTGCAGGAAAAAATTAATAAAAAAATTGAAATGCCAATATAAAAATGAAATGCTAAAATAAAGATTTATTTCATTTATTTTAAAATAAACATGTTTTTACGTAACCCGAGATACGGGCGAACTAAGGCAGACGGCAGTTTGGGCACGACGAAAGCGACCTAGTCTCGGGTCTCAGGGTTATAGTTCCCAATATTAAAGGACGTACTTTACACCTATTTTATATTTTGCATACAAATTCTTAAATAATGCTGTAAAACTTTTGGTTTTTGTTTTCAAAATCTCCAAGCCTTAAATGCAACTGCAGCGGAGCGCACGTTTTATTGCGTATACGCAGTGCAGGCCGATAGCAACAATTTTGACTAATAAAAATCAAACATCGATTTCTGATGACAGCATTGAAGTAACGCTAATTTTCAGGGTTTAAAAAAAGTATATTTCGAAAACACTAAATGATGAAAAGGTTTTTATTGCAGATATTCGTTCAGCACGCGAAATTCCCGCGAAACCATTAAGTGTCGACTTATTCGTAAAAAAATTGAATTGCGCAGTGCAAAGAATTAGTGAAAAAATAAAAATAAAAAGTTATTTGCCATTGATTTAAAACTAGATTTGCGTTAATTTTGCCATATATATGTCAACTAACTCAAGACTTTTGAGTTATTTGAGAAAAATTTGGGTATTTGAATTTCGCAATTAATCGCTTGATGTGATACTGTGGAGAAAAGGCTTATATTTTTTTCTCAAAATCTATGCATTAAAGAAAATTTCATTTGAACAGTAATATATCTCACTTTAATTGATTTAAGGCGATCAAGGAATGCAAATTACAGATCAAGGCATTCATGAATGAGCCTCTCATTATCTCTCATTTCACATACCATTTTTATGTTACTCATACGCCTAGGGGTAGACAATTCTTTGCACATACATTTGGTGTTCGTTTGATTGCGGTGTTGCATATTGTATACTTAAGTGTATCAGTTCTGATTCTACAGGTTTACTGCCGAGCACGCTGCAAGTCCTATCAAATGCAGATCACTGGTATTTAGGACCAGGCGGACATATTCTTAGCACCTGTTGCTCTTGGCATGACACTTAATTTATTTACCTCTTACAGACCCATTTTAGAGCTTTGAGAAAGAAAATTGGCGTGATGCATATTCCAGGCATAGGCCTAGCCATTATAAAAGAACTCACAACTAATTAACGTCGCGTAGAACACTACCGTTGATTTAGTTAAGACAATATCAAATAAATTCTTACTAAGTCTTCTCAGCATATGCTCCGTACTTCTTTGCGTTGAAAACTAATATTGTAAATTTTAAGTGTCACAAATTAGAATACATACAAATAAAATACAGACACCTCTGTGCGACACTTATGATTACATTTTTTGCACACTTTTTATGGTCTCTTACCTACATTCAAGAAGTTCTAGCACTAGTGCTAATAAAAATTCAGAAGTATGCGAATATTTAACAAGTTCATTAAAGATAAACGTAACTAAAGAATTTTTAATGACTATAAAAAACACTTCGTAACAAAACTGCTCAACTTATCTGCTACATACATACTTATGTACATATTTATAAACTTATCTAATACCCTTAACAACAAAATTACGCGCTATCAATTTATGAACAATAAAAATGTTGGCCGCATAGCCGGGAAAAACGCGCATAGCACTTCATATCAGTTGCGCCAATAAAACCGTTAAGTGTTTTTATCTAGGGGTGTTATAAGGTGACTGCTAAATTGATAAAATTGGAAAATTGCAAAAATGCAATCATGAACAATTTATGCAGCCACCAGCCATTTGAATACACATTTCCATCCAAGGGATGAGTAATTGAAGCAATGACGAGCGACATGCCTAACGGTAGGAACGCTAACCACTGTGAGGGAAAGTAAACAAAGAAGCAGAAAAGCAAAATAAAAAATACGAAATAATTCAAGCACGCCAATAACGAATGCTAATTGTAGCGCAGTAAGGCTGCTCAAGTAAAACTGACAAAATCATTGTCAATAACACAGTCATTAGTGACAAGTGAGGTAATACAATAATAGTCATATGGTTTTTATTTATTTAATTGGATTTATGTTCTTTTACGGTATTAGTCCATTGGGATACAGATACATAGCATGTATATGAAAATAAGGTGTGTTTTTCGAACAGAAGTGCTATTCTTAGCCTTTTACTTAATGCTTATAATTAGCTTTATGTGAAGACGCTTGCTTTCGATTTCTTTTGACTTTTATGTTTTGTATTGGCTGCTGTCGTTGGGTGGGTGCATGACTAACATTCGGAAGTGCACAGTTGCGATTCTCCGTGCATGAATAACCAAATGATAGAAAAAGTTGTCTTTAATAGTGGTCAGCCCGGATGATTAATTTTGCGCCACTTTGCATTATGTTATGTTATGCAATGCAATGTTATGTTATGGAATAGACAAACAGAATACAAGATTTCCATCAGACAACATCATTTTATTTTTATTTAGAAAAAATGTTATTGAAAAATAAATTGGGATTATTAATTTGGCGCCACCTTGCATTATGTTATGGAGTGAACAAGCAAAATAAAGATTTTCATCACAAAAACTTTTTTTTCATTTAGTAAAAAAGTTCTTAAAAAAAAAATTGGATGATTAATTTTGCGCCACCTTATATTAACTTATGCTATGTTCTGTTCTTCTTTGTTATGCTACGTATAGTGTTATGTAACCTGTCGTGTTATATTATTCATTGTTATGTTACCTTATGTTTGTTATGTTATGTTAAGTTTGCCATGTTATGCTATGTAATGTAGTCATGAGTTTTTCATATGTTATGTTTATTTATGTTGTTATTCAAAAACAAAACTGGATGATTAATTTTGCGCCATATTTTATTGTGTTATGTTATGGAGTAGACAAGCAAAATAAAGATTTCCATCAGACAACACCATTTTATTTTGATTTAGAAAAAAAGTTATTGAAAAAAAGTTATATTATGCTATGCTATGTTCTGTTATGTTTTTCATGACATGCTACGTATAGTGTGATTTAATCTGTCGTGTTATATTATTTTTTCTTTTTTTTGTTGTGCTATGTTTAGTTTGCGATGTTATATTATGCAATGTTTTTATGAGTTTTTAATATTTTATTTATGATTTGTTATGCTATGTTTATTTATGTTATGCTCTGTTATGTTTTTCTATGTTATGCCATGTATATTGTGATATAAACTGTCGTGTTATATTATTCATTGTTATGTTACCTTATGTTTGTTATGCTATGTTAAGTCTGCCATGCCATGTTATGTAATCTTGTGATGAGTTTTTAATATGTCATGATTATGTATGCTTTGCTTAATTATGCTATGTTTATTAATTCTATAATTATTTATGGTATGTTAAGTTATGATCATTTATGTTATGCTAAGTTATTGCCTTATTTTTTAGTTAGAACTTTCGCTATTTCAATTACAATTTCGCTATTCAAATGAAGTCCACAATTCTCATGTCGCCAGCTTTCGACTTATTTCCTATTGATGGTTGCAATCAAACCTTTATAGCCCCTTTAAAGCAACAAAATCTACTGGGTATACTTAGAAATTAGTTAATTCCCCCCCTATAGCCAAAAACTAATATTTCTGACCTACAAAATACAAACTCTATTAACTAAATTTACTTATACAATGGGTGCATATAACTAGTAGAACGTTCGACAATAACATTGATCTGTTGTCAGTCGGAATAATTTAAAGTAAGTCTCTGATGGCAGTTTTCTTTAATTTTTAATCCAAAGCGTAATTCAAAGATTTCAGGTGCAAAATTTTTGGTACAAAATGCAAAAATTACTAAAATTTCAGTGTGCACAAAATATTACAATATTATTTAAACTCAAAAGAGTACTTAGGAAAACTCATTTAAAATCACTTTCCTGTATTTGAGACAGAAGCATTTATACAAAGCTCTATAATCACAGCCATTTAGGATATTTGTAATATTAGACAGATCTAACGCCTTTTCACCAAAATGCTCTAAACAAAAATTTTTATAAATTGGGCAGATGCCTATCACGTGTTGGATGTTTTCAGGAACACTTAAGTTACACACTTTACAGGCGGTAGAAAGTACATACTTAAAAGATCTCGCATTTAGTTTAAGAAGTTTCCTTTTGCGCGAAAAATCAAGCTAATAGCGTAGAGAGAAAAATCATCACTGAAATATTTAGCACCTCAAAGTGTTAAGTTAGCATGCAAATCGTGTGATTCTGATTCATGCCAAGTTGCATTGATAGCGGGTTTAGAATCAGGAAGCTTTAGACTTAAGCGTTTTGTATAAGAGAGTTTGTATGTAAGCAGCGCGTGCAGGTATTTATATTCTCGTCGCCAAACTTCCACATACAAGAAGAAGGAAGACCCGAATTTGAAATTAAAATAGTGAAAGAATATATGGCATATTTTATTTTATTTATATATAGTTTATATAAAATATATTTTGTATATTAAAACAACATCAGCGTGCGTCTTTTGAAAGACGCTTTACTTATCTCAAAAACACAAGTTGGTTTTGATTATCACGCAGTTCACGTTTGATTTATTTATTTGTTGAAGTAAAAAAAATAGTCAACAAAAACCACACGTCTTACAGAGCAATACAAACTATCTGTGTGTAACAGAAAACATAAAAATAATCTTAATCCGTTTGAAGAAAATATAAGAAAATGTAATAAATCAAATTATTTATAAGCATAATTAAGAAGTTTAATGACCGCGTGCTTAGAAGAAGCGAAGTCAAAAGATTTATAGATAGTATTGAACTCGAGCTCTTATGATGGATGCCTTCCTTGCATAAAAAGTTTCCATAAAGTCAATAAAGAAAAGAAAAAAGGCATAGGTAAGGCAGAGTAGCAGAGAATTGGGTGGTGATCAGTCATGTGCACCAACCGACCAAAGTTATACGGTTTTTATTCCACAATGTGGCACAAAATTAATCAGCCTATTGAATGATTTATAATATAATAGCGCAAATAGCGTCTTACGTCTGTCATATATGACACTTGTGAATTAGGCAGCTGCAGTATAAAGGCAGACAAGCAATAGAGCGCGTAAATGTCAAAATAGAGATTTTCACCACTGAAAACCACTTCTTTATTTAGTATGGATGTTTAATTTTACGCAAACTTGCAGTAGGGCAAATTTGCAAAAAGATAAAAAAAAATATATTATATAAAAAATTAAATAATCAAAACTTGACCGGGAGTTAAGAAAGCAGCTCATCGTTGGCGATTCGTCATTTTTCCTGAATTCCTCCAAAACACAGTAAGCACCAGCAGAGTGCTTATTTTCATTATTATCTAGCTATGAATTTCGTTTAACGATCAAGCAGTGAGGAAGCAACAGAATAAGAAGAAGAATAATCAGTTTGTACTGTAGTAAAATGAAATATCAGAAAAGTTTACGTGTGGCGCATTTATCAAAGGGTGTTAAATAACTCACGCCTCGGTCAGCTGTTGCAAGTAAGCAAATATCAAATGTGCAATACAAAAGAATCAACAATAAAATGAAAAGCAAAGAAAATTTTTGAAGAAACAAAGAGACCAAAACTACAGCACTTTATAATGTACGTGTGCATGTAGTTAGCGTCGGTTCATATATGAACAAAAATATATGTATGTGAATATCTCTATATGACCAAACAAATTAGCTTAATTATAAGATGGAAAAACTGCAAGCAAGCGAGAATTCTGCAAAACCAAAACAAAACAAAAACAAAAAACCAAACACAATACGATTTATTGCGCGCCCAAGTAAATAGTCATACAGTGAATAAGTCACCGTATAGCAACACATGCAGGCTGTCATTCATGCACTCTAATCACGACGTACATGCCTGCATATTATTGCACCAACTGTGTGCGGCGCTGTTGCTATTTCTGAGGCCGGCTATTGCGGTTAGTAGAAAATGCATTTATATTAAAATGCAAGCAAGTAATTGTTTGTGGAAGGAGAATTTTACATAAATATGGTTCCGCTATAAAAATTGGCAACCTCAACGACCTTCAGCTTTATCTTCTTGACAGGTGAATCAGGGGTAGTCATGTACGTACATATAATATATACGTATGCAGGCATGTATATGTTGCACTAATTTACTCTTTGATCAGCGTCGTTCCCTGGCAACAGCGGCTGCTGCTGCTTTTTATTTTTTTTTTTTGGAGCCAATCTAACAAAGACATAGCACAGCGAATAAAGATCCAGCGGCTACGTTGGCTGGGTCATGTCCTCCGAATGGATACAAGCGCTGCGGCTCGGAAAGTATACGATACGATACCAGTGGGTGGTAGCAGAGGAAGAGGAAGGCCTCCTCTGCGTTGGAAAGATCAGGTGGAGAAGGGCTTGGTTTCACTTGGTGTGTCCAACTGACGCGGGTTAGCACGAGAAAGAACCGACTGGCGCGCTTTGTTACACTCGGCCAAAATCGCGTAAGTGGTTACCGCACCTATTAAGAAGAAGAAGAATCTAATAAAGTTATTTAATTTCGCTTGTTGGAGCAATTCGATGAGTATAAACATTTCCATTGTATAGGGATGTCCAAATGCAGACATCTCGGAGAACCATCTATTATTTTAGTAACAAATACGCATTTCACGTGAATTCCGCTGCCGAAATCCATACAAATTGCATTGCCGCGAAATTTGCATGAAATTTCACATGTATCTCACGGCAAAGCAGTACTAAGTTTACGGCGTGAAAACAGCGCGAAACATGCCAGTAACATTTTCTCAGACCTATTCAAAATAGCGCAAACTGACAGTTCGTTTGCGAGTGGGGTGCCTGAGTTCGAATGCTCCGAAGATATGGCATTTTTAAGCGAAATGTTGTAGATACTTGGGCTAAAACATGTAAAGGGTGTTTTTTTAGAGGTAAGGTTTTCAAGATGAAATAAAACGTATATAATTTAATGTTGTGGCCAAGAACTTAGCTTTATTATAAAGATAAGGGTTTGCCATTATGTTTTAAAAATGATTTCGGGCAAGTGGCCGCCGCGGCTGGCTCGAATAAATTCCAGCCGAGAGGCCCAATTTTCGACCACTTTTTGCAGCAATTGGGGCCGTATGTCAGCAATAACGCGCCGAATATTTTCTTCAAAGATGTCAATCGTCTCGGGCTTATCTGCGTAGACAAGCGACTTCACATAGCCCCACAAGAAATAGTCCAGCGGTGTTATATCGCACGATCTTGGAGGCCACGCCACAGATCCACGGCGCGAGATAATGCGCTCACCAAAAGTTTCCTTCAATAAATCGATTGTTGCGTTGGCTGTATGGCATGTAGCGCCGTCTTGTTGGAACCAAAGGTCGTCCACATCAACATCGTCCAATTCAGGCACGAAAAAGTCATTAATCATGGCTCTATAGCGCTCTCCATTGACTGTAACATTATGGCCGGCTTCATTTTTAAAGAAATATGAACCAATGATTCCCTCTGCCCATAGAGCACACCAAACAGTGACTTTTTGAGGATGTAACGGCGTCTCAGCAATGGCTTGTGGATTATGTTCACTCAAAATGCGACAATTGTGCTTATTGACATACCCATTCAACGAAAAGTGAGCTTCATCGCTGAACAAAATTTTCTTGTGAAAATCGGGATCGGTGGCCATCTCGTTTTGGGCCCATTCACCGAACGTGCGACGCGCTTGTTCAGGTGTAAGTCTATTCATTATGAAATGGCAAACCAAACTGAGCATAAATCAAGTGACAGCTGTCAAAAAAACCATCTACGAAAAAAGTAGTGCCAACTTGAAAACCTAACCTCTAAAAAAACACCCTTTAGTTTAAGCCTTAGTGCCACCAAAATAGTATTAGTATTGTTTGCAAGAATGAAAGAAATCAAATTGCTACCTGCCAACTCTCGACTTTGAACGGCACGGTTCTGTTAGTCGGTGATAGTGCTTAATCCTAGATAGGAAAATTTCTTGCAAGCTGCACGAAGGCTGCTACAGCACTCTACTTCTGCAAAATAACAGTGTACTTAAAGTGGGATCTATCTCCCAAGATAGTTTACTGCGTGTGTACAGCTATTGTAAGAGCAATCATGACCAGACGGAGTTCTGGTCTGGTGGTCAACTCTTGAGAAGAAAACTTCGATCAAGCAGCTAAACAGCATTCAAAGAGCAACTAGCTTTTATATTAGCGAGGTTCTGAGAATAACCCCAGCATCAGCGTTAAATGTAATGTTGCCCTAAGATTGAGAGAATCAGCAATGCTTAAAACGAATAATAAGGGGCATTTGTGTATTCTCAGGCTGCTTTCTTGCATTTCGGTTACCACTAGCTTTTATGACTCAGTAGGCTCACTCCTCTTACATACATATATGGTATGAGACTTGTATACCATATAATTTACATCTAGACAAGATTAAGAATTTGGTTCAGTGTTTTATAAAAATGAAGTCAGTATATATACATATGACGGCTCTGAACTCAACGATCAAGTGGCAGGCGGTGTGTATTCGGTTACTATAAACATCAGCATACCTTTCCGCTTACCTGATCATTGCAGCGTATTCGAAGCTGAAATTTTAGCGATTGAAGAAGGGTTTTTAGCGCCTAAGTAAAGCCAGAAATATTTGCATATATTCCGATAGTCAGGCAGGTCTGAACTCGGTTCAAGCATGGAACCACTCCTCGAAAACATTGATTGAATAGTATGAACAATTAAGAATACTTGCACTTTATTTTCTATAACTCTACACTCTGTGTGCCGGACAACAGGAATATTGAGGGTGAGTTAGCTAGACCGAGCACAAGACAAAGTTGATATACAAAACGCATAAGCTGCAAGTAGATAGACACACCAAGCAATGCCAACAATCGCTGGAGACAGTTACCTACCTGCAGCATTAGTAGCTATACATGTCCAGAATGGAATTTGGGTCACGCTAAAAGTATACTTAAATTTAATAGGAAAGACTTAAGAATATTAGTAGGAGTCCTGTCTTATAGGAAGGTGTGTCAGTAGAATTGGAGCATCATATTTTGATTTTGCAGAGGCTGTTAGGATGTAGAAGAAGAGGAGACACCTTCTAAGCTACTGCATGGCTCTGTGTAGAAGAAGGTTGAATTTGATCGGTATAGCTTTCCTGGATCGCGCATGCTGCATATATAATGTAGCTAGATTAACTACATTTAGAAATTTCCGGTGGTATTATAATAGGCCTACATTTGGCCTAGGTCCTTCATAAGACAACCACTGATCTAACCTAACCTAAGCAAAGGGTTGTAGGTAAATCTTCTTTATATTTTTGTGTGCCAATATATTTGGGAATTAATTAATTTAAAAACACTTTATGTTGGCTATGCAACATAGTTGGTCCTTTTCTTTTTCTTTTCTACTTTCTTTTGGTGTGACATTTCTATGTACAAAACGTAGTTGTTGACTTAGCCCCACCATCTTTAATGAATGCGCCTTGATTGCTATATAAAAATGTTACAAAAAGACAAATTCTTTCCGACTGACCTTTTGATTTGAAATTTTGAAAAAAAATATTGTTTTTGATTGCTGATTTTCATAGATACATATTTAGCTTTCAAATCAACAAAGAATAATTCCACACAAAAAATTATGGTCTTCAGCTGCACTTAAATAAGTCATTTTCTAGGCAATATTAATTCAAATTTTTAATCTCCTTATGCTTGCGACTTGATTTTTAAGTTATTACATATTTTTAAATTCTAAAAATATTTTAATTTTTAAATTCACAATTTATTCAAACTTTTTGCTCAACACTTAAATGTCTCTAAATTTATTTTTACTGAATTTTTCTAAATTTATTTTTCCTAATTTATCTGAAATTTGTCGCACCTAAAGTACTTTTTTCCAACCAGTTTTTCGTGTTGTGTTGTAGCTTCCACCTAAAGGAAATTATTTTTAGTTTTGTGCGCTAGTTGTAGGTAGTTTATAGGGGGTCTCAAGTCGTACATTAATCTTAACTCATTTCCTTCACTCATACGAACATGTTCTCTTCTTTTTCAGAATTACCAGTTTGGAATTACGATGGCAGCTCCTGCTACCAAGCGGAGGGCTCCAATTCGGACACCTACCTCTACCCGGTGGCCATTTACAAGGATCCCTTCCGTCGTGGCAACAATATTTTGGTCATGTGCGACACCTACCGCTTTGACGGCGAACCCACCGCCTCCAACCACCGCAAGAGTTGTCTTGAAGTAGCGAATAAGTGCAAGGATCAAGAACCGTGGTTCGGCATTGAACAAGAGTATACATTCCTTGACTTTGATGGGCATCCATTGGGTTGGCCCAAGAACGGTTTTCCCGGACCACAGGGGCCCTACTACTGTGGTGTAGGCGCCAATAAGGTATGCCTAAATAAAATGCCAATGAGGTTTAGACAAAATATCTTCAATACAAAGCATATTTTGCATATTTCGCACACTAACAGGTTTATGCACGCGATGTCGTCGATGCTCACTACCGCGCATGTTTGTATGCGGGCGTCAAAGTGTCTGGCACAAATGCCGAGGTGATGCCGGCCCAGTGGGAATATCAGGTGGGACCCTGTGTGGGCATTTCAATTGGTGATGATTTGTGGATGTCGCGCTTCCTCTTGCATCGCATTGCCGAGGAATTTGGTGTAAGTAGAAGTGAAATTTAATGAAGTGTCCAACATAATGAGGTCATCTATTGTGTGTGTCTGTGCATTTATTCAACAGATTGTTGCCACTTTGGACCCCAAGCCAATGCCTGGTGATTGGAATGGCGCTGGCGCTCACACCAATGTTTCAACCAAGAGTATGCGTGAAGATGGCGGCATTAAGTGAGTTTAGATTTTTTCTTGTTTATTTGCAGAAGAAAATTAAACTTTAATAACTGCTTCTTTTCCACACAGAGACATCTTGGCTGCAGTTGAGAAGCTTTCCAAACACCATCAACGTCACATTCGCGCCTACGATCCCAAAGAGGGGCAGGACAATGCGCGTCGTCTAACCGGTCACCATGAGACCAGCTCAATTAATGATTTTAGTGCCGGCGTTGCCAATCGCGGTTGCTCTATTCGTATACCGCGTGGCGTTAACGATGATGGCAAGGGATATTTCGAGGATCGTCGCCCCAGCTCCAATTGTGATCCCTACTCAGTGGTGGAGGCTATTCTACGCACAATTTGCTTGGATGAATAAAATGAGCGCTGCTGCACAGTTTTCGAATGCAGTTGGCTATGGTTGGGTTTATTGAAGGTGTTTTTAATGTGCTGAGATACTAGAAAATTGAAACGAAACCAAAGGCAGCGAATGAACTTGACAATACATACAAAAATATTCATTAAGTACTAAGTAACAAAGAGAAAAATTTACACTCGATTTATTATTATGTCGACGTATTAAAAAAAGGAAGAAGAGTAATTTCTGAAAAAGAAAATTTTATAGGAGAACCAAAAAATGGCCCGCGAAACCCTTGTATTTGACGTTGGTCGCCAAGGATTTCTTGTTAATTTTTTGTAATACTTGTTGCACATTTTTTTATTTGAACTTTCCACTTGTCATAAGAGAATTTATTAATTGCTTTCCGGCAAACTATTTGTTATGCTCATATAGACGTAAATCGTTAACTGAAATGGTACGAGTGCACTTGCGTTTCTACGATACCCATCAGCAGTGGAATAATTGAGAAATCATGCATAATTATTTAAACATTGAAGAAGCCTCCTGATGCTTGCATTTTATATCAGAAACACTTTTATCAGCAACGCAATCGCATGTGTTTGCCGAATTCGTAGACGAGTATATAATTGTTGTTAGTGTTTAGTCATTCTATATATCGCTCTTTAATTATAAAACATAAATATATATGAAACAAGACAAATGTTGTAGACAAAACGATAGAAAGACAAATGTTTAAGGTAGAAAAGCTTTAGATAAAGTAAACAAAAGCAAAAAAATTAAGAAAAAATTATAGTTGAATATATCGTACGAGTATTAGACAATTAAGGCACGTAATAGCAAAGAGATTTGTTCTCTGTAGTTTAATATAACAAAAACTAAATACGAATACCGAATACTAAACAGTATACCAATATTGATAAATAAATTATTAGCAGTACTAATATGCACAATGGAACATGTTTCTGATTGTTATTCAGCGCATGCTCGTCTAGCTATGGTTTGGGGCTTTGTGATATATATTTTTGTCATAAAACACCAGTTGTTCACTATTCAACGAAATTTATAGCGTACAGCTACAGACAACACGCGCTTAGATAGTTTTTTTTTATATGAGTCTAGATTTTGGGCGTACTTTTGAGCGGTGAATACGATTATCGCACGCAAAGTGCGCATCATGTCGATTGTTTGAAAAAAGTAGGGGTAAAAACACGCAGAATCGTCTTTATAAGGTTTTACATTTTTTGTTTGTTTATTTTTTCCACAAAACGCTAGGTATTCCACCATCTGTGAGGTCACTGGTGTATAAGGGAATGCTTAAATTCACTTAAATTTTTGTTTAAATTTCATTTTATTTTATTTATATCAGTAGTACAGAGTAGGTCGTTGGTTCGAATTAATAAAAAAAAAAAACATTTTTCTAATAGCGGTCGCCCCTCGGCAGGCAATGGCAAACCTCCGAGTGTATTTCTGTCATGAAAAAGCTCCTCATAAAAATATGTGCCGTTCGGAGTCGGCTTGAAACTGTAGGTCCCTCCATTTGTGCAACAACATCAAGACGCACACCACAAATAGGAGGAGGAGCTCGGTCAAACACCTAACAGAAGTGTACGCGCCAATTATTTATATTTTTTAGTACAGAGTAGGATTTAAACCTTTTTAAAGTACTTCAACAATATTATATCTCCTCCTTTCATAGCGTTAGAATACGTGGTGCGTCAAAGCTTCCTTCAAAATGCTCCTCAAAAGAGATTTATCTGGAGCGGTTGCTTCGTAGTTACGTATTCCCAACTTCTTAAGATCGTGTTCCACTGCGTCTATCCAACGGTTTCTTGGCCTTCACATCCATTAATTTTCCAGTCGGGCTTTATTCACGGTGCAGTCAGCAGGCATACGGATCACATGACCTAGCCATCTTATGCGCTGCGCTTTAACAAAACATACAGCTGTCTCGTTCTGAGTTAGATCGTTCAGTTCCGAGTTCAATCGGATTATATAGGTACCATTAACCATTCTTTCTTAAAATTTTTCTTTCCATCTTAGCAATCAGCGCGCAGTCTTCAACCTTAAGAACCCATACCTCACAACCGTACGTTAGGATTGGACGAATAAGGGTCGTGTACATAGTTAACTTTGTAGCTTTAGACAAAAGTAGGGACTTGCACAAATTAAAGTGGGCGTAACACGCTTTGTTGGCGGCGTTGATGCGATCCCTGACTGCGGACATAAGTGCGCTACATGCGAACATAAGTACTAAATGCTGCACTGTTTCAAAATGGAAGTTTTGCATCTGTGCAGGCCACTTCGATTTCAACAGATATTTGGTTTTGCCCTCGTTTCGAGAGCCAATACCGTTCGAAATTTTGTAAATTTTTAGGAAAATTTCTTTTAAATCATTCATATTTCTTGAGAGAATAGTGATGTCATCTGCGTAAGCACATATTTGGGTTGTTTTAGTTATCTAGGTACCACCTTTGCTGACTTCCCTTACGACAAAGTGTAGCATCAAATTGAATATGACTGTTGATAGCGCATCACCTAACTCTGTGAGCTTCCCTTCAATCTGGTATCAGCTTCTCTAACAGATAGGCAGATAACTTGAATATGGTAAGTTTGCACATAAATATGCAATTCTTAGCAGACAGATAGTTTTTAATACTGCAGCCCATTCTCTTTGTTTGCAAGGCAGAGATATGCTCATATTAGCCAATCCCATAACATACGCCACAAAATTTGACACATTCAAACATTAGCCCAAACAGAACTAGCAGACAAATAATTGTTTATTTTGAAATATAAATCTCCAACGAGACCAATACGGCTGGACGAGTAAATGACTAAATTTAGAACCAAATTCACATTATTGGACATCAAACCACCAACAGGCTTACGTAGAGTGCGAACTGAAGAAAATATCGCAGCTGTATCGGCGAGTGTTAATGATGACCATCAATTATCGATTCGTCGCCGTTCGCAGCAATTGGGCCTCTGTTACTCAATAACGTGGAAAATTTTGCCAAAGGATTTAGGTGTGAAGCCTTTCAAAATACAGCTGGTGCAAGACTTGAAGCCGAAGGACCTACTGCAACGCAGAATTTTTGGTGAATGGGCTCTTGGAAAGTTGGCCGAAGATCCACTTTTTAATCAAAAAATTGTGTTCAGCGATGAAGCTCAATTTTGGATCAATGGGTACATAAATAAGCAGAATTTTCGATTTTGGAGTGAAGATCAGCCAGAAGAATTGCAAGAGTTACCAAGGTATCCAGAAAAGGTCACAGTTTTGTGCGGTTTATGGGCTGTAGGTATCATTGGACCGTACTTCTTCAAAGATTCTGAGAATCGTAACGTAACTGTGAATGGTGAGCGCTACCGTGAAATGATATCCAACTTTTTTTTGCCCAAAATGCAAGAGCTTGACTAGCAGGACATGTGGTTTCAGCAAGACGGTGCCACATGCCACACAGCACGCGTGACAATGGAGTTGTTGAGAGGCGAGTTCGGTGAACATTTTATTTCACGTTCGGGACCTGTTAATTGGCCACCCAGATCGTGCGATACAACTTTAGACTATTTTTGTAGGGCTTTGTTAAAGCGCATGTCTATTCAGACAAGCCTGCTTCAATTAACGCATTGGAAGACAAATCATTTATATGTGAGATACCAGCCGAAACATTGGAAAGAGTATGACAAAATTGGACTAAGCGGATGGACCATTTGAAGTGCAGTCGCGGTCAACATTTGCATGAAATAATCTTCAAACATTAAATTATATGGATTGTACTATCGATTTAAATAAAAAATGCATGAATTTTTCTGAATTTTAAGTGTGTTTTTTTGAAAAACTTTCCTATAGCTCTTAAAAAATCACCCTTTATATAAACACGTCTGAAATGGTTTTAAATACACATGATTTCAGTGAGCAGCAGGCAGTGAGCTACATACCTCTCTAAGATGCAGGAAACTCGTGAGTCAGCATATGGAACAGCGCGACCGGAATTGATGGGGGGATACCCCAAACTTCAGCGAAGAAAAAAAGTTTTGTAATTGTCTTAATTGTTGGTTTGCTTGTTAAAGTTGTCGTAGTTTTACGTTACTTAATTTTCGATCTACATATTAAAATTTTATTGTTGTCAGCAATATGAAAAGATTATAATTGTGTTTTGACTCTTCAATTACATCAGCATAGTGATCACTTACTGCCAAGGACGAGCTGATAGCTCTCCCTAGCACCTTATATACTTGACCTGCTACGAGCTATTTGCATGATGCTACATGTTTCTAGATTGAAGAACAGATTAAGCGAAGTAGCCACTGCCTTAAAGTCGTTTACTTTAATGTGGAGGTCACTTTTGCGCTACTCAGAAGTCCTTGTGGTGCGACAAAATGTTAAAGTCATCCGCAAACTGATACAATGGCGTCTTTTCAGCAGCAATTGTATGCATAAGTAGTTGACCCGAATAAATATTGAAGAGTAACGGGGATAGACAACTACCTTGTGCAAGCTCGTTTGACACAACCATCGTCTTTTTCTCCAGTTTAAGAACTATCTTCGAGAGGAAATTCCCAATCTACTGCACATAACTTCTGTCAATCCCACTTGATACCAGGATATCAAAAAACATGGCTACTTTCATACAATTGTAAGCGTTTTCTATAACTAAAGTAAACAGTAATATTTTCTGTTATGGAGCTTTACTTCACTCCCACGTTTCTCAACAGCCTGACGCACTAGAGACTTCAAGTTACAGGCACATGAATACTACACTGCAATAACTATTTACACAAGTTCCAAAAAAATCCTATCTTAGAATCGTGATTAGCGTACAAAATTACTTACAAAACCAAAATAAAAATTAGCAAATAGAATGAATTATGTACACCTGATTATAAGAGAATTTAAAAGTTGATCGTTGTTTACATTTAAGATTTGCTAACAGTAATTTTCCAGGGCTGTTTGTAATTTTTTATACATATTAGAAGAAGCGGCCGCCGTAGCCGAATGGGTAGGTGCGTGATTACCATTCGGAATTCACAGAGAGGTCGTTGGTTCGAATCTCGGTGAAAGCAAAATTAATAAAAAACATTTTTCTAATAGCGGTCGCCCCTCGGCAGGCAATGGCAAACCTCCGAGTGTATTTCTGCCATGAAAAAGCTCCTCATAAAAATATCTGCCGTTCGGAGTCGGCTTGAAACTGTAGGTCCCTCCATTTGTGGAACAACATCAAGACGCACACCACAAATAGGAGGAGGAGCTCGGCCAAACACCTAACAGAAGTGTACGCGCCAATTATTTATTTATTAATTTATTAGAATATAATAGAATAAAGTTTGAGGTATGCACTTCGACTCAAGGTCTTTTGTGGCCTCTACTCACATTACCTCATCCAAACATAGTTAACTTATTAAACTTAAACTAGAGTTGCGTTGGGCTGAGAGCAAATGTCTCTCTTCTGGCTGCAACTGGCCGAGATGTCTCAACCTTCTGCGCCATAGCGCCACATTTACAGAGCAGAGGTATTGTAGTCTAAGGGGATTGGTCGCCGAAACATCAAGAATCAGTGGGCCATATCTCTATCCTGCGCAGATGTCCACGCATTCTTCAATGGGCTGTGAGAATGCCCGTAAGCATTCCCAGTTTATCCTTAGAGAGGATTATGAGTTTCCTAAACCTCCTTTTATTATACCCCCTACGGTGTTGTTGATTGATTAGACTTTAAATGTTAGCCCAACTTTGTCTGATTTGCACTCCTTTTTCCTTCTTTTTGCAATGTTTTGTAGCAGCTTAGCGCTGAGTTTGCTTCTCGAAAAACCTTATTGCGCGTTCTTCATCGGAACACATTTTGAGGAACGATGTTAATTCGCTTTTATAAATAAGAAAGTGCAACTTACAACATTTTCATTCTTAGCTGCCTGGATGAAGAAGGCTCTGACTTCGCACCAAGTGTTCGTTCGTTTACTAACTGCAACAGCTGCTGTTTGAAAGATGTCCTCTGTCTCCCCAAGTTATTCGCCGTATAATGAAACATCCTAGGCCGTGCGTCGAAAAAGTTTCATAACTAAATATGGCCGATATAAAGAAATGTCATATAAAGGGTGGCCGTATAGCGAGGTATGGGTGTGCTTCAATTATTTTCATTAAATGACAAATAGCGAAGATGTCATGAGACCCCCTTAAAGACGATTGGACAGATCTAATCAAAAATCGACGAAAACTGACAAAGTTGCTATTGGACTTTCTATATACATAAAGTGTTAGTGGCCGTTTTAAAAATAGGGCACACTACCTAGAGCTAGAGATACAATACGGAAGTGGTAATGCATCTCAAATTTCAAAATGCCCAGTGCATTTAAAATTTAATGCACCGCGTCCAGCTATGCCTTTGTCACTGCTCCGCTCTGCCCACGACACAAGACTGCGATCGCCAAGAGTATTTCTTTGAATGGCTAGTGAACCTAGAAATGGCTTCAAAGAACTGCCATGGCCTGGCACGATTAGAAAAAAATATTTACGTTTTCTAAATTTCCTTTCAATAATACGCTGTAACTACAGGTACAGTAATGGCTTAATGAAAATTATTGCCAGCTGTAAAATTGAATAAAATCACTCAATCGCTCGCGCGCAAGCACAATTTCCACATTATACAACACTTCCCACAGAGAACCTCTCGTTTGTTTTAGTTGCTGCATCAATTTTTGTTTTGTTTTGCTTTCTCATTCTTGATTTAGTTTCTTGTTATCACTGAGGTAGTTCGGAGAAACTGCTAACTACAGAATCTATTATCAATCGGTCTTCTGTTGTGAACGCTTTTAAGCTTATGAGCGATTTGCTTTATTCGTTAATTCTAATTGTTATTATTGTACACTGTTATACATGTAAAGATATGTGCATATGTATGTGCATACATTCTAGTTGTTGCTACTACATTTCTGTATACATTTAAGTGCTTTTATTGAGTTTGCACTTCCCATTTTGTCTTTGCACCCGAGCAGAGTAAAATATCCTACAAGCAAAGCAATTCAGCGCTGAAAAAGTAAGCGAGTTGGTAATGGGTTGCGATGCAGTAAAGAACAAAATTTTGTTTTAAAATCGGAATATTACTTGTTCTTGTTATTGTCTAGCAAGGTGGATTTTATTTTAAATATATATATATATATATTATTACTGCCTGACTTACATAGGCCATGAATGGTACCTTACGGAATTCAGATTTATAACGTTTTTCATACCTGAGATCTGCGATGGGTATTTAAATGCCCAATGGGCTAACCCGGATTTTTAGTGTATATGATATTGTATATCAATAGACATTTCTTGTTCGCTTTAAGAGACAGTTGAAATCAGCTGTTGAAAGCATGCATTTTATAAAAAATGTTTTCCTATTTCAAAAAAACTTAAAAAGGAAAAGAAAATTTTTGATTTGTGAGAAAATGCAAGCAGAAGTGGATAGTTGGAGAGTCGAGGAGGATATTGGCCAGCATACAGGCAAAGCAAATGCTTTTATTATGCCGCCAGAGGATGTTGATGACATTAGCAATTATGAAAGAACATATCCTGAATCCAGAATATACCTTTTATTTTACCAGTTTCTTATTTTTTGTATTTTTTTATGAAACACACAACTAAAAGCAGTCATGAGCGGAAGCTTTAAAATGAAAAAGCGATAGCTCAAAGCGAAGTTTTTGAATAAAAAAAAAACACAATCAAAAAAATTCAGTTTTGCTCTTACTCAGGTAATTAAAAAAAATGTTTAATATAGAAAAAAAATAATTTGGTTTAAAATGGTGGAAAACCGAGCGGATTCTTTCAAGAAAAATAAATAAATAAATAAAAAGAAGTCTAAAAAGATTTAATCTTAGGTACTCTTATTCAAGTAATTAAAAAAATTAAAAAAAGTCTTAATTTTTTTATTTTGGCTACAAAAGGCTATTTCAAAGCAATTTCTTTGGAAAAAAATACAAAAATTAAAGAAGTTTAAGAAATTTAATTGTACTCTTATTCAGGTAATTAAAAAAATGAAAAAAATTTTTTATTTTTTTATTTTAGCTACAATAGAAAAAGAGAGGGGAGGTTTAAAAAGCATTTAATGTGGGGAAAATCCGATACTTCAAAACGAATTCTTTGAAAAAAAGTACACAAAAATTAAATAAATTAAGTTTTACTCTTAATCAGGTAATTAAAAAAATAAAAAAACTTGTAATATAAAAAAAATTGTGTTTTTATTTTCTTGGCTGCAATAGAAAAGATTATGGCGGGAGGTTTAAAAAGCATTTAAAACGAAAAAATCCGATATCTCAAAGCGAATTCCTTGAAAAAAAAAAAATACAAAATTTTAAAACCTTAAAAAAATTAAATTTTACTCTTATTCACCGAAAGAAATATAAAAAAAAAATGTATATAAAAAATAATTTTTAAAATCTTTTATTTCGGCTACAATAGAAAAGATTAGGAGCGGGAGCTTTAGAAAGCATTTAATATGCGAGAAAGCGAATTCTTCGAAAATCAAAAAAAAAAAAACAAAAATTAAAAACATTTAAAAAATTTAATTTTATTCTTATTCAGGCAATTAAAAAATTAGAAACAAATTTTAAATTAAAATAAATTTTTTATTGTCTTTCAAATTTTAATCTTTCTTATTTTGGTTATTAGAAAAAATTATGAACGGGAGCTTAAGAACCATTTAAAACGGAAAAATTCGATACATCAAAGCGAGTTCTCTGAAAAAAAAAACAAGAAGTTCAAAAATTTGAGGGAAATAAATTTTACTCTTATCCACGTAATTAAAAAAATTAAAAAAAAAATTAATTTTTAATTTTAATTTTTTTATTTCGGCTACAATAGAAAAGATTATGAGCGGGAGTTTTAGAAAGCATTTAATATGGGAAAAAGCGAGTTCTTTGAAAATCAAAAAATAAAAAAAAATTGAAAAAAGCTTAGAAAATTTCATTTTACTCTTACTCAGGTTATTAAAAAAATAAATTTTTTTATAGTGGTTACAATAGAAACGATTATGAGCAGGAGCTGCTCAAAAGTGAAAAAACCGATTTATCTAAGCGAATTCTTTAAAAAGAATAAAAAAATTAAAAAAAATTGTAAACTTTTTTATTTTGGGTACAGTAGATTGATTATGAGGGGGAGCTTTAGGAAGCATTTAAGATGGCAGAAAACCCATACCTCAAACCGATGTCTTTAAAAAAATTAAATATATAAATTAAAAATAAAATTTTACTCTTATTCAATTTATTAAAAAATTAAGAAAAAATTTAATTTAATTAACAAAAAAAATATTTTTTTTTATTGTGGCTACAATAGAAATGACTATGAGCGGGAGCTTTAGAAAGTATTTAATATGGGAGAATGCGAATCCTTTGAAAATCAAAAAATACGAAAATTAAAAAAAAGTTTATAAAATTAGTTTTTACTTTTATTCGGGTAATTAAAAAAATATATAAATAAAAAAAAAGTTTAAAAATGAGTATAAGGCGATTAATTAACGAGAGCGGATATTTCCAATTTATTTGTTTTTCTATATATTTTATTTTAATTTTTAAATACTACGAGTATTAAGAATATAAAACGTGAAATTATGAATTATTTGTATACTGATTTCGTGTATTGTTTGAGTTGATCATCCCTGAACTCCCTAAGGCATCGCTGCGCTTAAATTCAGTGATAAATTCAGTAGTAAGGCGCTCATTTGGCTTATTACGAACTCATTTCCTAGCCATCACCTTTTGCTGCTGGCATACTAACAAGCGTATGTATGTATGTACGAGTATTATGTTTTTGTTTTCGTTGAGTTAATGTAACGCACCGTTACATACATACGAGCATCGTTTGTAAATACATGTAAATGAGCAATTTAATTTAGTTTGTTCGTTGTTAATATAAATTGACTTGAAATAGCGAATTTGAGTTTAGTTGCATTCTAGCAACGCTCGCGCTCATTTCCGAAAACAAAATAAAATAAAGTCAGAACGCAAAAGTTTAAATTTTTGTGTCGTTTACATACTTGAAAAATCCTTTACATATCGTGTTCTGTTCTTATATCCTGCGCCGGTTGCGCGTACCATTATCGTCGATCGTGAATATCGCACAGTGCATTCCAATAAAAAATCAAAGAAAATTGAATTTGTCGGGACTTTGCTTAGTCAGCCTGAAAATTTGTACAAAACCAAAGGAGGTTGGTGTTTTTGAAATTTGTGATGAGTGATAAGTGAGTTTTGCTCAAGTGCCTAGGTACCTATCTTCAGGCCTGATAAAGTACAAAAAGTAACTTCACTTTTCTTGATGTTTTTATAAATAGAGGGACCTCTGGTACAATTTTATGCAGCCTCCGGACGGCGAATGGTTTTTTATGAATGAAATGTCTTTTTCATGGCAGAAATATTCTCGGAAGTTTGCCATTACCTGCCGAAGGGCGACAACTATTAGAAAAAACTCTTTCTATCAAGTGTTGTTTCGTGCCCGGTTACGGCGGCCATTCAAATTAGCACTAGAAAATTTAAATAGTATTGACTTAATGTAACTCAAATTTTGAGAACCGAACCAATAATGAGAAGAAGTGCGCACTATTTCGAAAAATTCTGCAATAGAAAATTTTGAAAATATATCATTTCGCAGGAGAAAATTTTATCAAGTACAACTTTAGAAAATAGAATTTTAACAGCCAGAATTTTTAATACAGACTATTGGACCACAAGAATTTCGTCCATAACCCATGCAAGTTTCTTTAATACAGTGTTTGGCAGGCTTTTGCCTTTACTGCTTAGCGAAAATGTGAAAAATGTTCCAAGAAATAATTTGTTTTTTTAAATATTCTTCTTTACTATTGGTTTTTATAGCGGTTGAGCGGACTTATTTGAATCTTGCAAGGGATTTATCTACCCAGTTTTAAATTCGCCACCATACAGTTAGTGAATATCCGAATTTCTTTATGAATAATTTTTTTACAAATAAACAAATATTAAATAAAAAAAAAACCGATTAACGAGGCCTTATGCTCTCGAGAGGAGTGAACAAGGAAAAAGAAAACAAAAAAATGTTGCAAGGCATTTGCTATATGCGGAAGACTTGAACATTTTTGCCGAAATAAGATACTCAGATAATGTTCTTAGGCTTCAGACTGACCTTAATGAACTTGCTTCTGGCTGTATAAATTCATGTATCTTTAAGTTTTCCAAAAATATTTTCAAGTCACCTACTTTAAATCTCGTGATATTCTACAATCGTCATATACAATCAAAAGAGGTTTAGAAAACTCATAACCCTCCCCAAGAATAAGCTGAGAATGCTCACGAGCGTTCTCACAGGCCACTGCAGACTGCGCAGTCATCGGTACATGATTGGCATATGGTCCACTTATTCTTGTCGTTTCTGCGACCAATCCCAGGAGACTCCAATGTACGAGGGTGGATTGATAAGTCTTTAGAATGAAAAACTAGACATTGGTTTTTTAACAAAAAATTGATTTATTTTTCAACATAATCTCCTTTTAAGTAAATACATTTTTTCCCACGCTTTTCTAACATATTTATTCCTTCTCTAAAATAAGTTTTTTCAAAACCTGCAAAATAAGCATTTGTTTCAGCTATAACTTCACTATTTGACACAAATCTTTTTCCGCCGAGCCATTTTTTCATATTTGGAAAAAGGAAAAAGTCACTGGGAGCTAAATTTGGCGAATATGGCGGATGAGAGAGCAATTCAGAGCCTAACTCATTTATTTTTTCCTGCGTTTTCCAAGATGAATGTGAAGGAGCGTTATCATGATGAAAGAGGATTTTCTTCTTCTTCAAATGTGGCCGTTTTTGCTTAATATTTTGGTCCAATGTATCCAACAAAGATTAATAATATTCAGCTGTGATGGTTTCACCTTTTTCAAGATAATCTATGAAAATTATACCCCGTGCATCCCAAAAAATAGATGCCATAACCTTACCAGCTGATGCAACGATCCTTGCCTTCTTTGGGGCACTTGAGCCACGTTCTACCCATTGTTTGGACTGTTCTTTAGACTCTGGTGTATAGTGGTGGATCCACGTTTCATCCATCGTTATGAAAGGACGCAAAAATTCCGATAGATTTCTGTTAAACATGTCTAAACCAACTTTTGGAGTCGACATGCGGTTCATTTTTTGCAGAGGAGTTAGCAAACGCGGCACCCATCTTGCTGAAAGCTTTTTCATACCCAATTCATCATGTATTATGTTATGCACACGTTCATAACTAATGTTCACAATGTCGGCAATCTCTCTCAATTTAATTCTTCGATCTTGTGTGACAATTTTGTACACTTTTTCCACCGTTTCTGGAGTCGTTACCTCTTTTGGCCTCCCAGAGCGTGGCTCATCTTTGGTGCTAATCTGACCACGTTTAAACTCGTTTACCCAATTGTAAACTGTTGCATTTGAAGGTGCATGTTCCCCTAATACTGTCTGCAACTCCCCAATAATTTGTTTCTGGTTTAAACCTTTCAAATGAAAGTACTTTATAACAGCACGAAGTTCACTTTTTTCCATTTTTAATAAAAATACAATAGTGTTTCGCAAAAATAATTCTCAAAAAAGTACCGTTTGACCATATGTTATGAAATTTTGACAGCTCGCTTTTGACAGTTCACTTTTAACGATCACAATAATTAAGTAAATTAATGACCGATAAATGTCGCGATTCTAAAGACTTATCAATCCACTCTCGTTCCTTCTCCTTGAATGCAGCGCTATAGCGCGGGTAAAGTTGAGACATCTCGGCCACTTGCAGCTCAACCCTGTTCTATCTTGAGTTTAATAAGAGAACTGGCGGCCGCCGAATGGGTAGGTGCGTGATTACCATTCGGAATTCACAGAGAGGTCGTTGGTTCGAATCTCGGTGAAAGCAAAATTAATAAAAACATTTTTCTAATAGCGGTCGCCCCTCGGCAGGCAATGGCAAACCTCCGAGTGTATTTCTGCCATGAAAAAGCTCCTCATAAAAATATCTGCCGTTCGGAGTCGGCTTGAAACTGTAGGTCCCTCCCTGTGGAACAACATCAACACGCACACCACAAATAGGAGGAGGAGCTCGGCCAAACACCTAACAGAAGTGTACGCGCCAATTATTTATTTTTTTATTTTTTAGTTCTGGATGAGGTAATGTGATGAGTAGAGGGCACAAAGGGACATAAGGTCGAAGTACAAACCTCAAATCTATGTTTATCTGAGTTCTAAATAAATAAATAATTTTTACTCATATCATTTTTCTGCAGCCAGCAAGAGCGGGAAGATTAATGAGCTCTAGAGGATTCCTGCTTGGATGCAGATCATATAGCGAGTCTCATCAAAAATTACATACTAAGGCAACACGAAGGACTGTTTTTGAATATATTCTATGTTTAGTTTTTTATCTGCATATGTTAATTTTAGTAGCGCGATCTCCCGATTATCAAATCAAAGTGAAAAAGTTTACTTAAAGTAATAGCTTTGAAGTCTGCTTTGTCTTTGAGTAGAAGGAAAATAAAAAAAAATTATTTTCAAAATATTTTTGCCTTTGCCGAAATGACCTTCGAGAGCAAAAAAAAAATTATTAAAAAAAAATTGTTTATTAAAAAAATATTATTTTAAAAATATTGAAAACTAAAACATAAACAAACAAGAAATAGCTTAGTGCCTACGAGGCACTAGAGAGAGAGAGAGAGGTGAGAGCTAATACGTTTGTGTAAATACGGTTCCCTTCTTTGTGTTTTGTAATCATTTACAAATTTTAAAAATATTTTGTAATAAGGCATTATCAAGCGTAAATAACAACAGCAATCATTGAATTACAAAATTATTGCAGAATTTTTGTTATCTGTAGATAATTTCTTGACATTGATGATGGAAAATTATTGCATATAACAACTAGCATAACAACAATGGGAATATTTAAAGTGCGATATCTTGGAACTTTACATGAATAATTTACCACTTTTCTTTCTATACTCGCATATCGCTGTTGGTTTTCAATGCTATTGCATCGGGTATAAAAATGCCTTCAAAAAGCTTCACAATAAATAATTCAAAGGCGTAAAATTGATGACCCTTTTTAAAGCCAGGCAATTTCTGAAAATAATCGTATCACTAATGGCTAAGCAGGTGGTATGGCATGTAGCTACTCCTTTGTGAAACCAATAGTCTTCCAGCTCATGTTCGCGTACTCTTGGGTATAAAAAAGTGCTAGACATTATTAGTAAAAGCTCGATTTTCTTGTTTTTTTTTTAAGGAGTAATGACCAACTAATCCTCTAGACTAATAAAGGCATGAAATAGTAATATTTTCGTGTCAATCGGTAATTAATAAGTCACCTGTGAATGCAATGAAATAACTTCCTTTAATCACTAAGTTGTATTCCTGATTCCATCTAGCCTGGTTGACAGTTCTTGCAAAAGAAGCGAGTCGTTAGACCAAATACGTTGGAATGGCCTCACCAGGACTCCCTACTCTCTTAGCCGTGACCTTAAGTTTCATGTGGGTTGGATACTGCATCTTCCTTAAGGTTGTTCACGTTTCTCGGGGAGCGCGACGTGGACGCGAGAGTAGGAATTGGGTGTTTGTAGTCCGGCTGTAACTGCATACACGAACGCAACTGCAACACCCTATTGCCCATCGTTTTTAGGTGGCAAGTCCAAATCCCTGCGCGGAACCAGATAATCTGCGCTGCGTCGCTACACCCTCGTTCGGATGTTCGGAAGCTACCCAGAGGAAACTTGCGCGAAGCCCGGAATTTGTGAACTGTGAAAGACCGACCTGGCCACTGCCAAGTGAATGGCGGTCAGGGTCTTTCACACCAAACCATTCCCCGTGCAGAGCTCCAGTGGGAGAGACAGGAACTGATGATGATGATTCACTAAGTTAGAAGACAACTCATCGCTGAGCACTGAACACTGGGCGAAGTAGTCTATGTAAATTTTCTAGCTAACAATGATTTTGGAAGTAAATTTGAAAATTTCCTGCTCAAATTTACGTGCTCGCTTTGTGAAATGTCAAACAGTAGTGAACAAAAAGAGCAAAATGCAAGAATTGAAATGGATTCGTAGTTTGCCACTATTCAAAATGGATCATAACGAATTGAATTTAAAAAGTAGGTTGATAGGTGAAATGGTTGAAGTAGCAGACTGTCACTCCCCAAGTAAAACTAAAGCGCCGCTTTGATACCATTATAAGATTTCCAACGGGCAGATATCTACAGCAAACCAGAGCTGTTGATGTAATGGAAAAGGTTGATGGGTTTTAGGTTGACGCATTGTTCCAGGCTGTCGAAGAAAGCAGAAGCCAGTGATTTTAATCGTCTAGCTGCCAAACCCGGATATTCACCTAGACCGTGCTCAACAGCCTCCTTCTCTGAAAGATCCCCACAGCTTCAGCAATAGGGATTAAATGGTAAACTTAGCTCTTCCGTGTGAGTGCCAATCGTTCAATGATCGATAAGCACAACTAAGAGTTCGGAAATTGAGTGGTGTGCAGTCCTCAGGATTATCTGCATCCTGCGTCTATTGTACTGCTGCCATAGGGCTTCCAAATACTACACGAAGAAATGGAGATCCATCCGATCTGTGCTTTCCTGAGATATAAGTTGTTCGATTCCCCTTTAACAACAGTAAGGGGATGTTGATGACCAGATGGGAGACTCCTTGGAGTTGACCAATTTGGAGGTACACCATGCCGTGATCAGCGCCTTGATCGCAGCTTGACTATCGGAATAAATGTTGCATGACCGCCGAATCGTACTAGAGAGCGTTAAAAATAGAGAAGCAATAACAGCCGCCACATTTCCGTACTAAATTTTGTGAAATTTGAGTCTGTGAAATTTTATTAGTTTTCTTTGACTAACATTATAATGTAAAGCTTGTTTTCGATTAATATAATGACTGACATTTATGTTCTCTATATTTTTTAGTATGTCTCGTGTTTTAGAGGATTCGCCAAATGCTCATCTCGATAAGTCCATTTTGGAACGTTATCGCAGCTTACCATTGAAGGAGAATATCGTACAAGCCACCTACGTGTGGATCGATGGCACCGGTCAAGATTTGCGTTGTAAGGATCGTACGCTAGATTTCATACCATATGATCCGAAAGGTGAGTAACAAATGCGTGAGCTGGTATAAATAAATCTTTGTTCTTGTGGACCCAAATTAAAGGTGAATAAAATCTTTAGAAAAATAATAATAATTATTGAGATCTAAAAAAAGGTGGTTCTAATACTCTATTTAAATTTTTTTTTTTTCATATCGAACTTAAGATGCTTTACTACCCATCTCCAGTCCATCTAGACTTGTCTATGTTACAGTTGTAAATTTATTACTTCTCTTGATCGCATCCGTTTCATTTACCCAAAAGAGTTAGTACAGAGAGCTTTAACATTACAAGAAGTTTGACTTCATGCTCCAATGTGCCGACTTTGTTTGTCCAGAGGCTGCGCTAACCTGATTAGAATCAGTGAGTGGTTTGATTCATCATTTATTACAGGGATTCAAATTCCTCCGCTACTTCTTAGTTTTAATTTTTCCTGTCGCTACTACTCTAAACTTGTACAGATGAGTGGTGGAGCAGGTAGCGCAAAACGTACAATCGATTGGTTTACTCCACTCAAGCTACGCCTCGTTATTGCTAGTAGTTCTCCTTAACTAGGTGCTGAAATGATTCTACTTCATCCTCCATACAGCTAACCCAAAAAAGACTCGAAGTAATTCCAAGTCTCATGGCATACATACCTCGTGGATAGTATCCTGTGAGAACACCCTTGAAATTTGAGAACGGTGATTTTGTCATCCTCAGAAGATCCCCCGAACGCCTCCGATCCATATGTGACTAGAAAGACTTCGTGACCTTAAAGTTTGTCTACTTTCCCAGCACTCGCTGAGTTGACGCGAAACCCATAGTTCCAGGAGTAGAGCGCAGGTGATCAAGAGGATCCTAATTGTCTCCTTTCACGGGGAAGTTATCTTACAGGTACCCATCCGCTTCGTAGTTTCTTCCAATGTCGCTATGACCTGGTCACCAGATGAGTTTTATGTCAAAGAGTTCGGATGCGATCGAAAGTGAACCAGGTATTCAATGACCAGTTTCGAATGCACCGTCATTGATCCAAGGGCCCCAATTGCCATTTCGCTATCGGAGTAGATATTTAATTTCTTGCCAATAATTACGAAAGTGAGTAGCCAATCAGCTGCTCATTTGGTTACGGCCACCTCTGCTTGGTGCACACTGCAGTGGTCCGGTAACTTGAATTTGAGTCTGATGGGGAGCTCTTCGCAGAATACTCCTCCGTCAATCCATCCGTCCAACTTCGAGCCATCCATAAACAGGTTCACCAAGTTCTGTCTCTAAGTATTACATCTCGTCCACTCTTCCTTTGATGGAATGTGTGTTTGGAGAATGTTCCGCTTGGACTAAATGAGGGTGTACACTGATCTGTCTGATGTCATAAGCTACTTATATAACTTTTATTCTCTGAGTTTGTTTGGTTTCAAAAACTAGCTGCGACGCCAAATTAAATTTCACTCCAAGTTGCGTGAGTATATAAATATCGGTCCGGATCGAATTTAGCATTACCTTAGCTTTTTATTTTCATTGTCATATTTTTCAGTATTTTTCATCTTCTTTCGCGAAAGATGACGGACTTATGTGTATTTTTCAACTAGCGGTAAATCGATCCTCCAGCTCACGTTGTATCTGCTGGAAGTATGGCTCTATAAGCAGCATTATTTTTTGTTGTAGCAGACATGGCTCTGCATATCAGTTGGTTTTCTTCAGCGTTTGTTGAACTCCATTCACCCTCTTAGGGATGCCATGAAGAGAGTGAGAAATATGCTCTCACCGCTCACGCATGTTGTTGTGTTAAAGAGCATTTCCATTTCCTATCACAGACACAAATTAAAGCTTTTCCCAAATATTTGTTTATGTGTGTGCTTTTTTGTTTATCTGCGTGGTAAAATATGAATTTCAAGAGCAGATACAATATTTAGCAACCATTATGACAGTTATGAGGTGATAGACAAAAATGAAACACCCTTTCCGTTTCGCTATTCGATGCAATGCAGCGCCTCTTTAAACATTTTAAGTGCCTGACGAATTAACGTCTATTAAATTCGTCTAAAACCGCGTCTGCTGTATCCACTAAGTGCAGTTATGCACAAAAATGTATGTAGGTGTGTATGTGTGTATGAATCGGCGTTCGCAAATGCGCGCGCTTTTAATTGCACATCGTCGTGTTCCTCCTCGTAAATTCTGAGTGCGAGCGCAACTGATTGGCGCATTTGAACTTGTTTTGCTTCGACTAAGTGAGGGAATAATTTACGGTCCGCGTATGAAAATTTTGCAGTTTTCCCATTTTCTATACTTTTTTCAACATTGTAATAACTCGCATTTTACCTTAATGATAATAATTAGTTTGCGTATTTTAATTAAGGTCCTCTCGGCTCATTTGAAATGGTGTTTTTTGGGTATTTCTTTAAAAGCATGTAAAACGGAAATGAAAAAAGATTTTTTATTTTTGTTTGATCCATTGTTAAAAAATAAAAAGTTTTTTTTGGATATACGAGTTTCGTTTAAAAAATCTTCAGCCTTTAAAAAATGATCTTCACATGGACAATGGACAAAGATATAGCCGGTTTTACTGAACCGATTTTATGAAATAAAATTTAAATGACGTCGAATTGATGTCGTTATTGTGTGAACTACGATCATTCGGGGAAACAAATTTTTAGTATTTTTTTCGGACCTTTAAAGTAAAAAAAAGGGTAAAAAAAGGGTTTCTATCTTTGAAAGTCCGCCATTTTCTCAAATTTAATTTTTTTTTAAAAGATCGTAGCTTACACGGCAACGACCTTCAAACTGAACAAGAACTGTTTTTTTTTTGTTTTTTTTTTTCAGATACCTGGGAGTGCCATAATCCGTGTCGTCAGCGATATACCGTTTTTTGGAGGGCCATTTTTTGAAGGCTGACAACTTTTTGAACGAACCTCGTATGTCCAAAAAATAATTTTGTTTTTTAACAATGGTTCGCAAAATAAAATACTGAAAACCAAAATAAAAAAATTTTTAGTTTCCCTTTCACACGTTTTTAAATAAATACCTAAACAACACCATTTCAAATGAGGCGAGGGCCTTAAATTTATAAATTATTCAATACTTTCAAGAGATAAATTTATTAACATGCAAAAGGTGTTTTTGGAAATTCTATAACGAATATGTAAGTCTATCGGCTTCAGCCTCAATTGCATTCAACAGTATACCTACGTATACACCGCTCGAAAATATTATAAAACCAAGATTGTTATGATGATATCTACTACAACAATAATAGAAAAATGTCGCAATATCGTTTGCTTGATTACATGTTTAAAAGGGTATCTCATAACGGAAATTATTTTGCGCTTATTGCTGGTATTTTATTGACACACAAATTCTTGTTCCAATTAATATAATAATTCTTCTAATTATAACATCAAAATCGTTTACTTTTAATTTAAAAGTTAATACAAAACTAGTTTTTTTTCTTTTTCACTCGTCAAGACTCTTTCATCGTACTCGGTTCTGCGCTGTTGTTTTTGCACCGTCACATGAGATGTCGGCATCTGCTAGTTCGTGCAGCATCGACATTCTCCAAGTGTTTTTTGGTCGACCTCGACTACTGCTCCCTTGCGGGTTCCAGTCCAGTGACATTCTCGTGATGCTTTCTGGTGGTTTTCTCAATGTGTGACCTATACATCGTCACTTTCTGCGTTTGATTTGCCTAAGGATGGGTTCCTCATTCGTAAATCTTCACAGTGCGTGGTTGCTGATGGTGTTCGGCCAGAATATTCTACAGATGATGTGGAGGAATTTGTTGACGAAAGATTGTAGCATCTGTGCTGGAGACCAGGCATGTTTCGCTTCCCTACAACAATACGAACTTTACGCATGAGCCGAATATTCGTAGTTTAGTGCTCCTGGTGATTTGCGAACTCCCCCATGTATATATTCCTCGAATGCTGCCCTTGCTTTGTTTAGCCTGCAGTTGACATCTTCATCTGCTCCACCATTTGCCGTGATGATGCAGCCGAGCTTTCGACTAATTCCACTGGGCTTCCGTCAACGAATATCTGCCTTACGTCATTTTGGCTAACTCTCATGGCCTTGGTCTTGGCGATGTTGACCTCCAGTCCGACAGTACGTGGCAGCAGGACTAGTTGGTCTGCCTTCGCTTGCATGCCAGAGAGTTTGTGAGAGAGGAGGCAGATGTCATCGGCGAAGTCTTGGTCCTCAAGATGTCTGGTGAAACTCCATACGACGCCTTTTTTGTGCAAATTCATGACGTCATCAAGGACGATGGGTAAGAGCAGGGGCCTTACGCCTGCGTTGGTAGTGAATGGATGGCTGATACCGCCTTTGTGAAGCACTGCCAGATCGGAGTTCTCGTAGAGGGCTTTGATAAGGCGGATTATCTTGGCGAGAACTCCCTTTCTACTCAGTGCCAGCCATATTGCGTATCGTTTTATAGTATCCAATGCCTTCCTAAAGTCTATGAACAGCATGTAGAGCGGGGAGCGCCACTCAACTGATTGTTCTACTATAATCCGAAGTGTGCTGGCTTGGTGAGGGCGAAAACCAGCTTGCTCGTCTCTTAAGGAGCTTTGAGCCGGCTACAATTTTGTAAATGGTGTTAAGTAGGGTTTTCCTCGCCAATTGCCGCAGTCACAGCTTGCAGGTCGCGTTTCTTGGTCAGCTTCACTATGATGCCTTTTGGAGGAAGTCGGAGGAAGCTTTTCATTGCTCCAGACGGCGATGAAGTGGGGATGAAGAATTTCCGCTGATATTTGCGGGTTGGCAGTCATTAATTGAGGCTGTATGCCATTACAAATTTAGTTATTACGTTGAAATTATTACATTATAAGTGCTGATCGTTTGATCGTTCATCGCTTTATCTCGTTCTCATATTTATGTGGTTGTTTTAGTTGCGAAACAAAAAATATGCTGCGCGGAAAAGCTTTGTCTGAATTTGAGCAGGGACAAATCTTAGCATAAGAAGAAGTAAAACTGGGGGGGCTTCCATTACTTTCATTTGAAAGAATAGTACGGATGTACCAAAAGAAGTGGTAGAAAACCGCTACTTAGCGGGAAATCTAGCGTTTAGCTATAAATAGATCAAAAAGTCCTGCTGAAATTAACTTCTTAATTTGGAAGTTACTCTTCGTCGTATGCAACAAATTTTGTAAGCGGATCCTAGTGCAGAATATATAAAACGAATACCTAAACCTAAGTTAATCATACGACACAAACAGGCCAGATTCACATTTGCAGAAAAGTACTAATTTTGGGAAGATTAATGGAAAAGAGTAATTTTTTCTAATGAAAAAAAAAAACAAAAATTCAATTTGGATGGGTCAGATGGTTCCCAAATATATTGGCATGATAGACGGAGAAAAAGGAGGAGATAATAGCTCCTAATTTCGGAGGGGCTTCTGGTTTGTTTCATGGTTTGGGAATCCATTAATGATAAAGGCAAAGGTGTTTTTTGATGATGATTTCGATGAGGAGCAGCATGGCAACGCAACTGTTCATGCATCTAAAGCAACAAACAGTTTTTGGCACCTCAAAAAATAACAATTTCAGAAGGGCTGCAACCTTGACCTCAACCCAATCGAAAATGTATGTATGGGCAAACTGCTGTTACCTGTCATGTCCGACCGACTGTCACAGTTCCTCTTGTCACTAAGCAGAAGGGACTGTAGGCAGTTCGGAGAGTACACTCTGCTCAACATGTGCAGAGAGAAGGATGGACGGCGGACCACTTTCTGTGCGTCTGTCTCGCCTTTGCTCGAATCCGGCTTGAGATCTTTGGCACTGATGTGTTAAGATGTGTTAAGCGACCACCTTGGCTCCTTTGCACCAGAAGATCTACTCACATTTCTTCGGAGGTCAAGTAGATTTAAAGAAAATTAAAAAGGGAGTCCGAGTGCAGTACAATGGATTTATCTACTTGTCTGAGTGCTGTACTTGCTAGTCTGTCCCAACAACTAAAAAAAAAATTTAAGGGCAATACTATCTCAATAGGTTTTCAAAAATGGAAGGGAGTTTGATAGCGCTAGAAGCCTTAGAAGTGCGACTAATGTTGAATAGTCAAAAATTTACTAAAATATTAAAAGAAACTTAATCAAATCAGCGCCTCGACAACTTCAACAACTTATAATCGAAGGAGGATCGAACACAAATTACTAAGCGCCAAATTATAAGCTAACCCCAAGAATTCTATTTGTTTATTTTAAATATAAAATTATTGGTCTTATACTTTTTTCGTTCTATAGATTTTAGTTTTCTTAATAATTAATTTAAGTTTCATGAAATGTGTGCTTATTTTTGTATATTTTTAAAACTTTTAGAAAAAGAAACTATTAGAAACATAAATTCTTAGCCCTTAACTGGTAATAAAAATATATAAGAAATTTAGTTGGCCTTATAATTTTTTCGTGTGGTGTAGTAGGTAATAAATACAGTCAATATGCAGGAACTTGATGATGCCTGACCACAAGCGAAACTTGCTCCTCTGTTACACCAAATGTAGTACTGGGTTTTTCAAAGGGTGTGCTCAAACTTTGATGGGTATTAGCATTTAACCATTGAAAACGCCACGACTCAAAAACGCATTGAACGCGTTTAACTAAATGAGTGCTCTGTTCAGGTAACGTTTTGGAAGTAAATCATCTGAAGTGGCAAGCAAGCAATATTATCGGATTTGGAGCAATGATAATCCACAGAAATTCATAAAATGCCTCTACGCTTCAAAAATGTTAATAGTCGCCTCGTCTTAGTTTATAGAAAATGCGCTAGGAGCTACGCTCTCAATCAATCACAACCGATATCGGACGATTAAAATGCAATTTTAGTAATCTGCGATTCATGGGCTGGGCTTCACAAACATGCGGTTTCCACAAGACGACACCTTTTTTCATAATGCATGGGAAAAATTAAATTTGTTGCACAAGATGTGCATATCAAAATATCTCCTCTAAGTGTGAACGGGTAGTGACGAACCTTCTGCAAAAAACTTCCTTTAAAAACCTTGTGCCGCCGTGAGGCGGTAAGTTCTCTACGCAGAAGAGAACATCAAGGCGCATACCGCAAAATAAAGCAGAAAGTCAAGGATGATAGATAACACAGGCCGACAAAATTTAACCAACATTCAGACCCAGAAACCAGACTATATATTTCCGAAGGTTTATGATGCGCTGAATCCAAATCTGGCCTCAGAATTGCTCTATCAGCTCTGGTTTTCGAGATAGTCCATCGGATTTGCGTCTGGCGAATTTCAAAGCCATTGTGTGGACGAAATGAAGTGTGGAACATGATTTTTTAACAATTCTTGGTTCACACGAGCTTTATGAGACGGTGCTGAGTCCTGTTGGAACGTCCATGTTCTACGACCGAAATGTTTGCGTCTCGGCGGCTCTAAAGCAACTTCTAAAACATTTTCCCGCTAATAAGTCGCATTCACTTTAACACCAGGCTCGACAAAAACGATTGGAGAGCGTCCATCAGCGGTCACTGCGGCGCAAACCATTACTTGCGATGGGAAATTGCTTCGAGTGGCCATACGTAGGCTCAAATTCTCGTATGAGCGTTCGGTCAAGTAAACACGACTGTTTTGAGTGTTTATGAACTGCTCAATTGAGAAATTTTTTTCATCAGAAAACACAATGTTAGGAAATTCGCCACGTTCGTGCAAGCGGAACAACTCCTTTGCTCTTTCGCACCGAACTTTGTTTTGCTGGGGGGAAAGATCGTGTGCTTTTTGGAACTTGTAAGCCTTGATCTTGAGCTCATTTTTCAATATGCGTCGAATGCTGTCTTGCGATATTTTCAGTTATTTGACCATTTTTCTTCCACTTCAACGTGGATTTCGTTCATTTCGAGCCTTCACTTTCCGAATCATTTCTGGCGTTGCACAGTGTGACTTTTTTCATTTTTAGGATGCCAAAATTAATAACAGCCAAACCAATAGAGCAATTCATTTCAAATTTTGCAGTGTGCTTGCAGATACCTAAATCTGATTTGAGAATAAAAATGGGCGTAATACGCCCACTTTTTCTCCTTGCCCACATATAAAGTAAAATTTCACATAATCATATTTTCTACTTTAAAAGCATTTTCCAGAGCCAATTTAAATACAAATTGTTTAGATTTCTTAACTTTAGCTTTAAGGCTTATGCCTAATATTTAAAAGATTTCATTCAGCCCCTGGGTATGTTTTTATACTACATTATACTGCTCAATAAAGGAGATAATCACAAATTGTTTCAATGATAAATATGTCACTAATCTTTATTTTATTAATAGTAAGCCAATAAACAGTTTCTAAAGATTAAACATAACTTCTTGAATACTGGGAATTGACAGCAGTACTTCTTTTTGTGCGTTACACAACCTTTTTATACTATGATCAATAAGCGCTTGCAACTCAATTTCGGCATACGTTTCGGTTACTGTGATTTTTTCTGGGTAACATAAAGCTTTGGACTTTTTTATGCAGTTATACCACGGATATAATTTGGGATTTATTTCTGCTGTATGCTGTCTATGCATATTATAGTCATGTGTTGAATCATTTGCATCTATTATCAGCGCAAGTCCTTGGTCTGGCGATAAACTTTTGTTGCGCTCTTTCGAAAGTCGAGATTTTTTCAACACAGTACCTCTTGACGGTGAAGACAAACACAGCTCTTTAAATAATATTTCGGAATTTCTCTTACCGTTTGATCTAAGTCCCATCTGCCGCCATTAACACTTGTTCTCTATTTGATACTGCTAAAAGACTCTTTCCTTTTCTTTTCTTTGTGTGAAGAGAAGAATCGGAAAACGCCACATGTGGTCTACCTACATTGGCTCTAATAGAGGATGAAGTTGATGGCCCAACATCAAGACGGTATTTTCCAAAGTCTTCACTCTTGGAAAACCAACTATAATTACGGGCTAGAGCACGGGCCTTAACTCGGCAAGACCCCTCCCACTTTGAAGAAAATTGGTAACACAGTTTTTTTATACGCTATCCTAGCTTTTTAGTATCCACGTCTCTTCCGATCACCGCAAAAATTTTCTCTAACACCGCATCACGACGCGTTTCTTTTGAGCTCGTCAACCAAATTTCAAAAAGTTGTTTCCGAGGAATCGCCATGAAAACTTCTTTTAAAGCTGTGGTAGCAAATTGTAGCACAATTTTATTCCAGTATCTGAAACACAGAATCCTAAATGTCGTTTCGCTGTTAAAGAATGGACGAAACTCGATGGACCAATATAAGTTTTTCTCAGTTAAATATCAAAAATAATATTAAGCTATGGCTGTTTTAGTGATATTTTACTGAGCGGATTTGTATCGATAGTACAAACTTTATAATCCTCTTACTTACCCCTGAAGTACAAAATTGTTGAAATTTAATCAGCAAATACTCAATTTTATGAAATTGATACTTATTCGTATTATATCTTTTGATAAACTTTACAGCGATGTTCGGATAATAAATAAAAGTTATTCAATTGACGCACCGGCTTGTGTTTGTAAACGGTTATCTTTCTTAAAACTATTGTTTTGATAAATTTTGAGTACACTGTCGTAAAATTTGGTCATTTTTACACAACATACCGAAAGAAAAACATTTTCGCAAAACTTTTTTTTTTTTTAATTTTGGCATCCTAAAACGATAAAAAGTCACAGTGTGCGTTGTTACAGTTTTTTTTGGTCCATCTCTATAGTATCCACCAGTATCATTGTAACGTTTTATAGTGCGATACACAAACATTTATTCACTTTGAGGTGACTGAGCTCACGACCAATGGCTAGTTGTAATTTTCCAGCCAAATATAACGCAATCACACTATTACGTTTGAATTCCATCACAGAAAAATCAAATTCAACAAAACTGAGACGCAAATGCTTTTGATGGCTTATAAACAATATATTGAAGTGTCATTAGAACAATTTTGACGTTGATGTCATGAGCTGTTTTACAGATACAAGCAGTGTGAAGTTGGTAACATTTCATATCGTTCAGCCTATATTTTGACGAAAGCTTTACAATATACATTTTATATGTCAGATGGAAAAACATTAACTCTCGAGGGGCGGTGCACCCTAATGTAGATATTTAGATGAATGGACAGCCAAGTGCGCAGAATATAAAAATGTTGAGGTAGTTTTGAGTTCCTATTGCGCAATCATTCAATGCCTTTCTAAATCGCTCGTCTGGCTGATAGCACATGACTTGTTTCATAAAGTTTTTTAGTTAATTGTTCATAAAATCTAGTTTTCGCATTCATTTCATTCACTTGACTTTTTATTTCAAATTAAAAAAAAAATACATAAGAATTAAAAAAAATTATATTCAAATTACACACAAATAAGTATTTTCGAGTTCCGTGACGATTTTTTCAATTGAAATCGAATACTTATATTTTAATTAAATACGACAACAACAACCGCAGTAACAGCTCATCATCTAACCGCACTCTGGCACAGTAGCCACTTAGTTTCATTGCAAGTATTGCACGCCTGCACGCCTGCCCTACTGGCACTTCACATCTTATCCACCCAGCTGCACTGAGCACGCAACTAGCAAATGCGCTAATGTTGTGTTGTTGCTTAGCAGTGTTGAGCTTAGTTAGATGGAAGTGTCTGTGATCGGCAACAAATCTCATATTTCACATGCAGGCGTATCATAGAAATTGCATAGGCATAGAACTGTCACTTTTGACATGAGTGATGAAGAAAATATAAATAAATGCAAGTCACTGAAAAATATGATGATAAAAGTGACGCCATTACATTGAGTATGACGCTGGTTATGCTGGTATGAGTGTATGTTTGTATGTATGAAGCTAATTATCAAACATTTTAAGCACGTGGCAACTATGTACGTAAGCAACCAAGCACTTGCTTTTTAATCAAACAAATTAAAATGGAATGAAGTGAGACTGCAAAGTAGACAAAAAAACAAAAAGGGAACTCAATTAAAACAGCCTCACTTCAATAATCATTAGCTGATTTACCCATATTTTTGAACTTATCGGTCTAGTACTCTTTTATTTATTTTTTTAATGTCTAGAATGATATGGTAGGTAGCGCCTTTAATTGTATATTTTTTTTAACATCATCAGCTGATTTGCTGGTTTGTAAACACGATAAATATACTTTTTTTCCTTCTTCACTCCTCTTGGGAGCATAGAGCCTCGACAAGACTCAGTCCTGCGTTGGTTATATTAATATATTCGATATCTGACAGGTTAAGTGATTAGCCTGTCGCTTTCAGTCCTAAACTTAGGAACAACGCCTTCTTACTGCTGGGAACGTCATCTGTGTTTTCCATTTTTCTGCCAGAAGGGTCGCGTGGATGGTTGAGGACTTCGCTAAATTTAGTGTATCTGAACTATTGCCGCGGCTGCCCGCTTCCTCTTGCTGGTGCCACTGATGCAATGTGTAACTGTGTGTTTATTTTGCTTTTGCTTATTTTATGAGGCACAATGCAAATAATGCCGTGACTATTGTGCGGGAGTGAGAATGGAAAGGATAAGTCTGGGTTTGAGAAGTGAGTTTTGAAAATGTTTTTGGAATGGAAAATTATTATAATAGAAAGAGGGAAAGTAGGTAAATTTGGAAAAGTGTGTGGACCATGCTTCACGTGGGATTCGTACCCACAACCCCTGGGATGACAGGCTAGTGCACTTACGCTACACTACCGAGGCCGCATTATAATAAAAATAAATATACTTAGACCTGCCAGAAGTTCTGTTAAAAGCTATGTCCGTTATAGATATGAAATTATAATACTTTTTTTAATGAAGTAAATTTTATAGAATCAGTAAATACTAAAAAATTTTGAATTTTCATTCGAAATGGTCAACATTTGCTTTTATACAAGATACGCGATTAGGCCATTCAGCTATTGCAGCACGCACGGTTTCCATGGATATTGACGTCGCTACTTGAACGAAAAATTGTTTGAGACTCTCCAAATTTCTGTGTGGTCTTCGATAGGCCATGTTCCTGAATTCTGACCATAAACATTAGTCCAACGGATTCAGATCTGGACTTGCATTCGGCCAATATTCTGTGGCTATGAATCGAGGAATATTGTTTTTTATCCCCTGCTGGTTGGCTTTTGCCTTATGGGTTGGTGCGGACTCTTGCTAGAAGATCCAACGCTCTCCAACGTCAGGTAAAAGAAGTCACACGACAGCGAGTCACCCTGTCTGAAACCTCGTTTGGCTGGGAAAGGTGTTTCCCAATTCTGATGGCGGTGTTGGTATTGAGCGACGTCACATTGCATCGCCGCATTAGCCTTGCGGGGATACCAAATTCAGACATCGCGGCATGGATTGTATGGATTGGGCAGGGCACACTTAAATTCCAATCGGCAGGCATGCTTTCATCCGACCATATTTTGCATAGAAGCTGATGCATGCACCTTACCAGTTCGCCGCCATGTTTAAATAGTTCAGCCGGCAGTCCGTCGGTGCCGTGTTATCGCCGTTTAGCCGTGTTATCGCTATTCTCACTTTGTCATGGTCGGGTAGCGGTACGACAATTCCATCGTCAACGATTGGGGTATATGGATCTTCTCTTTGACATGCGCAGCTGTCACTGTTTAACAGGTTCGAGAAGTGTTTCCTCCATAATTTAAGATTGCTCTGTATGTCAGTCACCAGATCGCCGTCTTTGTTCTTACAAGAAAACGCCCCAGTTTTGAAACCTTCTGTAAGCCGCCGGTAGAATTTTCGGCCATCTCCAGCTACTCGCACTCACGTATTTCGACCTCTTGTTTCTTCTTTCGGACAATACGTCTCTCTTCCTTTCTTAGCTCTCGGTAGCGATCCCACATGGCTCGCGTTACGCCTGATCACAGCGTGGCTCTATAGGCAGCATGACATTCCTCGTCGTACCAACTGTTTTTTGGGTCTCTCTGAGAGCAGAAGTGAGAGTCGAGTGGCGAATCTTCTGGCTGTCTGTTGTGGTTGCAGCTTTTCGATGTTGAACATAACATAAAATTACCATTCATAAAATAACATCCAACGCCATCATTAGTAATAAAAAATTAAAAAACTCAAAAGTTTCAGAATATTCAACAAATTCTTACAAGGATAAATGTAACTAAAGAATTTTAAAAGGTAATAAAACCACTTTGTTACAAAGCAGTTTAACTTATCTACCCCACGCATACGAGTGGCCGGGGAAAACGCTCCTAGCACTTCATATCATTTCCGCCAACAAAACCGTTTTGTCAAGGCGTGCTATAAGGTGACTGATAAATTAATAAAATTGGAAAATTGCAAAATGCAATCATAAACAATTTATGCAGTCACCAGGCATTTGAATTTATCCAAGGGATGAGTAATTGAAGCAATGAGTGCGACTAACTACTGTAGGAATGAAGCCGCCGTGCGCGGAATAAAACGAAATAGTAAAAGAAGGAAGAAAAAAATGAGAAATTCAAAATAAAATCGCAGTAAAGCAGTTCAATATGTCACAATCGTTGGCAACAACACAGCCATTAGTGAGATATTGCATATTAGAATAGTCAAATGGTTTTTACTTATCAATCATATAGGTATGCGGAAATCCATTCAAAAGATTATTAACCTATTAGGGCGTTTAGGATAATCCATAAAGTATTTTTATTTTTTTTTTGCTATTTCGACAGTAACAGATCTTTCTCGCTGGAAATTTTCACAGTCAGTATCATTCCCTGAAGCAAAGTGAATGGTTTTACGCTTGAACAAAGCTGGGAGTTATGCAAATTTGTCCTAAAGTCAATGTCGTGCAAAGGATAATATTTTGGATTACAAAGTTTGACTATCCGAAGCAAAATTATGAGAGTAACTTCGGCTGCCGGAGGAATCAGAAGCGGCAGCTAAACGATTAAGGTCACTGTTGCTCTTTTCTTCGACAACCTATGGCAGTGCGCCAATTTAAATCCCATCAACCTTATCCATAACAGCTCTGGCTAGGTGTAGAGATCTGCCCGCTGGTGGTCTCATAAAGGGATCAAAAAGGCGCTAAAGTGCTACTTGGGGAGTGCCACCTACCTAACTTCGGCTGTCACGTCATAGGCCTTTTGGAACACAATTCTGCAATGGCTGTGTTGATGTTTTTTTATATCACCAACACAATCTCAAACCGCTGTCACATTCCCTTTACGTCAGCAATTCACCTGATTCTTTCAAATTCAATGAGAGTCGCTTAACGGTCTGATTTTGTCTACACCCTTTGAATTCTTTTCATGATGAAGCGAATTTGATGATTCTGCTTATAGGCTGACGTCACTTGAGGCGTGTTTACAAAGAAACTGAGAATGTGTTGGTGATATATGAAAAAAATCAACCAATGGCACTTCGTTGCCGTCTGAACAACGATTGATGGGACGAATGTGTGAATTCGTGGAAAGTGATCGTATAAAATTTGGCTGCCGAATCCCCAAGTGACGAGGCAGCCAAAGCTCCCCTCACAATTTTCTTTTTCATCATATATCATCCTTCAAGCGTATTAAAAAGAAGTATAAACCAACTTTTCGGACGAAACGAAACTGCCGCATCTGGGGATCGAAACACCCACACTAGATCGTTATATCCTAGAAGTTACAACTGGGAGTTATAATTTGGTGCGGATTTTGGAACGGTGACATCATTAGGCCATTTTTCTTTGAAACCGCTGCTGTAAACGCCATTTCATGTCAACAGTTACAAAGACATGATAAATGATTTTCTGTAGCCGCAAATTGATGACATGCACCTGGCTGATCTTTGGAATCAGCATTATGGCGTGCCATGCCACACAACTCAAGCTCGATATTCGTTTTATTAGCCGTCTAGGCGATGCTAATAGGCCACCTCGGAGATACGATTTGACGCCGGTCGACTTGTTTTGCGGCCTACCTTGAAGGTTCGATTTTACGCGAACAATCCATTAACGATCCAGGCCCTTAAGGCGAGTATCGAGAGCAGCAGGCTGCGCTACTGTGAAGCCAGCCGAGGCAGTCATATGAATGAAATCTAGTTCCATAATGGGAGAATTTTTTTTATATTATTATTATTATTTATAAACTGGTGGTGAGGAAGGGTTTAAAATGCCTTCACACTTACAACGTCGAGTGGTGTGCCATTAAAACAATCTCTCCTCTTCCTCTCCTGGAAGTTTCCTCTGCTCCGAAACTACGGTAGCATTTCATCGAAGACAGAGAAAATCCAAGTAGGCTTTTTGATAAAAGTTACTTCTTCTACTCTACTTGCGTCCAGGGTCCCCGGTTTTAGACAAGTATCACGCGTCACGCGACCTACGTCAGGTACGCTTTTGGAATCTCGTCGCCTTAACCTCACAAACGGTATTTTCTTTTAGTGCTGAGATGGTCACTGGGCTTGTTTCATAGACTTTACTCTTGAGGTACATAAATATATAATTGGCGCGTACACCCTCTTTGGGTGTTTGGCCGAGTTCTTCCTATTTGTGGTGTGCGTCTTGATGTTGTTTCACAATTGGAGGGACCTACAGTTTCAAGCCGACTCCGAACGACAGATATTTTGTATGAGGTATCCTCACAGAAAAAAATCCATTGGGGTAAGATCGGACGCCCTGGATTGTCAGGATATACCACCGAGACACAAATTATTGGCCTTGAAATAAGTTTCGTATTCGCATTCGTACGTTGTTCTCCCATCCACTACAACATCGTAATTAATTACATAAATCGTACGTATAGCGAAGCTAACGAATTACTTATCCGAAAAACACAATTTAAGCCACACTTTCTTTATCAAGTTCAAGTAACCGATATGAAAAGGACTTAGGTCTAATTTTAGCAACTGCACATTTTTTGCCACCTGTCGTTAGATTGTCGCAGTTTCCATTTTGCATAGACTCCCAGATGTAAGAAATTTTTGTACAATTTTCATGAATACCGGCAAAATACATCAAATCATTGGCAGGGTGATAAAATTACAGAATAAATGGAAACGTTTTTGTAGTCAAATGAGATCTCATAACATTTTACATGTGGCGCATTTATCAAAGATGTTATAAACAATGCTCGGCGCGGTCGGCTGCTCGAAGTATCAAATGAACAAAGCAAAAGAAACAACAATCAACTGGAAGATCACACCCACAGCACTTACGAATGCACATACAAACTCATGTGCGCGTAAATACCCATGAAATGCAGTCAACAAGTCATTCATGCATTCAAATCAGGGCGAACATGCAGTTTTGGTCACATAATTAAGTCAACTTATCTTCTTCAGACAAACTGAAATTGGCGTTTTTTTCTTTTGAGATCGTTGAATCTTTTACCTACTTAGGCTTCAAACTGAGTAGAGACAATTCAACAAGCCTCACCATCGATAAGAGAATCCAAGCAGCTAACAGATCGTACGCGTCACTAACGAAATTCTTCAAATCGGAACTACTAAACAGGCAATGCAAATCGATGCTGTACAAAACCATCCTTAGATCAGTCTTACGTTATGGAGCTGATTCGTGAGCGCTAACTGAATCAGATAAAGTAATAGTGCAAACCCGCGAACGATAAATACTCAGACAACTTTTTGGAACAATCAAAGATTACGTGCCGTATTAGGTGGAACCACGAACTAGACTAGCTATTTACACTCTGTCAAAAAAATATCGGGAATTGTTCATTTGGAATTGTGCATGCTGGAATGTTGGTACAACTGTTCTCTGTAGTGATTAATTATATCAGTCAACCGCAGGTGTGCTCTGCGATTTTCCCTATGGATAAAAATATCGAACAAAGAATTTGCCTTAAATTTTGTGTTTTGAACGGGATTTTTGTGCCGAATCATTGAAAATCTTGCAGAAAGCCTATGGTGAGTGTGCTTTATCAAAAACACGGGCCTACGAGTGGTACAAGGCTTTTGCAGAGGGCCGAGAAGTCGTGGAAGATTTGCCCCGATCTGGTCGCCCAAATGTTAATTCGGACGCAACGTTTATCCAGCGCTTCATAACAGGTAATGAGACGTGGGCATATGAGTTTGACATGCAAACCAGTCAACAGACGGTTAAATAGCACTATCCACGTGAGCCGAAACGAAAAAAACCAAGTCAAAGTTGGTCAAAAGTGAAAGTCGTGCTACCCGTTTTCTTTGATTATCGTGGTGATGTGCACGGAATTCATTCCAAATGGTTCTACGGTAAATAAAGAATATTATTTGGAAGTTATGCGACGTTTGACAGAGAATGTGCGGCCAAATTTGTCGAAAGAAAACTTATGGATCTTGTGCCATGATAACCCACCGTCTCAGAAGGCTTATATTCTGAACACTGTTTTGACCAAAAACGCGACAAATACCATAGAACAACCACCGTATTCACCGGATTTAACCCTCTGTGACATTTTCTTTTTCCAAAAACTGAAATTGGCACTCCGCGGACGCCGCTTTGAGTCGATAGAGGTCATTCCCCTTAATGAGGGAGGAGCTGAAGAAGATCTCTTCAAACGCATTTGAAAGGTGCTTTGATGGCTAGACTAATCGTTGGCATTGCTTCGAATGGAGCCTATTTTGAAGGCGACAAAATGAATTTTGATGATAAAACAATTATTTTGTGTTTTCTTGAGCAATTCCCGGTGCTTTTTTCACAGAATGTACAAGCTGTTATACGTTTAATAGAAGCGCACCGGTTAAGATGGCTGGGTCATATAAAAAGAATGGACGAGGGCGAGGGCGCAGTAGAAAATTGTAGAAGCCAGGGCATTCAACACTAGAACAAGAGTAAGGCCGAGAACAAGATGGACCGATGAACTAGAAGAGGACATGAATGAACTTGGTTGACATAAGGAATTGGAGAAAAGTCGCAAGCGATCGAGAGGTATAGAGGTTTCACGTGCAGCAGACCAAAACTCACAAAGAGCTGTAGTGTCGAGAGATGATGATGATGATCTCCTTACAATATTAGCAATATTTTTAAATCAATTTTTTTTTTATTTGAAATATTTCTTCAATAAGAAGTTCATATTCCAAAGCCTTTAAGGGGTTATTATATGCAGTTAGAAAAAAGTGAATTTCCAGAATTTTTTCTGAGAAAACTTTTAAATTTATTGATCTTAAAATTTGTATACATATTATGTTATCTTTTAACTGTATTTTAAGACTTAGTATTAGTAAAAATATTTATTTGGAAAGGAGCTACAGCTGATCTCTGGGAGCTCCTCTCAAAAAAGACGTTTTGCGGTGACCACTATATCTCTGAACTGAATCCTCTGAAATTATAAAAACCAAACAGATTTCGTTCACGTAATTAATCCAAGGAATACATAAAATAATTTTTTATTATAAATTGGCGGTTTCTCAAAAAAATTGTGAAAAATCAATTGAGCGACTTAAAATTTTTACTTTGTGCTGTACTGCACAATGGCTCCATAATGGCGACGCATTCTCAACTAATGCTGGAGTTAGTCACGCTATCTCCTCTCACTGCTCCTATTCGTCAACGTCCTGGATGAGGTCATGTGCCAACTCACTACGTACTCCAGAGTCATTACATGGAGTAGTCGAATTAAGCCCGCAAAATATTGAACCAAATCGTAAATGTGTTTGTCAATGTTTACACAAATCTGTTCCCCCATGTTGGGAAAAATTACCGGGGAGGAGTTTGGCACTGCAAAATATTTTACATTGATTACATAGGTACACTTATGTGGAGTACATATGTACAGCGGGCTGAAATAGTGTTCTTTTCAAGAAAAATTTCGCTTTAGAAAACAGCAGAGAAAATGCATAGCGTGTTCTTTCGCCGTACCCTTGTGGCTGTCAGCTGAATGAAACGAGACGAATTCATTATTTGTTTTCTATTTTCGTAATAGTTTGCTTTGTTGGTCTAGTGCCACCAATAATGATAGAAACACGATTGCGCCCATCAGAGAGTGCGCGACGTCAAGTTTGCCGAGTTGTGCAGAAGAACACCAACAACAACTGTAATCGCGGGCAATGCAACCAGATATTAAAAAAAAGTAAAGCTAAATAAAACTGAGTGAATTATTGAATTAATTTTTAAAAAATGTTTATTTTACAAAATTATAAACATTAGTTTTAATTAGAACAGGCTATAAAAATATCATGAAGAAAGAACTACAACTCCGACACTAAATAACAAACAAAAAAATGTCAAATCAAGATAATGTCAAATCAAACGACGTGACTCATTGTCAAATTCGCTGAGCGAATAGTAACGGTACCACTGTAGGCGCCATCTCATTATTCTTTCCATCATGTAGTGCGGCTACCTTTAATGAATGCACCTTGTCAAGAGAAGGCTTACCGCTAAACAACTATCATTCTAACGTCAGTAGCGTTATTTAATAGCTATATCTCACTTGCTTATATCTTTTGATGCCATATAGGGATGGCATACTAGGTATATACAATGCTCTCGTCAATGAAAAAGAGGCTGGCTCACTGAAAAATATTCTGTTTCTCAAGGCACCAACCAAAAAATTAAGATGGGTCGTATACAGGGTTTCATTGAAAAGTAGTGGGCCTTCCCGCGCGGAGCGTCTGCAAAGCGATCAACCGAGTCGGCTGGTGGGGGAAAATGATCGTTGGACCTTCCCTTCCACTAGAAACCGATCCCAGTTCGCTAGCAACAGCGGTGCAGTCAACATCGCTCCGCGCGTGAAAGCTGTTTTAAAAGTGTGTTAGGATTTTGCAGTGGTCAAAACCATGCTGATCATCTTTTTCGACTCTCGAGGCATCGTCCACAAGGAGTTTGTACCTCCAGGAAGCACTGTAAACGCGGTATTTTACAAAGAAGTGCTCCTTCGGCTGAAAGACCGCGTCGCCCGGGTTCGGCCCGACCTCGTCAACAATTGGACCCTTCATCACGACAATGCGCCGGCGCACACCGCCTTCCTCTGCACCTCTGCATTGGCCAAGATGGGGATATTGGTGCTTACCCACCCTCCCTACAGCCCAGACCTGTCCCCTCCGGAATTCTTCTTGTTCCCGCGCCTGAAAATAAAGCTGAAGGGGAGGCGTTTCAACTCCATCGAGGCGATCCAAAAAACTGTGACAGCCGAATTGAACGCGATTCCGGCGGATGAGTTTAAAAAATGTTTCCTGCAGTGGGAGGAGAGCTACCAGCGGTGTACTGACGCTCAAGGGTCCTATTTTGAAGAATATTAGTTGTATAAGCCAAAAGGTTAATAAAACTGCTTAAAAAAATAAGGCTCATTACTTTTCAAGCAAACCCTGTATGCACCTTATTATCCGATATTTTTATTAAATTTTACTATGGTAATAATTCTTGTGGATATCAAAGCATGAAAGTATGCCTGTATTTTTAATTTATTTCCAATATTATACAAAAATAATCTTCTTTTCAGAACTTCCAATTTGGAATTACGATGGCAGTTCCTGCTACCAAGCCGAGGGCTCCAATTCGGACACCTACCTCCACCCGGTGGCCATTTACAAGGATCCCTTCCGTCGTGGCAACAATATTTTGGTCATGTGCGACACCTACCGCTTTGATGGCGAACCCACCGCCTCCAACCACCGCAAGAGTTGTCTTGAAGTAGCGAATAAGTGCAAGGATCAAGAACCGTGGTTCGGCATTGAACAAGAGTATACATTCCTTGATTTCGATGGGCACCCATTGGGTTGGCCCAAGAACGGTTTTCCCGGACCACAAGGACCCTACTACTGTGGCGTAGGCGCCAATAAGGTACGCTTAAATATATCATCAATGGGATTTAAGACGAAAGATATCTACCACCTCTCCCTGTTAACAGGTTTATGCACGTGGTGTTATCGATGCTCATTATCGCGCCTGTTTGTATGCAGGCATTAAAGTAGCTGGCACAAATGCTGAGGCTATGCCAGCACAATGGGAATATCAGGTGGGACCCTGTGTGGGCATTTCAATTGGTGACGATTTGTGGATGTCGCGCTTCCTCTTACATCGCATTGCCGAGGAATTTGGTGTAAGTAGATGTGTAATTTATGGGGAAAAGGAAAAATAATTTTTAAGCGTGCGTTCACTAGATTGTTGCCACTTTGGATCCAAAGCCTATGCCTGGTAATTGGAATGGCGCTGGCGCTCACACCAATGTCTCAACTAAGAAAATGCGCGCTGATGGTGGCATAAAGTGAGTTGAACTTTTTTATAATTCAACTTAAATAACTCGCTCTTTTCCACACAGAGAAATCTTAGGTGCCGTCGAGAAGCTCTCCAAGCATCATGAACGTCATATACGCGCCTATGATCCCAAAGGAGGTCAGGATAATGCACGTCGTCTGACTGGTCAGAATGAGACGAGCTCAATCAATGATTTTAGTGCCGGCGTTGCCAATCGCGGTTGCTCTATACGCATACCGCGTGGCGTGAACGATGATGGCAAGGGATATTTCGAGGATCGTCGCCCTAGCTCCAATTGTGATCCCTACTCAGTGGTGGAGGCTATTCTACGCACAATTTGCTTGGATGAATAAAATGAGCGCTGCTTCACAGTTTTCGAATGCAGTTGGCTATGGTTGGGTTTATTGAAGGTGTTTAATGTGCTGAGATACTAGAAAAGTGAAACGAAACCAAAGGCAGCGAATGAACTTGACAATACATACAAACATATTCATTAAGTACTAAGTAAGAAAGAGAAAAATGTACACTCGATTTATTATTATGTCGACGAATTAAAGAAGAAGAATTTTTTCTGAAAAAGAAAATTTTGTAGGAGAGCCAAACAATGGCGCGCGAGACTTTTGAATTTATAGTTGATCACCACTAATTGTGAAATTTGTATATTATATTATATTTATTTTTGTTGTTGTTGAGGCAAAGCAAACGCTGCAGGCGGAATGAATGAAAGACAAATGTTTAACATAAATAAATCTTTAGTTAAAGTAAAAAGTATAGTTTAATATATATTTTATTAGACATTTATTTACTTTGTTCAGATATGCTCCTTAGTTGAGACAATTAAGCTTTAAGTTGAATTACCATCAATGCTAGATTGTAAGTGGCGTTTGTGGATTTGAAAAATGTAGAGGTAGTAAGTTTTTTCGCTAGTTTAGTTGAATTTGATTCCAGATTGGCTTTGGAAATGCCCCTACATTTAAAATAATAAATAAATAATTGGCGCGTACACTTCTGGTAGGTGTTTGGCCGAGCTCCTCCTCCTTTTTGTGGTGTGCGTCTTTGATGTTGTTCCACAAATGGAGGGACCTACAGTTTCAAACCGACTCCGAACGGCAGATATTTTTATGAGAAGCTTTTTCATGGCAGAAATACACTCGGAGGTATACCATTGCCTGCCGAGGGGCGACCGCTATTAGAAAAATGTTTTTATTAATTTTGCTTTCACCGAGATTCGACCCAACGACCTCTCTGTGAATTCCGAATGGTAATCACGCACCAACCCATTCGGCTACGGCGGCCGCCCCTACATTTGTTTCATGTCACGAGTTTTTTCTTCTTGAATTTCATTACATTACAACCAAGACGTATCTATGGAAGGTGATATCAATAGAACAGCTGATTAATTCGCCTTGGGCACTTATGGGCTTAGGGGTAGTCAAAGGTGCGAAAAAATTATGATTTTCAATTTTTTTTTTTTTTGCTATCAATTGCTTTATTTTTCAAAAATAAACAAATAGCATTAATACATCATGTTTCAACTTGACTTTAGCAAAATTTCAAAAAACAAAAAAAAAAAAAAAATTGCGCAATAATTCTAACCAAGAAGCACATCCCGTTAGAAGTTAGCATGCAAACTTATTCAAATATGCTAATTACAAAAAAGGTTCTGAAGTACCTAAGCATACTAAGACTGAGCCCAACGCTCTTTCGGGGCTCAAATAAAACGTGAAGCAGAGAAAGCCGCTAAGATGGTATCCCTATTCAATAGACTGATTACAAACATAGGGGGGCCAACCTAAAGGAAACTGGAAATAATGATGGCTGCCACGCTTTTCGTTCTCTTATATGGAGCTGAACTGTGAGCGAATGCGCTAAAGGCAAGTAATCGGTGTAAGATTCTAGCATCGATAAAACGAAGAGTAGCTCAGAGAGTTGCGTCTGCCTACCGCACAGTATCAGGGCCAGCTGTTGACGGATTTACTAGCCTTTGAATGGAAAAGGTTGTAGGCATTAAAGAACCAGAGGATGGATGAAGGAGTAAGCAAACATACAGGTCGCGAAGAAAAGGACGAAACGACTGCGTGTTAATCAGGTGCGCTTAAAAGATCTTCTAAAATGTTTAAAGATGATCTAAAGATTTACAGAGCTCTCGTTGCTAAAGGGAAATTGCACAACTTAGTGCAGAAAAGATAGAGCTCCATTTCTTCATGTGCTATTTCGAAAACCCTTTGACCCCAGTACAATAGACACAGGGCTCTGAAAGTTCTGGGAACTCCACACCATTCAACTTCCAAACTCGTAACAGTGTCTACCGGTCGTTGGACGATCGATACACACGCAAAAAATCTAGGTTTAACATTTAATCCTAATTGCAGAAGTTGTGGGGCTATTTCAGAGAAGGAGACTGTTGAGCACTTTCTCTGTAAATTTCCGGGTTTGGCTGCTAGACGAATAAGGCCATTGAGTGCTCTTTTTTTTCGACAGCCGGTGGTAGTGATCCAACTCAAATCCTATCAAACTTCTGCATTACTTACTTCAAGTAATTTGAGCAGGTACTCCGATGTGTATCTATACTCCTCGTACAGTTAATTACAACATAACCTCGGGTTCCCTTTGGGGGTGGGGCTGTCTGGAAGTTGATTAGTCAAAATAACATCAGCGTCTGTTCTTAACTTGACCTGCTTTCGTGAGACTAAAGTTCGAGACATTTGGCATTCACTTTTAACTACGCCTGATGAGCTATCGCACTGTCTTTTACTATTCATGCTACTAAATGTCACCGTCCTAGCATTTTTTTTTTGCCATAATTTAGGCAACGTTGTTGAGATCGGCGCCGAGTCGATTCTTTCGATTTGTTTTTGTTTGATGACAGGAGGTACTTCGTTTTGTGCTCGTTCACGACCAGATCCATTCGTTTTGACTCTTTATCCAGTTTGGAGAAGGCAGAACTAAAAGCGCGACTGTTAAGGTCGATGATGTCAATATTATCAGTATACGCCAATAATTGTACGCTCTTATAAAAAATTGTGCCTGAGCGATTAAGTGCTGCGGCTCGTACGATTCTCTCCAACAAGAAGTCACATGACAGCGAGTCGCCCTATCTGAAACCTCGTTTGGTATCAAACAGCTCGGAGAGGTCATTCCCAATTCAGACGGTGCTGCTGGTGTTGAGCAACGCCATCTTGCATAGCCGTATTAGTTTTGCGAGGATACCAAATTCAGACATCGCGGCATACAGAAAACTCCATTTCGTACTGTCGAATGCAGCTTTGAAACCGACGAAAAGATGGTGTGTGTCGATTCTCCTTTCATGGGTCTTTTCCAAGATTTGGCGTGTTGTAAATATTTGGTCGATGGTAGACTTTCCAGGTCTAGAGCCACACTGATAAGGTTCAATCAGTTGGTTGACGGTGGGCTTCAGCCTTTCACACAATACGCTCGCTAGAACCTTATAGGCGATATTTAGAAGACTAATCCCGCGGTAATTGGCACAAATTGCAGGATCGCTTTTCTTATGAATTGGGCAGAGCACACTTAAATTCCAATCGGCAGGCATGTTTTCATCCAACCATATTTTGCATAGGAGCTGATGCATGCACCTTACCAGCGCCTCGCCGCCATGTTTGTGTCTTCCATCCAACATGATCGATCTGGTTTCACGTTTTCTGATCAGGAGACAGCCAGGTGGCTTGGTGAATCTTCTGATGCTGGAATCTGGTGCTGCAGACTACCATGTTTCGGGCCCTGGCGCAGTCGATCAGCCTCGTTACCGGATGTTTTGTTGTGGAGGCTGAACTTTCCGACCAATTTCCGAGCAAAAATTCCCTCCTTGCCCACCCTGGCGTTGAAGTCGCCAAGCACGATTTTTATGTCTTGGCGGGGACATCGCTCATAGGAATGTTCCAGGCGCTCATAGAAGGAATCTTTGGTCGTATCTTCCATCGGGGCGTGGGCGCAAATGAGCGAGATGCTAAAAAATCGCGCTTTAATGCGGATTGGTAACGAAGTCTCTCTCCCACAACAAATCTGACACCGATATTACATGGCAGCTGTAATAGACGTCGCAAGGTCCTATAGTTTTCTTGCCTTGCCCCGTCCATCGCATCTCTTTGACTGTAGTCACTTTATTGAAAAAAGTACATCCAATCGCCTAATCACCCTTTATGTTTTAAGGATTGAAAACACAACTTTTTGATTTAAAGAATTTTTATTCGCAATTTTTGTAATTTTTTTATTTTTTTTTTTTTGTAGTTCGTCAAAATACAATACAGTTATATTCATTTCATTGCACTAGTTGACAAACTCATACAAATGTATTTGTTGTATATTTTGTTTTTGTCTGCAATAACATAATTGCCTGCTGGCTTATTTTCCTAAATTTGAATAATTTTGAATGCAGTTTTGTTGTTGTCATTTACTGGCATTACACAAATAATATGCATTGGTATTTGGTTTTCAATATGTGCTAGATATATGTATGTATGTACGTTGTATGTTTGTATCGTAATATTGTTTTTGGATAATATAGTATCGTTTAAAATCGTTGGCTAAAAACACTTTACAATAAGGAAAAATGTCTTCGCTTTTTGTTTTTGTTTTTTTTTGTTGTCAATTAATTTCAATTTTGGTAATTTTGGTTTACAAGTTATTTTCCATTACATTTTTTTTTTGTTTTTGTTTATCTTTAAGTTACCTACGGTAGTACTTAAACACGGGAAATGCTTACACGTAAAAGTAGTGGGTTTTCTTTGAAGAACTGTGGGATACTTTATTGTTACGGAATATTTAGTTAAATACGAGAGAGATAATTTGGCATTTTCATTGGTCACGTATCCATGACCTCTATGACTTATCGGAAGTAAATAAAGACTAGGAAAATAGTAAAAAAGAAAACATTTCTTTCGTAAAATTTAATGAATACCAAATAGTAGCTGTTTGGAAAATTATAACAATTCACAACACTAACAAATTTGTGCGTAAAATTAGAAAAATAGAATTTGAAATATTGTTTGGGGAAAAAGAAATCCATTATTTTCGAAACGAAAAACAAAAACAGCAAAGGAATTTTTTTAGTGTGCAATGTCAACTTGTCAACGCGCAGAGATTTTAAATTGTTTGATCGCTACTTTATGAGATGTCGATCACTACAGCCAACTACTGAGAAAATAGTGGATTTCTTTTTCCCCAAGCTAATTTTATTACTTAAAGAAAAAAATTTTATATCGAATTTGGAATAATATCGAATTCGAGCCTTTCACAGCGTTCACATTTCTAAATTGCTACAAGGAATGTTTAACTTTTTTTATTATAAATACAGATATTAGGGAAACTCACCACGCATTTATATACTTTGCTTACTTGCCATTTCACATTTTTTGTTTTTTTTTTGCTGTTCGCTTTGAGATATGTGCCAGCGTTTTTCATTTGTAACGTTTTCGTGTGAAAATTTTTAATAAGTGTAAGTACAGTACTTAACAAAAAAATGGTAACAAAGTTTGTTGGGTTTACAATTTAAATTAAAAAACAGCGCTAAAGTCAATTAAAATTGGGGAGATGGACGTATTTTACAAGAAGAAAAAAAAATTAAAGAAAAAAAAAATCACCAAGAAATATTGAAATCAAAAAAGAAGAAAACAAAAAAATTAAAAAAAAAAATCAAAACCAAAAAATATTTAAAAAACGACAAAAAAAAAATTAAAAAAAAAACAAAAAAAGAAAATAAAACAAAAAGTAAAACGAAGCAAAACAAAAAAGAATATAGGTTAAAAAACAAATAAAAAAGGAAAGACGAGCAAAAAGAAAAGAAAAAAAAACGAATTTCAAAAGAAAAAAGAAAAGAAACTAAAGAAAAAATATTTAAAAACACAATTAAAAAAAGCGAAAAAATCCACAAAAAAAAATGTTTAAAGAAAAAAACAATGAAACCAAATTATATTAAAAAAGAGGAAAAAAACTAAATATATTAAAGAATAATACAAAAAAAAAATTAAAAAAAGAAAGAAAAAATTAAAAAGAAACAAAAGAAAAAAGAATATAGAATATATAACAAAAAGAAAAGACAAAAAAAAAAACGAATTTCAAAAGAAAAAAAGAAAAGAAATTAAAGAAAAAAACAATTAAAAGAAGAAAACAAATCCACAAAAAAATTTAAAAAAGAAAAAACAACCAAATTAAAAAAAAAAGGAAAAAAAACAAAACCAAAATATATTAAAAAAATTCAAAACCAGTAAAAAAAATAAAAAGGAACAAAACAAAAAATATAAAGATTAAGATACAAATAAAACAGGAATGAGGAACAAAAAAAAACAAAGAAGAACAACGCATTTCAAAAGAAAAAAAATGAAAGGAAATATATTAAAAAAAAATTAAAAACCGAAAAAAAACCTAAACCAAAAAAAAATTTATATATATAAAAAGGAGAAAACAAAAAAAAAAACATATATTAAAAAATTAAAAAAAAGTTGTTTCATACATTTTTGTTTTTTTTTGTTTTCTTGTTTTTTATATAGTTTTTCGTGGATTTTCGATGTTAATTCTGTTAATTTAAAATCTTCTGTAAATTGTTTTTTAATATTTTTCAAAAAACAAAAGAAATTATAAAAAAAACAAACAAAAAAAAACACTAAAGGTCAACAAAAAAACAAAAACGCATTTCAAAAGAAAAAAAAAAAAGAAAAATAATTAAAAAAAAATAACAAAAAGAAAAAAAAAAAACCAAAAAAAATATATAAAGAAAGAAGAAAAAAAATTAAAAAACAAAAACCAAATAAGGTTAAAAAAAAAAATTTTTTGGGTTTTTGTTTTAATTTATTTTATTTTCTTCTTTTTTTATATATATTTTTTTGCGGATTTTCATTTTTTCTTTTTTTTTAACTTTTTTTTGATATTTTTCAAACAAAAAAGAAGTTATAAAGAAACAAAAAAAAAAAAAACAAAAAACAATAAAGGTCAACAAAAAAATAAATAAAAATAATAAAAATGAAAAAGGGAACAAAAACAAAACAGAAAAAAAAATTAAAACAAAAACAAAAACGAATAAAAAAATTAAAAAAGAAAAAAAATCAAAAAAAACAAAAAATTATAAAAAATTTAACAAAAAGAAAGAAAACAAAAACAGGAAAAACGAAATTAGAAGCAAACAAAAAGGAAAATAAAGGTTAAAAAAATTAAAAAAGGAAAGACGAACAAAAAAAGGGCGCAAAAAACAAAAAAAAAAACCGTAAATCAAAATAAAAATTTAAATTTCTATAATATACCTACTAATATATGCAGTTTTCAAAAAACAAAAAAATTCTTAGCACTTCCTACATATGTAATTGTAAATATTGTACGTCTATACAAGTATAATTATTATAAAATATTCATAATTTGTGCTTCAAAGCTGGCCAATTGTCTTCTTATCGCGGCCGCCTTGCCAACTTTTTAAAATGTATTTCTAGTGCTTCTTAATATGCTTTTTTTTGTTTTAAAAAATTATAATAATTACAGTCAACTGTGTTTTCATTAAAAAAAGTACCAAAAGTGGCAGTTACTATATAGATATTTTTTGTAATTAAACTAATTACAATAACACAATTAATATCCAAATAATAAAATATCAAACTTAAAAATTCGTTAAAACGCGTTTTTCGCCGCAGTCACGCCTATATTGCACTTTAATCTATATTAAATATTTGCGAATGTAAAGAAAATATTTTATTAAAATTAGTAATGTTTGCGAACTAAGAGATGAACTGTAGCTGCAATTAATTTTTTTTGATTTTCCGCATAAATTTTGCGTACCAAATTTGTAGAATACGAAATGCTGGTGAATATACAGTGGCTCACAAAATCATACACAAAAACGTACTTTGGCAGAAATACTTGTTAAATTTGAAGATTTGAGTTTTAATGCAATTATTTTTTCTCTTGACTGTAATAAGCATGAACTATGTTTTGTTTGCTTTTCAAATCGGATATTTGTGACGTGAATCATTTCATCAACTGTGTCAAAGACTATATGCTAAGAGCGAAAAGGAATGATAGTAAAATAACTGGGAGCATTTGACTGAAAATACGAAAATTTTGAAATTTGAAACCAGATACAAGAGTGAAGCAACACATAGGTTACTTATGTATCAGCATAAAACTCTTCTTGTAAAGGGTGATCAGATTGGAGGAACTTTGTCCAATAAGGTTTTTTTGACAGATCACGCGTGGCTACTGTCAAACTAAATACATCTTTTTTTCAGTATTCATTGACATTTCATCATGGAAAGACTCGCGCCTCAACAATGTTTACAAATTGTAAAATTGTATTACGAAAATCGACGCTCTGGAAAAAATGTACATCGCGTGCTCAGGCCAACTTATGGTGCACAGCGATGAGTACCATTTTTGGCTTAATACCTACGTCAATAAGCAAAATTGCCGTATTTGGGCTGAAGAGTAACCCGAAGCCATGCAACAGCCATTACACCCATTGAAAACAACCGTTTGATGCGACCTATGGGCTGTAGCAGTCATCGTTCCATATTTCTTCAAAGACGAGGCTGGCGCCAATGTAACAGTGAATGGCGAACGATATCACGCCTTGATAAACGACTTTTTGATGCCGGATGCCAGAAATTAGAGCCCGTGATCTCCACAGCATTTGGTTTCAACAAGATGGCAGATGGCTTTACTTGCCATACAACAGCCTGTCGTCGTTTCGGTGAGAAATTTATCTCTCGTCTCAGACCAGTGGATTGGCCACCAATATCCTGTGATATCACAGCTTTGGACTTTTATTTGTGGGGGTATCTAAAGTCTAAATGCTTTGTGAATCAACCAGCTTCAATTGCGGCATTGGAAGTCAACATTACTAAAGCTATTCACGAGATACCGACCGAAGTCCTCCAATGAGTCATTCAGTTGTGACCAACATTGGAAAGGGATTATCTTCAAAAATAAATGTCATGAATGGTTCTACATAAAAATAATAAAGACTAGGTTGCACATAAAATCGCCATTAAATTTTCCGAAAACGTTTGCTTTTTAATATCATTTACAGTCTTGTGAAAAGACTGCATACTCCTCTTCAGTAGATCTGTTCTTTGCTTGGGTTAACTTTTTTTCTGTTTTCTAATTTTCCTACTTTTTCAGCAGAAGTTACAATTTTTGGCCACATGCTTTTCAGAAAAATACCTGTAATATGTATGTATGTATGTTTGTATTTCGTTATTTATGTACGCTAATTTGGAACACTACTTAATTATGCTGCTGATAGGGGTATTCACTACTAAGATGTGTATCGAAATATGCGGAGTTTTTCAAACTTTATCTAAGGCTTCAAAGTACGTATGTATATTTTATATGAATCTTCTGGAATTTGAAAGCAAAAAAATATGCTAAATATTAAGGATGCCTAAAAAGGAATTAATTGCTTTTTTCTTGGTCCTTGCTTGCTAAGACAGGCAGGCACTCGCTTGCCTAGGATGAGTACGTCGAACATATATCCCTCACTGTCAGTTTTGAAGACGGCACTAGACGAGGAACTAACTCTGGAAGCACAGTCTATAGGGGAAACCTCGACCTCCCACAGGATTGCGAAATAATGCTAAGAACTTGTAACAGGAAAACAGCTAACTTTTTTTATCATTTCCATGAAAGGAATGTAAAATATTGGTTTGAGTAGTGACGGGATATTGTCTCACTCCATATCACGCAGCTAAAATGGGATTGGTCCAGAACGACGCATGTAACTTGTGCGAAGAAGAAAGGGGCACGTTAGAACCTCCTTTGCCACTGCCCTGCTCTAGGCGGAACTCGTTACAACTGTCTGGACAATGGACTTCTGACTGAGTGCTTGGACTTGTTCAACCCCCCACAAATTTAATCTAATCTACCTGTCTGGGATCGGTATACTTTTCATCTCAGAAGGATATTGCTGACGTTAAGCTTTCGCCAAAACTTGTATCACGAGCTATGTTTATCACGACTCTAACAACACTGGTAAAACTACGGGTCCTTGAGATCTATTCAGATCAGCCTGATATACCCAACCTAACCTAATTTATTCCATAGCCAAACAAATTTTATGAGGAGTATTTTTTTTTTGGTAAGCATTGGATATTTTTTTTAATTTTCTCGGCTTTTCACTGTCCCTATAAAATTATAATTTGTTTTTTTAAGTATTGAAAAATTGATTAGTATGGTTTTTGTTTGATAAAACATTGGATGATTTTTAAATTTTAAAAATTTTGTTTAATTATTTTGGACTTTCAGGGACTCTGTAAATATATTTTTTTTTTTAAATAAAGCTATGCAATGTCGATCTCTAAATATTTTACAACAAATTTACGGAAAAGTGCATTTTTCTCGCGGGACTTTTATGGTAATTTTCAAAGCGTTGGTCGCGCGGATTAATATAAAAACAACATAAATAAAAAATAGAATTTCCACAGAAAAAATTAATAAAAAAGAAAAATATTTCTATACAACAAATTTAAGGGCTAGCATAAAAAAATAATAATAATAGAAACAGAATTTCCATAGAACAAATTTAAGAGGTAGCATCAAAAATAATTTTTTTTTTGGGCTTCTACTGTATAGCTATATGTAACTGTATTCTTACAGGATATATATATATAAGTGCAGTCCAACTTCCATACTACAAACTTTCATAACTCCAACTTCTATAACTCGAACTTAATCGAATGGCAATATCTTTTAGAGATCAGCATAGACTCAATATAAACTCAATTTTAGTCCCACAACTCTAACTTCTCTACGCCGAATTTATCTAAGACTCGAATAAGAATTTTGGCACATGCTTCTCTACGAGCAAATCGAATTATTTGTGGACAAATTCCAAATTATGTAGTTATTGTATGCTTTTTTTCCGCGAAACTCTTATTTGGGAAAGTATTCGAGAGCCTTAAAAAGGTGTGTGGTGAGAGTAATGACGCTCCTGACGAGGACCGTGGCAAACTATTATTTATGAGCAATTCCAAATTATGTCCTTATTTAGATTTTTATCTTTCAATGTATTCGGGGACGTATTTTGTGTATTTGTAAAGCCAATGTTTTTTTTTAACCTTTGTTTTTGTGCGTCGTTTGCTAATTAGTTTTAATAGCAGGTTTTCCCACAAACGACGACTTTATTCAGCACCTTAACAGTAGATTCGGTTTTGAGAGCAGAATTGAAAGTGAGGTTGGGGGTTAGGTTATTCTGGCTGGCCGAAGCAACGCAGAGGCCATTTTGGTTCATAGCGATGATACCAGATTGGAGCCCCTTTTTTTTCGTTAGCGAAAATATGCATTACTAAAGATGCGTGTGCGAATTTTAGGAGTCGCTTAAGCTCTAGTTCAGGGAGAGATTCTAGCCTTTCAAAATGGAAAGCACTCAGGTAGCATAGTCTAGTTTTCGCGAGAGCCGGACGGTGGCATAGAAGATGCTTCAGGGTTTCTCTTGTACCCGGCTCTTGAGTAGGTGCATGTTGAAGAAATTATTTATATTTGCAAACTACCATTGATGGCTCATAAAAGGCTTTGAACAAATTAGGATCTCTTTTTAATGAAAAATCCAAAAGGAAATTAGGTTTTCTGTCACTAATTTCTGACTATTTTAATGCATTGTAAATGTTATATATATAACTCGAAGTCTCTATAAGTCGAACATTTTCGTTGGATACAAAATTATAGAAGTTTGATTCGAGTTATAGAAGTTTGACTGTATTTATTATAAATATAATTGACACCTACGCCCCTTATTTGGTGCTTAGCCGAGTTCCTCCACCTATTTGTGCTCTGCAAATTGATGTTTTACCACAAATGGTGGAACCTACAATTTTACGCCGCCTCCGAATGTCAGATAGTTTTATTGAGTAGTCTTTGTAATGCACATATACACGCGGAAATTTGCCATTGTATGCTGAAGGGCGAACGCTCTTAGAAAAAACTGTTTCTATCATTTGCTGTTTCTTGCTCGAAGGTTCGAATTGTGCGCTTACGAAGTCATGCAGCAACACATTCGGCTATGGCGGCCGCCTTAAAGGACACTATTAATTAATTTGGGACTTACTTAGGCTATATAACAGAAAAATGTTTTTCACGCTCGCTTCGGCTTTCTTGACAGCATTGAGGAGTTCTCTCAAATAGGGTTGACGAAATTAACAATGAATTTTGTTAATCCACTCCACAGGTTGGTTCAGAGAAGACTCGAGAGTTTAAAGGACGAGCTCCAGTGGTATCACAATGGGACTATTCTGGTCTACTTGTGTCGAATGACAGCCACTCAACCTAACCTAACCTAACTTAGGCCATATAACATAAACATTTTATTTATTATAACAGACTGAATTTCAAGAAATTTTTGCGTGCGTGAAATCGAAAACTAGCTGTTCCTGTTAAAAATTAATTTTAACAAATTTGCTTATTGCTTCTCAGATAGATAGCAAATAATAAACGAATGCAAAAAAATAAATAAATAAATGGTTCATGACATTTTAAAAATGTATCTGAAAATTTTATTCTAAGCAGACGCACTCCAGAAATAGGCAGAGGAGCGCGGCCAAACACCCCAAAAAGGTATAAGCGTCAATTATTTATTTATTTATTTTATCTGAAAATTCGCATAGCTATGAAAGTACAATCGTACGTTTTAGTTTGCTTGCGTGTAAGTCTAAGAAATTGCATCATAGCCTTTCATGGTTAACCAAAGGTATTCCAACCACATGAGAGGTTTTTCTTTCATAATCCTGGTTAATTCTGTTGTACTTGTTTTTGTTATTCCACTACTATTTTCGCTATATTTCGATACACATTTCGTGAGTAAATAACCGTTAATTAATGTATGCACGCTTATGTGTGTGTGCTGATTAAGTTTCGCTATTCATAATCGACATTTCTACAAAGATTATTTATGCCAAATGGTTTTGTCTAAAGTTTAAGTCGTAGTATTCTCATAATGCTTCGTTTCATCTGTTTGTCATACATAGTTTGTTGTTGTTGTAATACGTGTTTACATATTTGTATAAACTAATGCTACATATTTATGTAAAATTTATATAAAAACATGTTCATGCATGCATTTTTGCATTTCATATCATTCCTGTATTTTATGTTAATTTATAAGCCAACATTTTTCGTTCTTGCTCCCTTATGTCATCATCATCAGCTAACTCGCCACTATTGAACTCTCTTTTAATTCGATTTTTCATTTTCATTCGCATTTACTCACAATTTAAATATTACCTAAACATAAACATATTTAATTACAATTACTGGCTAGAAGTTTTACTTGAATACAGTAAATTGGGAAGTGTACACTGGTGCAGTAAACTCAGATACGCTATCGCTAAATCTCCAACGCTAAAAATTGTTAGGCGTGCAAAAAGCATTATTTGTGCTTGAGATGTTGAATACTTTTAGACAAACACAAATGGAAAAAAATTTTTTTTTAAATTATTTTTATAAAAAAAAAATATTTTTTTATTCAAATTATTTTTATAAAAAAAATTTTTTTATTATTAAATTTATTTTTATAAAAAAAAATTGTTTATTAAAATTATTTTTATTTAAACAAAAACTTTTTATTAAAATTATTTTTATTAAAAAAAGTTGTTTAATTATTTTTATTAAAAAACAAACAAAAAAAATGTATTAAAATTGTTTTTATTAAAAAAAATTTTTTTTATTAAAATTATTTTTATGAACAAACCCATTTTTTTATTCAAATTATTTTTATAAACAAAATTATTTTTATAACAAAATCATTTTTTTATTAAAATAATTTTTATAAAAAAAAATCTTTTATTAAAATTATTTTTATTAAACATATTTTTGTCTCTTTTTTATTAAAATTGTTTATTATTTTTATTAAAAAAATTTTTTTTTTATTAAAATTATTTTTATAAACAAAAAAAATTTTTATCAAAATTATTATCATAAAAAAAATCTTATTAAACTTATTTTTATTAACCAAAATTTTTTTTATTAAAATTATTTTTATAAAAAAATTTTTTTTTAATAAAAATAAGTTTAATAAGATTTTTTTTTTTATGAAAATAATTTTAATAAAATTTTTTTTCTCTTATTAAAATTACTTTTATTAATTTTATTTTTGGTTTTTTTTTTGCATTACATTACGCCACAAATTTAGCGTTAGCGCATCGAAGCCACCACACACACACTTCGATTATGTTGCTTTTTAATTTACAATTATATTAATAGTAATAATACAATAATAATAATAATCAATTGGTATAGTCGCTAAAACAAACTACAATAAATTAGTTATACATACATATACTTGTTGGTATGGAAGATGCAAGCAAAAATTCAAAATAAAAATATGTAATAAAAGAGATACAACATAATCGCTGCAAAGCGTAAAATTCTCATGCATAAACTTACTTAAGGCTAGAAAGAAATTATTTTATTTAATTGTTAATTTGGAATTTTCTACTTTTCAACAATAGCAGTTATGTTCTCTATTTGTGTTTACTTTGCTTTTTTTGTCTCGCTTGTTTGCTTTTTTGTTGTTTTGCATACACGCCTAATATCAATTAAATATCAGTACGCCAACTGTGTGTTGGTGTCTCTTAGAGAGTGAAGCTCTCCTCAGCCGCATTGTGTATTATGTTGTTGATAATTCGGCACTCTCACGTCGCAAATTCAATTCATTAAAGTCAATCTCGTTGGATTCGATCGATTGTATTGAGGCGCTTCGCAGTTTGTTGATCGGATATTTGCCACGACTCCGAATGGCGGTTAGCTGTAAATTATTGCGAAAATTTGTAAATTATTGAGAATATCGGCGGTTAGTATAGGTATGTATCTATATGTATGTACATATGTTTGTGAACTACTTTGACACAATACACATATGCAGTTTATATACATTTAATGACATGCGTACAATTATTACAGATACATTTTAAATAAATTTTCGATACAATTTTATTTATAGGTATAGCTATTGAGTGTGAAAGATTAACGGATTTTATTCATTTTTGGGATGGTGGGACGAAGCATGGATTCGAAAAAATATTTCCTGGTAAACTAAACCAAATATGTCTAATTTATGTAAAATGTGAAAAGATATGTACAAGGTGGAGTACACAATAAACAAGACTGAGCTAAAATAGAAACGAGAGAAGCTTTGTTCTGATAATTTCGAGTTTATTTATTCAAAATAGTCCCCTCTGGATTCGATACACTGTTTTGCGCGATCTAAAAGCTTTTCGAAAGTGTGTTTCAGGTCATTGACCGGAATGTCCTTGAGAATGTCCTTACAAGTCTTTTGGGTAGCCTCTACGGAAGCAAAACATTTTCTTTTCATGGCCAAATGCATTTTTCGAATAGGCAGAAGTCACGGGGGCCACATCAGGTGACTACGGTGAGTGATTGATGGTTAAAAAGCGATTTGTAGTCAAAAAATCAGTCATAAGAGTGGATCGATGAGATGGTGCATTACCATGCATTAAGCGCCCGCTTCCTCCTTCGCGGTATTCAGGGCGAATGCGACGAACGCAATGCAACAAACGCTTCAAAACGCCAAATTAGAAAATTGCATAGTCGAACTCCTTGTGGACAATTCCCTTGCAATGTAAAAAAATTATCATCGACTTGATTTTTGACTTCTCCAAACGCGATTTTATGGGTAGTGGCTCGTCTGGGTCCTTCCATTCGGCACTTTGACGTTTATTTGGAAGTTCATGTTGGAAACACCACATTTCATCACCAGACAGAATGTTGTAAAGGAAGTGCTCGCCTTTTCTAACCTTTTTAATGGGGTCTTTCGAATGTTGAATTCAGAGCAATTTGTGGTCCTCAGTTAACTTGCGCGGAATGAAACAGACCTTTCGTAAGCCCAAATTATCAAGTAAAATGCGATGAATCGATGTTTTGGAGATATTCAACTCCGACTCCATGAATTTCAACAATGATTTCGGCTAATTTTTAATAAATTTACGAATAAATTCGTTGGAGTTTTCGGTAATTACTGATTTTGGACGGCCCGGCCCATATGTTCATTGTCATTTATGTCCTCATAACCATCTCTGAAACGTGTAAACCACTCATGAACTCTGGTACGAGATAAACAATCATTGTCATAAACTTTTTTCATCAATTCAAATCGCATTTTTGTACCGTTGACACAAGCATACTGACACTTTAGACGCAATAAGATCGCTTTCACTGAACCGAGTGTCACCACGCTTTCGCTGAAAGTCAGCTGGGGATCTAACTTCCAACGCACTATCGCATTAAAAAGATAGCGCCATTTAAAACATTTGTATAACGCCAGTCTTGTTTATTTGGGACTTCACCTTGTAGGAAACAAATGAACACACTGTCAATTCGTTAAAGTCTGTAATCAGACATCTTCTCTGTTACTGTCCTGCATGGCATAAGACTAGCTTTAGATACTCTGGCTCATCGTTCTTGAGTGATCTAGATGACCTTAGGGATACACATAAGGTTTGCGAGGAGTAGCAGATAGTAAATTTATCATCCTTGAATAAAACTCTAGTTGAAAGTGGCTCAAAAATCGCGTTGATTTTTTACTTGAACTAATACTCTTATTTTTCGAGCTTAAAATAAAATATAATTTTAATTCAAATTTTTTTACTAAATTTCATATGGATTTTGTAAGCGAATGAACTATATTTCCATAAATTTTTTTTTCTTTAATTTAAATAAGAAACAAATAAACTGTCAAAACTTGCCCCTGCGCTATATTTAAGTAGCTCACTTTAAGTGGTAAAGGTAAATGGAAATGATTTATGAGAGAATATTTTGATCACTAAAAAAACAATATTATTAAAAAAAATTCATGCAATCAAAATTAAATGAAAGCTGAGATTTGTGAATTTCACAAAAAAGGGATAAAAAGATATAAATGCAAAAAAGTTCCAATCTCATGCAACTTATTTGGTATGAATTTTTATAATATACTAATTTATATATATATGGTACATTTGCATGCAGCTGAGCATGAAAATAACAGTACCCTTAAAAAATTATTTAATAGTCATTTATTTTTCCCCTATAAATCATACAAAAGAAAATTTCAGTACCAAATATCTATGAAGGGTTAAGAGGTTTCAGATGTGTAAAGTTCATCTGAATAAATCAATAAATCTACCAAATACGGCAACTCTTTATTGGCGTCGTTACGTTTTTAAGTGCAAAATGGAAATAGCAGGGCCTTCAATTTTTTAAGGTTTCACAAGAAGGAGTATTAATAAAATTTAACTACAAGTCAGGTGGTGAAGACTGTATAAATGCAGAGCTCATAAAATATGGCGGAGAAGAGTTGATAAGCCAGATATGAGCTAATACGTCAAATTCGGAGAGCAGAAAGCTTGCCTGAAGAATGGTATACAGGTTTAATAGCCCCAATTTATAAAAAAGGGGACAAATTAAATTGTGTAAATTATAGAGGGGGCGACCCCGTGAGCTACAAAATTCTGTCAAAGATACTGTCGGCAGAAGAGATCGTGGGAGATTATAAATGCGGTTTTACAATCGGACACTCGACAACAGATTAATGCTTCATAATGTAACAGATATTCCACAAATGTTATGAGTTCAACAGTAATCTACACTGTCTCTTTCTAGACTTTTAACAAGCGTTTGATTAACTCAATAGAAAATATATCGACCATCACCTAAAAGTATTGGGTATACCACAAAAATACATAAATTTGATCAATATGACTCTTATACACCCAAACGCTAAAGTAATAATAAATGGCGGAATATCTGACGAATTCGAAATAAAATAGGGCGTGAGGCGCTTAGTGCAAGCGACAAGACCAGCGGGCCTCAATATAAACGAAGACTGTAAGACTGTAAGACGAACTACATGACACGATCCTTTCATGGTAGCCACATAAGAAACGGAGGTTATATTTTTGAGCACATGCAAGACTTTAAATACACCGTCCATATCAATGCAAGACCGGTCTCAGGCGCTAACAGAGCAAACCTTGGTCATATCGAGCTTATGAAGCCTTCATTGATATCGAAGGAACAAAAACTTCAGATGTACAAAACTATAATAAGACCGGTTCTTACCTACGGTTGTGAAACATGGGTCCTTAAAGTGAATGACGTGAATTTACTGAAGCGATTTGAAAGAAAAATTCTCAGAAAAATATTCGGCCCTATACGATTAGAAGCCGGTACATACCGTATACGGTATAACCACGTCTTCACTGTTTTAATCGCAGGACGAAATGTAACGCGGTTTCTAAAGTCCCAAAGATGACGGTGGTATGCATACGTCCTAAGAATGAGCAGCGAAAGAGCGACCAAAAAGTTTTTGAAGCAAATCCTGAAGGAGCCAGATGGAGAGACCGCCCAAGGAGACGATGGTTGCAAGACGTATAAGACGGCATACGAAAGATGAAAATCTCACAAAATAGAGCGAAAGCGGACTGTCGAGAAGAATGGAGGCGTACTGTAGAGGAGGCAATGGTCCACCCCGGACTGTAACGCCAAGATGATGATTAAAAAAATTTTACACATGAAAGTATGTTTTTTATTTATACTTTTTTATAGTAGATTTCATCTTACACAGAATTTAAAAATAAGCTCAGCAAAGATTACTTCAAATGTAATCAAATTTGTGGAAAAGCTGAAAAAAGAGGAGGAAAACGAAAAACTTCAAAGCCGCAAAATGATCGCAGAATTGTAAGGTGCTCCAAAGAGAATCCCATGAAGCCAGCCATAAAAACTAAAAAAAGAGGTGAACTTAAATATTCCTGACACGACTGTACGTAGAAGACTACGGGAAGCTGGATGAGCAGCTCGCAGCCCACGCAAAAAGCCACTCCTGGCAGCAAAAGTTAAGGCGAAACGTTTGGAATTCGCAAGAAAACATGCTGGGAAGACCGCTGACATGTGGCGTGATATTTTATGGATTGCTGAGCCTTAAATATCTAGTTTTGTATGGCGGCACGGGTGCATGACGTCCACAGAAATAAAGGCTTGGAATGTTTCTCATTATATGGCGCAGGCCTCATACACATAATTGATGGCATAATGGACATCAATGGCGGCCGCCTTATCCGAATGGGTTGATGCGTGACTACCATTCGGAATACACAGAGAACGTAGGTTGGAATCTCAGTGCAGAATCAAAATGAAGAAAAAGCTTTTTATAATAGCGATCGCCCCTCGGCAGGCAATGGCAAACCTCCGAGTGTATTTCTGCCATGAAAAAAGCTCCTCATAAAGAAATATCTGCCGTTCGGAGTCGGCTTGAAACTGTCCCTCCATTTGTTGAACAACATCAAGACGCACACCGCGAATAGGAGGAGGAGCTCGACCAAACACCTAAAAAGGGTGTACGCGCCAATTATGTATATATGTATATAATATATACATACATATATATAATGGACTCCAATATTTATGTGGAAATAATACAGAATGTCATATTGCCGTATTGCCGAGAAGAAATACCAATAAAGTAGGTCTACCACCGTGATAATGATCCTTAACACACGAGTCGGAAGACAAGGATTGGTTTCGCGCAGATAAAATTGAGGTTATGAAATGCCCAGCTCAGTACCCCGACCTCCAACGAATATAGAATTTGTGGGGTGACTTGAAGAGATCAATACACTACGCCAAATCATCAAATTTTGGGAAATTGTTAAAGATGTGTGGCTAAAGATTTCCTAGCAGCGATGTGAGCAATTGGCGGATTCAATACTCCGCCGTTGTGCTGCCGTTAAATAAAAAAAATTGGAAAATTTAACTTAATATTAGTTTCAACTTTAAATCTGCAAGCTTTGTTAATGCGCATTTCTTTAATTTTTTGTATAAAATTGGTCAGAATGCGTTACTTATATCGGGTTGTCCGGAAAGTAATTGCCGATTTTACATATAAACGGCGTTGATAATTTTTTTGAACAGCTCGCGGCTATTTATTTTAATTTTTTCTTTTGACAGTTATTAGCTTTCACTTTTAGCTTGAAAAGCTTTAGAAAAAAGTGCGTGCAATTTTTTTTGTATTTGTTTGTTTGGCGTCAATTTTAATATGGAGCCCACAAAAGAGCATTTTCGTCATATTTTACTTTATTATTTCCATAAAGGAAAAAGCGCAGAGAAGGTTGCTTAAAAGTTGCGTGATTTGCGTGGTGATAAAGCCTTAAAAGAAAAGCAGTGTCAAAATTGGTTTATCAAATTTCGTTCTGGCGATTTTTCACTTAAAGATGAGCCACGTTCAGGTCGGTCAAGTGATGTGGATGAATTCGCTATCAAGGCTCTAATCGAATTGGATCGTCATGTAACTTTGCGTGAGATTGGAGAGGAGTTAAATATACCAAAATCAACCGTTTATGAGCATATAAAGAGTATTGGACTGGCAAAAAAGCTTGATATTTGGGTACGATATGAATTGAAAGAAATTCATTTAACAAACCGAATCAGCGCTTGTGATATGCATCTTAAACGCAATGAAGTCGATCCGTTTTTTTGAATAGAATTACCACTGGTGACGAATAATGGATTATCAAAGCATTATGAAGCGCCACAAACCACTTCAAAGGCTGATATTCACCAAAAACAGATTATGCTGTCAGTTAGGTGGCACTGGAAGGGTGTGGTATATTTTGAGCTGCTTCAGAGTAATCAAACGATTAATTCGGATGTCTACTGCCAACAATTGGACAAATTGAATACAGCCATCAACGAGAAGCGACCAGAATTGATCAATCGCAAAGGTGACATATTTCATCAGGACAACGCTAGACCGCATACCTACATCTTTGGTCACTCGCCAAAAACTGAGAGAGCTTGGCTGGGAACTTTTGATGCATCCACCATATAGCCCTGACCTCGCACCGTCAAACTACCATTTGTTTCGGTCTTTGCAGAACTCCTTAAATGGCAAAACTTTCGGCAATGACGAGTCTATAAAACTTGGTTCAGTTTTTTGCAAATAAAGGCCAGAAGTTATATGAGCGCAGAATAATGAATTAGCCGGAAAGATGGCAAAAGATTATCGAACAAAATGGCAAATTTAGAATTGATTAAAGTTCAGTTTAAGTTTTAATAAAAATGTATTTACTTTCTTTTAAAAATCGGCAGTTACTTTCCGAACAACCCAATAGAACCACTGCGATTTTAATGCGAACCCTGAGTTTCTATTTTTTGTTATACAAATTTTTGGTTTTCGTTATGAATAGAATATTTCAAAATAATAATAGAAACTTTCTAATCACATCTTAGATACATTTTTTTTTTAACTTAATATTCTTTTGGTACTGCTATTTTCGCGTTCGCAACTGTATATATGTATGATCATATGCACATGAGCAATGAATTTTCTACATCTAATTATTATCATGCAAATATGCCTCCTTTAGCTGGATAACAGAACAAACGGCATGCAGCGAAATATTATAAATTTTAAATTTTTTTCTACCATATATTATAGAATTTTTTTTTTCATGACTTTTTTGTTGACTTGTATGCGGTTAATGACTAGTTGTTCTGCAGCTGTATAGTATTTGAGCAAAATTTCTTAAAATGAGCTATAATTGGAATCAAGTTGATTGGTTGGTTAGTAATGACCTGATTTTTATATTTTTCATTCTTTGTTTATTTAGCTTATCCACTTCCATGGTTCAGTATCGGGGCTTGTTATTGGCGTGGGATACTAAAAAAAATATACACAGTGAATAATTGATATTGAAATGTGAGTTTTTGTTACAATTTTGTTTATGTACATCAGAAAAAAATCAAAAAAAAAAAAAAAAAAATACAATGAAAAATTAAAAATTGCAATTAATTTGTTAAAACAAAATATGCAGGTAAAACTTATAAAAGAAATAAAATTCAAGTAATTTCCTCTATATCCCATTGAAAATTTGTATAAAAGCGCGCATCGAAGCGGAAAAACGTAGCGGAGAAAAATGCATAAATTATTGTACGAGCATATAAAGGCAAAGCTCTTTAGGAAATTGCATTTGCATGCCAAATAACGGGCAAGCCTACATACATATGTATGTACATATGTGCGCCTGCATTAGAGTAGATAAGTTTGTAAGTATTTGTGTGCATGTTTTCTGTTCAAAATGTTATTAGTTGGTTAACTGAATGGAAAGGAATGGTTCTTCTTCCCACCATCGGGCGCCCAAAGCCAGTTAGCAAATGCACAAAAGTGTGTATGCGTTTTTGTTGTTTTTTTTATGTATGTGTGGATGCATGTAAGTGGCGTATTTTGTGTAGTGTAAAGAATAAACAAAGAATATATTGAAGGAAAATGAATTCAAACAACAGCTAACTGCGCCCAATGGACTTGGCAGTGGTGAATTTAAATCGCGCGTGAACATCCATCCTCCTTTTCATAAAATTTATAATATTTTTTAAATGTCCGCTTTTAATAAAAAAAAAACTGAATTCGACGGTTGTGTATATGAGCGCGCGGCTATGTGAATGGTATTAGTGAAATTATGAGCTGTTGTCCAATTTTTTTTTAATATTTTAAATTATTTACACCAGAATTTTTCAATAAATCAAAAGACAAATAATAGAAGAATTCTTATCATTTTTGATACGCTTATTGCGGATTTATATGGCAAATTACCTCTGCTTTAAGATCAGCCAGACGATCCTGCAGGTCGCGCACCTTGTCAGATTCATCCAAATTGGAACGTAGTTCACCCTCTGCCAGGATTTCGGAATTCTGAAAAAAAGATTTATGAAATTTGGTTTATCGTCTAGTTTTTAAAAAGTTGGAAACTTCAAAGTATGATATAATATAAATAAAGTAAGAAAGTATAGTAAGGGGTCTACATATTAAGAAGACGGCAACCATAAGTGCATTAAGGGGGGAGCCTGGTTTATAAGGTCAAGAAAATCAATATTTTTTTTTCGTTTTAAGCGATTCCTAATATATTTCAGAATATTCACACAAAGTTACAGAGCCTAATTCTCAATATTTCCGTAGATACAAAGCCAAAGGTAGGCGAGCGTTAGGTAGTTACGCTGTGACCGGACAGCTATAGTACAAACTTTATCTTCTTTTCTCGACTTTTCATTTTTATGATTTCTTTGAATTGGCGTACATGAATGAAAAAAAAACGAATGAACCTTTTGAAATGAATCATAGCTTGTTCCCTTCAGTATTAAATTCTCTTCTATTTGAACTAACAAAATAGATAAAAAATTTTTTTCAAGATTTTTATACCAAGTTGGAGTGAATTTTTTTTCATAGAAAGGCATTTTTTTTCTTTAAAACCTCCAAAAAATTGAAATTTTGGAATTTCTCTCAGTTTTCTTAGTTCATCTAGAATAAAAAATCATGTTAATTAGAAATCCATTTGAATTTTTTGCGTTAGATAATAATTACGAGCTGTATCTTGTGCGCCAGTTGGAAACTCCAGCGTTGCAGCGCTCTACTAATTTCTATGTTAAACATTTTTTTAAACTTCAGTACAAAAATTTTTTATACTTTTTAAATGTTCATTAAAAGGTAGAAAAAACTTTGCAGTGCTAAATTAATTTTTTCCTTAAAAAAAAAAAAAATCGCAAAGAGATGCAATTTTTAGACTTCATAAACCAGGCTCCCCCCTTAAGGTTAAATGAAGCGGGTCGCTGAAAAGAAAAAACGTATGGCCATGCCTGTAGAGTATTGCGACAAACTCAGTTAACCTCGGCGAGGTCTGACTACATCGTCTTGACGGTAACATTCAATAGGAATTTTGCCACTCTCTTCCATCTAAGGAAGAATGGAATAAGGAATTCCCTTTAAACAACTTCGACACTACAGTCTATACAGACGGCAGTAAAATGGACTGTGGTGTTGGAGTATATATTCTCACAGACTTAAAATTGAAAGATCGAACAACTGTCTGGCTTAGACGTCAACAACCTAATAAGGTTCTTAAACCGCACAGACTGGATTTAGTCATGCTGTAAATAACCGTTAGACAAGTTGGTAACGAGGATGTGGCAACAAAATGGTGCGGAAGCGCTAGTTGGACTCTGGAAGAATCACCACTTTAACCAACCAACCAAGCAACCATAGTAAAGGGTCTTTCAAAAGTGACGGCCAGATGTCAGTAGTGAATAATTTCTAGACGGTACCTTTTCTTAATGCCATCTTTGCATTAAATTCTGGATTAAATCGATGACTGGCGCATGAGACAAAGTCTTTCCGTCAGACCGAACAAAACTATATTAGCCCCTTAAGTGGAAATGACGAGTGTCGCCCGCAAACATTTTCTGTGCCAAATTCGACACTGACGGGCTATGCCCGCCGCATATTTAAATGTTTCAAAAGCAGTAGTAGTAAATTTAATAAACTTAAACACAACCGTTATAATATTTTAGTTTTATTTTCTGATAACACCGGACAGAGTTGCATTAAAATTAAATAGTCTGAGCACGCATGTTTCTTCGAAATTAAATCGTAAGGCAAATGGAGAAAACGGAAATTGGATGGACTTAGTGTTCCAGCATTGCTGACGAAGATAAATATCTAGGAATAATTTTGCCCTTCGACAGGCAATAGCAAACCTCCGAGTGTATTTCTGCCATAAAAAAGCTCCTCACAAATAGAAGAAGCTCAACCAAACACCCACAAAGGGTGTAAGCGGCAATTATGTATGTATGTATTTGTAATCTTTGATGAAAAACTGACTTGGAAAACACATGTTTCGCTGAAGGTTGATCGCGCATTAAAGATTTTTCAACAATGCCGTAGAGATTTTGATAAAACTTGGGGTCTGAAACCTGCTGTTGTCCTGTGGATATACCAGCAGTTACCTAGACCAATCATGGTTAAGTCCATGGTTAAGTCCATGGTTAAGTCCACACGTCAGGAACTATACAGACAGCAAAGAAATGTATGTTAATGTATGAGCTCAACCTCCGGCGATGACCTAAATTCTATACTTGGTTTGCTCACTTTGGATTTAGAGATAAACCAGGAATCAATAAAAGCAATGTGCAGACTCCATAAATATGGTTTCTGGCACGAAGACGAAATTTTGGGACACAGCGAAATCTTTAAGATGCTTTTGGCAGCTAAGGACGATCTTATGCCCATAGTTTCATTTGAAAGAAAATATGATGCCAAATTCTAAGAGTAATACAGAGTGCATTCAAAGAAATTTACGAATATTTTCCTTATGGATGGGTACAAGATTGAAATAGGTTCTGGAGACGGGTGGTACTTAAACGAGAGAAATTAGTATCATTACGTCATGGGAAGGCAACTATTTTCTAAACGGAAATTTTCGCTATTCTGAAAGCAGCATAGAATAGAAAAATGAGAGGAGATGGAGCGAGAAATAGATTGGAGTCTTTAAGGACAGTAAGGTCAAAGATTGTTCAAGAATGTAAGAAGAAGCTTAATTCTGTTGTAATACAGAATAAGCTCATACTTAGCTTCCAGTACACTGCGGGGTTCAAGGGAATTGAATTGACGATTAATTGGCCAACTGTGGATCAGCGTTTACCCCACAGGGACTAGAGCCCATAACCGGAATCAGTTCTGCAGAAATCAAGAAGTGTATCAGCGATTATGTATGCAATTTACGTAAAGGCCGATGGTCCAGTCTTGAACGCTGCAGGACTACAAAGTGTTTTGTGACACGCCCGAACAGAAAACTGTCGGACTTTCTGCTAAAACTTGGTAGAAAAGACATTCGGTTGATGGTCGATATTACTAAAGGACACAATCCATGGGATTAAGATATGACCACCATTGGAAACGTTGAGAATCCGATTTTTCTGTCTTGCTTGGAGGAAGCGATTGGCACTGAGCATTTGCTCTTTGCGGCCAACCTTTGCTAGAGCGAACATATTTTCAGAGTTACCAAAAATCTGGAAAATTCTCACAGGTCTAACTAATTACCTCTATTTCCCTATTCTATCCTATCTTTTTTCTACTGCCACTTCTCTTCTTTCCTCTTTGACTATCTTCCCTTTTCCTTTCCAGAGCTTTAAATACAAAGGCCTTTTTAGCCTGTATGTTTTAGGAGTTACCAAATCTCTCGGTGCTTCTTGGCTCGACTTTTCAAATTTCAATTTCATTTAAAGTTCAGGCTTCACACCGAAGTCTAAAATTTTTTGTGCTTATAGACTGTAAACACTTTGCAAAATTACACCTTCTTGAATTGAAAATTTTACAGATTTGTTTAAACAATTTCTAGCAGGGGAAATAAAATTTGGATTCATGTTTATCAGTGAAGAAATTAATAAATTATCCAGGGACTCCTATCAATCAAAGCCGGGATTCCCTTACTTAAGCATATCGCGACACGGGACTCCAAAGTAATAACGGGATTGACGTCACTAATATGCACTTTTCTGAAATTATGCAAAAAACAAAACAAAGTTTTTGTATCGCTATATAAAAAATTTTGATAAAAATCGTGGATTTTCATTCTTATGTGAGCTACTTTGGCGCTTCTTTGGGATCATTCAGAAGATAAGATGAACTGCTAATGTAAGTCTAAAGTTTTGTGGTGCAAATTGGTTTTAAAATATGATTTACCTTCGTTTCCAATCGTGATATTTCCTGCTTCAGTTCGGCCACAGTCTGGCTTTGCTCAGTAAATTTAATCTTTACATTCATCAGCTCATCTTTCATGCGAGATTCCAAATCGGAGTATCTAAGCGACAATTTTAATTTAGTTAAAGTTTCAAAGAAGAGAGAGAGAGAGAGAGCAAAAACAATAGCCACAATCCATACCTGTGCTGCTGTTCGCGTGCCTTGTTGGCCATCTCCTTTTCGCGACTGACAGCCTGCTCAAGCTGTTCGCGCAGCTTCTTATTCTCTTCATCCTGACGACGCAGTTGATTTGTGGAAACCTGCACTTGCGTTTCGAGTTCCATAACCTAAACACGAAGCAAGAACAATAAAGCATAAATGAAACTCACCTAAATTACTCACCTTTAGGCGCAACTCCTTCAGCTCGGTGAGTGTTTCCATTTCACGTATGCGCGTTGTCATCAACTCCTCCTCCAATCGCTGCGTATGCTCGTTTGACTTGGAATTGTCAAAGAAATTTGTTAGCAATTTTTTTGGTGTCGAATCCACCGGTTGCTGGCTGTGATCATTTCTGTTTTCTTGCAGCTGACGTTGCCATTGGGTGCTCAACTCTTGCACGCGCTGCTTGAGATCCTTCAGCGAGAGACTAGCCTCGGCTTCGCGCAATTTACTGGCAATCAGTTCATCTTGCAAGTGTGCCACCGAATTGTCGGGCGTAGTTTCACGTAATGTCTTTTTATCCTCTTCGAGTTCTTCGATTTTCGACTTGAGATTACGTATTTGATCCTCACTCTCGGCAAGACTTTGACGCACCTTGACCAACTCTTCGAGCAGGCACGATACCATTTCATCGCGCTGCTTAAGCGCCTCCTCCTTCATGCACAACTCATCGATGGATGACTGACGTGAATTATTCTATAGAATGACGAAGGAGGTGAGAAAATTGCTTATGATTAAACAAAGTGAAATTAGATCAAGACGGTAAGTAAACAAACATGCAGCATTCGAAATACTTGACACTACAGATTTTATAGTTTTATTTTAGATAATTGGGTAGGCATGCATTATTTAAAGCAGTATTGGCATACGAGGGAGCATCTAATATTCAAAGTTGTATTTTCATACCTGCACTTAAATACATAAATACATATTTGATACGGTTATAGGGAAAGGATTCATGAATTCATAGACAAAAATGTGCAAACTGATGATTTTACTGTACAATAAGCGATTCCTAAAAAATTATTTAATTTTGGATTGCATTCACTTGCAAGAACTCTCGAGCTACTTCGAAATGTTTGCAAGACCAGTTAGTCATTCAACCCCGCAGGCCCAGTTTATCTGTCCTGTTTTATAGAGGCTTAAGTAAGATTCTTTGGCATCCACTTTAGCACTTTTTTTACATAAAATACATACAAAATCGATAGAAAAATCTCTTAACGACAAATAAATATAGAGCAGAAAAATATATCGTGGAGACTTGAATAAATTATCGCTGTTTATTTGAGAGATCTAAGCCATTAGAGTCTCTTGTGCCATTAAGTTCAAATTTGGATAAGTTGGCTTGGTGTCTGCTCTCCCCTCTAAACACTTTCCGGTAGGTGGCACAATTGCGCATGGAAATCAGTGACTTTAATCAGCCTTCCAGGAAATATATCAAACCGAAATGAGTTATCATGCTCAAACAAATCCTTTTTGTAAACTCAGAGCCTATTCTGAGTGCTAACTTAAAGTACTACAGCAACATAATAACTGCCGTTGTCCGGCCATTGGTCAGACTTCCCGAAATAATTTTTTTTTAAGTAGAGCGAATTCAAGAGCAATTCAAAAGGGTTCATCATTTTTTTTTTCTCGAAAAACTAATTAAATTCTTTTGAGGCTGTTGTAGTCGTATAACAACTAGCTTTTCTCTCTAAATATGGAATATAAATTTAAATTGCGATACTTTTAAGATGTTGATACATTACGCCACAATCTTTTATTTAGTTTTTTGTTTATCGCAAAATGCCCATCTTTTATTACAAGTAATGAATAACGCAAGACATCTTTTACTTTAGTTAAACATTTTTCTACAACGTTTTTGCTTAATTCTTCTCCGTCTTCTTCAGCTTTTCAGATTTTTAAATATTTTTAATAATATTTTATTAATGAACCTTTGCCATCTGTTTTGTGATAAAATCCGAATTACTCTGAGGGTCACTTTTCTCTTGCCTTCTTTGAGACTTTTTCTGATTGTACACGCGAATAAATATGTATGTAATAAAAAAATAATTTTCAAAACGTTCCTTGTTTTGAATACATTCTTGACAGAGGCATGATTGCTCTCTAAATCCCTCAAAAGCGTAATCCGATGTATTATTTTTTACCTTCACCGAGGCACCTAGAGGTTAATATAATACGAGTATTGGCTCTCTGCCGGGCAACATCGAAGTCTCGTATCTACAAGGTGACGCAAAATTAATCATCAAATTTGTTTTTGTTTAAAAAATAATAAAATAAAAAACATTTATTTTACTAAACAAATTTGACTTAAAAAAACTGTTTTATTAAAAAAGAAATTGTTTACTAAATAAAAAAATTGTAAACGGCGCAAAATTAATCGTCAACTTTGTTTTTGAATAACTTTTTTACTAAATAAAAAAATGTTTAAAAATAAAAAAACTAAAAATTATTATAAATAAAAAATTATAAAAAAAAATATTTTATTAAAAAAGAATTAAATTAAAACATATTTACTTTATTAAAAATATTTTTAATAAATTCAGTTAATTAGCAAGGAGTTGGTTGATTATAAAATAAATAAAAAAATATTTATTTTATTAAAAAAATTTTAACTAAGTAAAAAATTGTATTAAAAAAATTTTAAATGGCGCAAAACTAATCATCAATTTGTTTTTGAATAACTTTTTCACCAAATAAAGCACAGTTTTTCTAAATCAAAAACTATATTTATTTTATTAAAATGTAATTAAATAAAAATATATTTATTTTATAAAAAATAATTAAATAAATATTTTATTAAAAATTTATTTACTAAATAAAAAAAATTATTAAAAAATATTTTAAATGGCGCTGAATGAATAATCAATTTTGTTTTCGAAAAACTTTTCTAAAAAAAATATTTATTTTATTAAAAAATAATTTAACAAAAACATTTGAAAGATTGTATTAAAAAATTTAAAACGGCGCAAAATTAATCATCAATTATGTTTTAGAATAACTTTTTTACATTATTTTATTAACATATTTTATTAAAGAAATTTTATTAACCCTCCGTTGGACACCTTTTAAAAAAACTTTGGTTGGATTTGCGAGTCTGGACTGTTCGATGATACTTTTTAAAAGGTTGTATCCATAAGTCTATAGAAAATTAATTTTTAGGCAGCTTCCTGGAAGCTCAACTCGATTGCTAGCATATAATAATCCACGTTGAAAAATCCAGTCTAGCCAGACCCGGGTGCCCAACGGAGGGTTGAACATTTTTTTTAATAAATATTTTTTATTTTATAAAAAAAAATTGTATTAAAAACTTTTTAAAGGGTTACATCAATTTATTAAAATTGTTTGCTACATAAAAAAAAATTGTGACCTTAATGCGCTTCATTGGTTATCTGTTTTGTATACTGAAGCTGTCTAGTTCACAAATTATAAATTTTCCGATAGCGTTATTAATTTTGCGCCACCTTGAAATGCATATCCTTACAAATATTAAAAAAAGCTCTAACTATTTAGTATTTTGTCCAAACATCTGTTTTCACAATTTCCGTGAGCCTATACTAAACAAAACCAAAAACAAAACCTGGAAAACCAATTCGAGTTAAGTAACTTATAGCTAACAGCGCAAAACTTATACAAAATTGATTGTTCAAGTTGTATGTATTGCTTCTACAGTAAAATATCAGAAATGTTAGGGTATTTATAAAGGGGCTTTCAAAAGCGACGCCTAGATGTCAGTAATGAATAATTCAGAAATCGATTTTTTTTTTATCTTTGACATTTTTCATGTAGACAGATGCCCAATTTTACACGACAGAAGAATTAAAACTTATTATAAATTAAAATTATTAAAACTTATAATGAAATTAGTCGATCTTTAAAAACAAAATATCGCAAAATTCGAGATTTTTTTTGGTAATTGTCCGAATGAGTCGACATTTCAAAGGTTTGTGAAAAAATTTCAAGAAACTGATTCTGTCGAGGATAGAAAAAGGAATGGCAGACCAAATTATTGCTGCTATACTGCAGAGGGTTGCTGAACAACCTTCAACATCGATATCTCGATGTACTCAATAATTAGGCTTTCATGAATCGACTGTTTGGCAGATTTTACCACTGGACGTGCTCATGGTGGCCATTTAAATGATATAATTTTTCAACTGAAATAATTTAAATTTTTATATTTTTTCTTTTAAAACAACATCCAGGCAAATCTTTTGAAAGACTCTTTACATTTTAGTAACGATAAATTTCATTCCTACTAAAGTTTTAGTTTAACATCAACATTTTGTTAGTGTAAATCAAGTTAGTTGCTAAGGTAGTTAACAATTAGTAGAGTAGCCATGCATTTAATCGAATAACAGAAAGAAAGAGGGATAGAAAAAACATTAACCTTTGTTTCCTTCACCGGCGGCTGCGCATTACTTACACTATCGATTGAAACATTCTGTTTAGAGGAAGCAAGAATTGTGTGTTAAGTTTTGTTGCGTATTTTTTTTTTAATTTTTTTATTTTTATTAATGGGTGATTTTTTTATTTAAAACATAAATGTCGAATTTGTTTCGTGTTAAACACCAAGATACCGAAATAAGAAGAAAGAAAATAATATCGAAATTTTTTTTTTAATAATTTCAGTTGATTAGCAACGAGTTCCATGATTAGACACAATATAATAAACGAATGACTAAGGGAGGATAAGGGAAACTTACATTTTCCTGTAAACGCAAACTCAAGCCACGCACTTCCTCATTGGCATTTTCCAGCTGATGTGACACTTCGAGATAGGAGCGACGCAACTGCATTAGCTCCGTTTGAATAGCATAACTGCAATGAAAGAATAATTAATATTCAAAGATATGAAAACAAATATGAAATTTGTATGCAAACCTTGTTTCTTCCTCTTCGGCGCGTGAGACCTGCCCGCGCACCAGACGATCGGCAAGTTCAGCGCTCTCAGCCTCTAGCAGCTCATTGCGCTGTTTCAGCAGGCGATTTTCACGTCGTAAACGACGCAACTCAACCATTTCCTCCTGTTCCTTTTTCTTCAAATCTTGATATTCCTTTTCCATTTTCTTCATGCGTTTCGTGTTGATCTTAATGGAGTAGGCTAAATTGAAGAAAGCCTCCGGATCGGCTTCAACGCGTCCGGGCAGCTCTTTTTGGAAGAACTGAAAAAAAGAAGAATAATGGGATTTTTAACATTTTTATATAATGGAGAAAATAAAGAGTTTATTTGTCAGAGGAGCCATAAAGAAGCGCTATTCAGGCCTGACTGCAATCTACTTTCGAGTCGACTTCAATGTAATAGTTGGTATATTTTAATGAAATTCACGCGGAAATGAGTTACAGAACCTGCTTTATTGCCTTAATTCTCAAATAAAAAGTTATAAGAATTTATTGAAATTCACGTTTGGTACGCCAAAAAAAGAAAAAAAAATATTCTAAATATTCAAAAATCATATAAACATAATTTACGTTTATTATAAAGAATTCATATAATGTTTATCTGTATGGAAAAGTCCTTCCTAATTAAATTTTTGCAATAAAAATCCTAAATAACATTTATTTATAACTTTTAAAAACAAAATCAAAAAACATCTTTAATTTTAATTTTTGCAAATGAAAATAAGAAATAATTATTTAACTGTAATTTTTATGACAAAAATCGAAAAATAATTATTACTCAATTGTTTCCAAAAAAAACAAAAACAGTTTTCAGAATAAAACTGAAAAATATTTTTAGTTTTATCTCTAACTTTTAAGACAAAAATAAAAATAGTTCTCAATTAAATTTTTATAAATGCAATTTGAAAATAATATTTAAATTTTAATAAAAAAAATTGTATGGTAAGAATCGAAAAATAATTATTAATTCAATTGTTTCCAAAAAAGCAAATCTTAAAGAAGCTTTAAGATAAAAATAAAACTAATTCTTAATTAAATTTGTATACTTATTTTATTTAAAAAAAGTTATGAAAGAAATTTAATTTATTAATATAAAAAAATTTAATTTTTTAATAAATTAATTAATTTTTTAATAAATTAAATTTTTTAATAAATAAAAAAATTTTTAATGGCGAAAAATTTATCAATTTTTTTTGGAATAAATTTTTTACTAAATTAAAAAAACTAAAATTTAAATAAAAAAACAAAAATGTATTAAAAAATAATTAAATAAAAATATATTTAATTTATTGAAAAATTTTTAAAAATAAAGAAATTTTACTAAAAAAGAAATTCTATATAAAACTATGTATTAAAAAACATTTATTTAATTGAAAAATAGTTTAATAAAAATATATTTATTTTATTGAAAAATTTTTCTAAATAAAAAAATTGTATTAAAAAAATTTAAATGACCCAAAATAAATCATCAATTATATTTTTGAATAATTTTCTTACTAAAAAAACTTCTAAATAAAACTATGTATTAAAAAACATTTATTTAATTAAAAAATAATTAAATAAAAATATATTTATTTTATTGAAAAATTTTTCTAAAAAAAAAATTTTATTGATAAAATTTAAATGACCCAAAATAAATCATCAACTCTATTTTTGAATAACTTTCTTGCTAAAAAAAATTTTAAAGAAAACTATGTATTAAAACCATTTATTTAATTATTTTTTAATTTTCTTTTTTAATTAAATAAATGTTTTTAATACATAGTTTTATTTAGAAGTTTGTTTTTTTTGTAAGAAAGTTATTCAAAAATAGAATTATTTTTTAATTAAATAAAAATATATTTATTTTATTGCAACATTTTTCTAAGTAAAGAAATTTTATCAAAAAAATTTTTATTAAAGAAATTTTATCAATATCAAAAAACAAAATGTAGTCAAGAAATTTTATTAACTCTCCTTTGGACACATTTTTTAAAACCTTCGGTTGGACACTCGAGTCTGGCCCTTTTTCGTCTTGTTCGAAGATCCTTTTGAAAAGGTTATGTCCATACATCAATAGAAAATTAAATTTTAACTACCTGGAAGCTCAAGTCGTAAGCTATAATAGAAATATGTTAAATTCACGTCCACAGTCGAAAAAGTCAAAGCTAGATTCTACGTTGGATTTAAAGGCTGACATTGTTATCGGTGCTAATGCTGGTTCCTAAATAAACGAAGTCCTTTACAACCTCGAAATTATAACTGTCAACAGTGACGTGGGAGCCGATACACGAGTGGGCTTGCTTGCCTATAATAACAGCAGCATTTTTTATTAGTCTCCTTCTTATTTAATATAGACATTGATTGCCCCTCTCTCTTGGATAAAATTTGAATGTGCCTTGCAAGGTTTTGTGTCATTTTGATCTGCTTCACGTTGCTACTAGCAAAACTGTATTTGGTTTTAATCTCTCCGCGTCAAATAAGCTCTTTGTTTCATTGGACCTTAATCTCTTTAATATTACATTTAGTTTTAGTGTGAATTTAAGTCCTTATTATGTAATAACCTGGCTATTTAACATCTCATTTTTTAATTTTTACTATATATCACCTATACATATTTTTCTACAGTTTGCCCACTTAAGCAATACTCCCTAACTTACCTTCAGCATTGCCTCCATATCTAAGCACAGCAATGTCTCCTTGCCTAGCAGCAGTAACGCCAGCGCCACCTTGAATATGAACTCCATGCCTTCGCTAAGAAACACATCCATTATGCGACAGCTTAGATTGAGATTGAGTGTAGTTGTATAAAGTGTAAGGAACCAGCTGGAAGCGTACATAGTGGTTTGGAAACCCTACAAGAAATTGCATGAAAAGAGTAAAAAAATGCGCAGAAACCTAGTTTTTGACGTCGCCTACCTGCTGCTGGAAGTGTATATGCATTTCGGGTATTTGCTCTTGCACCAAATTTTCCAGTTGATACATACACAAACCCAACTCGGACATTGAAGGCTTAAACATGTCGCGCATGCGATGTTGTTGCATAATTTGCACGAGCACAGCGAAAGCCTCTTCTTCGGGCATCTGAAAGTAAATAAATTTTGATGTAAATGCAAATTTAGGAAATCGAACTGAAAATTGCATACAATCAGCCGGACGCTGAAGACTTAATTTAACTTAGTTTTTTCTTTTTACATTCCTCACCTGCATCAAAAGCAGTCCTACAATGAAGCCGGAACCCTGACAGTAGCCCACTTCACGATCGTGCAACGAATACGCTTTGATCACATTGAAAAGCGCCTCCTGACCGGGACCGTCTTTCTCTTTGAAAAAATCCACCTCTGGGTAAGTGCGTGCAATGTCACGGCGAATGACCTTCTCGCAGGCTGAGGTGGCCTTGATGTAGTCGGCATATTGTTTTTTATCCGTATCAGAGGCGCCACACAGTTGTTGCCAAACAATAGCACTAAATAGAGAGTAAATATGGATATGATTAATTTTTACTTAGAAAGTTATTATCTTTACAGATATTATAGACCTAGAAAAAATAGTAAAGACTCGTATTTCATAAAAATAAAAATCACTTTAAGGTGCTTCGCTAAAGTTAATAGCACAAATAGAAAATGGATGCGGTACGTTTCGGCTCTAACTCCTTGGAGGTATGGTAAAGATCTTCTGATGGTGGTGCAGTTATTCTATGTGTTTTACCAGATGATCCTGAATTTCACACCCTGGGATATAAATCGTCCAAAAATTAAGGCGCAAATGCGTCCAACAGTATACAATTCAGAAGAGAATGTATGCATTTTTCTATTCTTTGCCAAGAATTTTTTAAGTCCTATTAAAAGTTTAGATATACCGAATTCAAGAGTAATAACCGGGATATCCCTCATCATGTTGGTCTCCTTGCCGCGGGTATGAGGCTTAAGTGGTGGTTTGACCCCCATATCATGCGGACCAACTCAACACGAAGGGTTAGGTTATGGTGGTAGTCGATCTGTACGACCAACTCACTTTGACCTTACAGATCCGTTGTGATAACACTGTGCGACAAGGGAACCTCATTTATTATTCTTCGTGGAACCAATTTGTGACTATTATGAAGTGCAGGATTGGAACCATTTGTTTAGAAATTTTATTCCGCCCTTCTTCATGGCCTTGGTGTCTGTCACTCTCTTCTTGATGATATCGCACCCTAAATACAAAAGGGTCACAACTCAAAATTTTCCACACTCGAGCTTGACTTGTTTACAGTAGCACAGAAAACAAACTATGTGACATATCACGCTGAAATTTGCCATCTAAGCTTATAACAGTCCTACCAAGAAACAAAAAATTTATTTTTGCCATATGTCATCCGCGGACCGTTTTATTGATAACGTCTCGTTCATATTTGAGCAGAAGGTACATTTTGAGTTGTGACCCTTTTGTATTTAGGGTGCGATATGCTCGTCTTGAAGAGGGTGTCGAAGATGAGTCTAGGAATAGAATAGCCTATTCGGTGTTAAAGGGAACGCCTTGAACTTACGGAAAGAAAATTTTAGATTTATGTAAAATTTGGTTTCAATAAAGCCGCCATGAGTATAGAGTATTTTAAAGAAAGTAGGCTCAAAAGATGTAAAAAAGACAAGTTGAAAGAAAGAGCGCTTCAAAAAATAATTTCAAGCGTTGGTAACGAAGTTGGGTGAGTTACGATAAGACCAAAATTATTCAAAAATTTAGGACATTAGAAAAAATTATGGAAAAAAAACAAAACAAAAAAACAAGCAAAGAAGCAAAGAAAAAGACACAGTTACACATAGCATCAGTGGCGCCAGCATGAGAAAGCGAAGTCCTCAACCATCTGTGTGATCCTTCTGACAGAAAAATGTAAAACACAGATGGCGCTTCAAGCAGTAAGGCGTTGTTGCTAAGCAATGGCAGGTGGGCATTCCCTCTATTTAGGACTGATAGCGGCAGGTTAATAACCTACCATGCCAGAAAGCAAAAATAAATTAACGAAACCAACGTAAGACTGAGTCTTGTCGAGGCCCTATGCTTCCGAGTGGAGTCAACAAGGAAAAACAAAAAAAACATCTGATAATTATTAAAAAATAAAATTCTTGGGACAAACTTCTGTTACTGCACCCACAGTATTTTTGTGCCCAACTCCATCCTGCGTTGGGACCCTATGCCCGAAATAAAGCTTTTCTTAATTTATCCTTTTTTTTAATTTAATACTCCATTGGTCGTTTTTCGTCCTGTTCCAGGATCCTTTTTAAAAGGTTATGTCCATAAATAAATAGAAAATTTAATTTTAGCAAGGTAGCTTCCTCAGCTCAAGTCGTTCGCTGTAATAGAAATATCTTAAATTCATGTCCAAAGTCAAAAAAGTCTGGCCAGACCCAGGGGTCCAACGGGGGTAAATTTGACAAACTTTTTTTACGTCCACTTATTTGAAATTTTTTCGCCACGAAATGTTTCGTCAATAAGGGAATTTTTGAATTTCGGCATTTTTTATTGGACATCTTTTGTAACCAGTGCTGGTTGCCATGTTTGATGTCTACCCGCGATATGAAACATCAAATGTTTGAAAAAATGGTGTCCAATAGCGGTCGCTCACGGAAGGCAACAGCAAACCTTTGAAAAAGCTTCTCTTAAAAAACGGCTGCCATTCGAGGGCGGCACAAAAGTGTGGTCTCCTCCTTCCATGCTACAAATAAGAGTAGAGGCGTAGCTCGGCCAAACAACCAAAGGCCATGTACGTCAATTACTCAACGCGCATATCGCAAAAAATATCGCGGCAAACAGGTACCATCTGACAATACTATTCGTCGTTTGGTGTCAAATTTTTTCAAGCACGGGACAGTAGGAGATCGTCAACATGCCGTTCATCAACGTCCAAGAGGTTCCAATGAACTTGTTGAAGCAGTGAGGGAGAGCGTGGCCCAGGAGCCAACAGTGTCGTATCGTCGTCGCGCTCAGCACTTTGGCGTCTGTGAAACCACAATGCGGCGCATTTTAAAGGATGATTTAAATTTGTTTCTGTATAAAGTGCAACTGACACCAAGAATATTGCCGACAGACCATTCACGTCGCTTGGAATACGGCCAAAAAGTCGCTCGAAGGGTTGACACTAAACCCAATTTTTGAAGCCAATTTTAATGACTCACGATGCACATTTTAATCTCTCTGGCAGCGTTAATAAACAAAATTGCCGCATTTGGGGAACTGAGAATTCAAACGAGATCCATGAAACGCCATTGCATAACCGAAAAGTAACCGTTTGTCATTTTTACCGAGAAAACGAAACGGTCGATGAAAACCGATATCGGTGGATGTTGGCTCATTATGCCTGCCCGCAAGTGCGTGGGAAAGGTTTAGACGGTTACTGGTTTCAACAAGACGGTGCGCCATGCCACACTGCGATTGCAACGATTGAATTTCTGCAACGGGACGTCTAGTGTTAGAAAGAGGCGACATCGACTAGCCCCCCCAGATCACCTGACTTAGGCCCTCCCCCCGGGCTTCTTTTTGTGGGGCTATCTGAAAAGTAAAGTTTACGCCAACAATTGACCAGCTTAAGGCAGACATTCGTGACAGTTTGTGATTGCTAATAAAGGTGGCCACTTGATTGATATTGTATTCATAAAATAGTTTTAATAAACCAAACTAAAAAAAAATACCTCACTCATATAATTTTTTTTTCTTTCAAAGTTATTCAATCTTTTCATACCGACATAAATACTAGGTTAGGTTAGGTTTTTGCGCCGACTGCCAACTGACTTAGTTCATGTAGGTCCGTTGTGGTACTACTGTGTAACACGGAAATCTCAGTGCTTATTCATCATGGAGCTATTTAGATGCTCTTATGAAGCGTAGGATAGGTTTTATCCCAAAACCGGATAGTTTCGTAAGAGTCAAAGGAGCATTTTCCTAACAAACTTGCTTTACTCCTAGCTAAGGCTAGACAATTAAAGAGGAAGTGAAGCCAATGACCGGTGACACAAGCCACGACCTTCGAGATGTTCTCTCTTGAGAGATTGAGCGATCCTCCGGACCTTTCTTTACCTATTTGCGGCCAAATTAGTCTGGTTGTAAAACAAGTATTTTCTTCTCTTCCCAGATTTAGAGCAAGCAAGTTGACTAGCTCCTCGAGCACTTTATTAGGTCATACAACTAAAAAAACCATATAAAGCAAAGCTTAAAGTTTTGTAGAAAATTTGTGAAAAATCGTCAGAATTTCATCAACTTTTTACAAAGAATTTTTAGAAAAATTTCAGGTATGCAGTTTTATAGATTATTGAATTTTGTGTAATAAAGGGCAAGTTTGGGTTGGCTCAAAAATCGCATTGATTTTTGACGGTGTTGGCCATATAAAAAAAGTGGGAGTAGGCTAAATGGAGGAAATACACAAGACCGCGTCCGAAAAAAGTTCTAAAAAATCAGTGTGACTTTTGATCTACTTGAAACTTGCACTTTACTAAACCAAAATTTAATGAGCTATAAAACTGCATAACCAAAAAATCTAATTCTAAAAATTCTGAGTAAAATGTTTGATATTTTGAAGAAAAATTGCCGAAATTTTAAATTTTGCTTTCTGTGGTTATTGTTGCAGTATGAAATTTGGATGAAAATTTGCCGAGTTTTTACAAATTTTATACAAAGTTCGAAATATGTTTTTAGAGTAGAAAATATGTTTTTATAAAAAATTAACTAAAATTACAAAATAAGTAAATAACTAGTGGAAACTTATCAATATGTGGTGTGCACTTTTTTGACACTGCCTGTATCTACATTTATGCAGAAGTTGTTAGACTAATTTGCAATTAGTAGCATCCATTACATTTAGCTAATAGAAAGGTCTATAGCACATATAAATATGAGTATGAGCATGTGTGTGTGTGCTTACCGGAAGTGATGCGGTATGCCACGACGCACCAAATCGCGTACACATGGATTTTTACGCTTCAGTGCACCCTCCCAATCGCTCAGTATAGTCGCCCATTGCGTCCAAATATCCTCCTCAGCATTCGAGTTGCCAGCTAAAGCGAAAAATTACAGTATTTATTTACCTCCACCAACGAGTATTTATTTTTGCCAATTTTACTTACACTTGCTTGAATTCAGACTTATTTGACTGGTGTCCGAATTCTTGCGGCTATGCGTTGAATGCAGTGAATTCAGGCTTTTCGCATCGCTCTCGATGAGCTTGTTAGCCGCCTCTAATTTGGCCAAAAGATCCATTTCCGATGATGGCAAGTTCTCTTCAGCGGCGCATTTAGTATCCATTTTTTTGCTACTCTCCTGTTGTGTAGCAGTGGTAAGGGTCATTGCCGCCGCCACTATGTTGCACTCCGTTGGACACCGTTATTGGAAAAAGTAATGACAAACAAACCAGTAGGTGAAGTTTGGTATGGCGGTGTTTACTTTCAACCAAACGCCAACCTTTGTTGCGATCAACTTCAGCGAAAGTAGCTGCTGCTACCACTTAAATTTGGTTAATGGCTTCTTTCAGCCTTCCAGGGCTGTAATTATGATTAGCGTTTTTGTAGATTACTGGCGCTGATGACGACAATGACGTCCGTGTTGATGATGCTAGAATTGAGAATCGCAGCTGTTGTTGTTGTAGTTGTAGTTGTCGTTGGCTTGGGCTTTGCCGTTGCCGTTGTGGACCTTTGACACAAGTTGATTTGTTCAAGTTGTGTAACAACAACAACAACACCAAATTGAAGTGTGCCTGCGCGTCTAACGCCGTTTTGCTGACTTTTCCTTTTAGGTTCGCGTTGACAAATTATAATTCACTGGCATGGAATGAATGTCGATTGGGACATTAAGCAATTCTGAAATTAAGAAGAGAAATGTACGTCAGTAATTAAATTTGAGTTGACTGAAAATAATTGTAGGGCAATGCAGAATGAAAGAAGATATTAAAGAACATCTGGACTTTTTGCAAAAATGTTTTTTTTAATTGAAATAAAATTAAAATTCCTACTCTCAAAAACTTAAATCAGCAAACATTGCATTCGTTGTCCCTTAGCACTTCTACACTTCACGTTTAAACATTTAAATAAAAAGAAACCCCAACAATTTGATTACTCTTTCATTAAGCGCCATGGAGGCCTGCATCAGCCGCTAGTTTCGCCTGAATGAGAGCTTCGATATGCTCGCCTATTAATTGCGCCATTTCTTGAAACCACGCCAAACAAACAAAAAAAAAAAAAAAAAAAACACTGTTCTAAATTACCGCAACCGAAACATATAAATAAACCAATTTTTTCTACAACTCAGCCCCTTATCAGTAACATTTGACCCAAATCGTTAAAATAGTTTGACAATCTTCATTTCCAATGTTCGCTTAGCAATCCAGGTATCTAGCTGGCCTGCCTCAATTGAGCCGAGCGACCTTATTTTTTGTGTGTTGAACAAACATAGAAATACATAAATTCATTTTAATAAGCAATCCAGCCTTGGCCATAATAGATAAAATCAACAAACCCAAAAAAAAAGTTTACGAATTTGGCATTAAATGAGGAAGTAATAGGAGAAGAATAAGAGCATTCGTAAATAAGTGATTATTAGAGCACAATAAGGAGAAAGAAAGCAAGCAAATAAAAACAAAGCACCAACAAAATAAGGCATTCAAAGGAATACAAAAAATTGTTGGGTGGCTTATGGCGCGATAGAAATTGGGCCAAATTAGGCAGTCTCAATGCTGGTGCTATTTAGCGCAAATCGATATGTAAATTTAGTTAATAGAGTTTGTACGTGTATAGTATTTTGTAGGTCAGGAACATTGCTTTTGACTATAGCGGGGGAAATTAACTAATTTCTTAGTAGCGCTGTAGATTTTGAAGGGGCTGCAAAGGCTTAATTGCAACAAATATAATGAATAGGAAAAAAGTCGAAAAGGTGGTGACATGAGAATTTTGGGCTTAATTTGAATAGCGAAAGGTCTTACTAAAACAGAAGGTAATAAATTAGCATAACATAAATGGACATAACTTAACATAACATAAATAAACATAGAATAAACGCCACATATTAAAAACTGATCATGATGTTACATATGTTACATATGTTAACATAACATAAATGAACATAACATAAATAAACATAACATAAATAAACACAAAGTATCAAAAACTCATCACAACATTACATAACATAACATGGCAAACTGAACATAACATAAAAAACATAACTTAATATAACATAAATAAACATAGCATAAAGAAATACAACATAGTAAAAACTCATAACATTACATAATATAACATGCTAAACTTAACATAACATAATAAACATAAGATACCGTTAACAATTAATAATAAGCACAACATATTATATCATACCATACATAGCATAACAAAGCAGAACATAGCAAAACATAACAAACATGAGGTAACATAACAAGGAATAATACAAACACAATAGTTTATATCACACTATACGTAGCCTATCAAAGGAGTAACATAACATAACAGAACATAGCATAACATAACAAACATGAGGTAACATAACAAGGAATAATACAAAAACAATAGTTTATATCACACTATACGTAGCCTAACAAAGCAGTGCATAACAGAACATAGCATAACAATAAATACTAACTTTTTTGAATCACGTTTTTCTTGAAATAAAATGATTTTGCCTAATGGAAATCTTTATTTTGCGCGTCCGCTCCATTCTATAACATAACATTGTGTTGCATAACATAACATAATACAAAGTCGCGTAAAATTAATCAACACTTCTGTTTTTGAATAACTTTGTTACTAAATAAAACTAAAATGATTTTGTTTTCCCCATCAGACTCATCACAACCTATTATAACATTTCAAACCTAACATAACAAAAATAAGATAACATGACAAAGAAGTACATAACAGAACATAGCATAACATAACATAATACATACATAATTAATCATCCAATTTTGTTTTGGAATAACTTTTTTACTAAATACTGATTTTGTCTGATGGAAATCTTTATTTTGCTTGCCCACTCCATAACATAAAATTGCATAACATAACATAATAAACATGAGATAACATAACAGTTAATAATATACTATAACACGACAGATTATATCATACCATACGTAGCACAACAAATGGGATCATAACAACATAGCATAACATAATAAAAAGTGGCGCAAAAAAAATCATCTAATTTTGTTTTTTACTAAATAAAAATGAAATCATTTTGTCTGATAGAAATCATAATTTTGCTTGTCCATTTCATAACATAACATTGCATAACATAACATAATACAATGTGGTGCAAAATTCATAGCCCACATTTGTTTTTGAATATATTTTTTACTAAATAAAAATTAAATGATTTTGTCCAATGCAAAAACTAAAAACTCATCACAACATAACATGGCAAACTTAACATAACATAATAAACATATGATAACATAACAGTTAATAATATACTATAACACAACAGATTATATCATATCATACGTAGCATAACATAGAAACACATAACTAAATAACATAACATAACATAAGATAATACAAGGTGGCACAAAATTAATCATCCAACATTGCTTTTGAATAACTTTTTTACTACATAAAAATAAAATGATTTTGTCCGATGGAACTCTTTACTTTGCATGTCCATACCATTCCGGCGGTCACCGTGGCCGAACGGGTTGGGATGACTACCATTCCGAATTCAGAGAGAACGTAGTTTCGAATCTCGGTGAAAGACCTAAATGAAGAAAAAGTTGTTCCAATAGCGGCAGCCAATGGCAAACTTCCGAGTGCATTTCTGCCATGAAAAAGCTCCTCTTAAAAAATATCTGCCGTTCGGAGTCGGCTTAAAACTGTAGGTCCCTCTATTTGTGGAACAACATCAAGACGCATCCCGCACAAGGCGCATATTGGGTGGGTTTTGCCTTAATTCAGCGAGTGCTGTACAAATACTCGCCAACACCAACTTATAAGGTCACGAAATTCCTCTCACCACGCGTCGGGCGAAGGCGCCCAAGAAAACGTCTAACGCTAACAAAGTCTCAGCACTCGATTGTTGTGGCTGTCCTATCTGAGCATTGCCAAGTCACTCTTGCGGCAGCTGTCTGGAAGATGAGGTGAAATCATCAAAACAAAGATGCCTAGACTCAGTCTCGCGCAAGCAGGACAGCTTTTCTCGGCAGACTAAGTTCTATGCATCTTGGCTCAGACTGCTCAACTTTGATATGACTGCGGAAATGGCAAGTTTGGTTATGAACCGCCTGCTGAATCTCATACGCAGCACGAATCTTTATAATTGGGTATTTTTCTACTATATCTATATCTACCTCCTGCTTCCCATTTCCCCTCTTTTCCCTTGCAATAGTATTACAGTGGCTGGATATAGTTTCTCATCTAAGTTAGGGCTCTCATCCTTGGAGGTAACCACATAACCTAAACTATAGGTGTGAAAAAAAAACATCAAAATTTTGGAAATAAACAGACTTTTCCTTTTAAATTTTTAAATAGCTGATCTTAATCGGGGGCACCGCGTAACTGTACTCTTTCTTTTCTCACTTTCAGGTGAGACACTTTCGTGTGAAAGGAAGATCGCAGTAAGGGAATCTACTTTTGACTTGCTTTAATTACTTACATTCACAAACTTAATTATTTATAAATCGCTTTGTTGTTTGTTATGAGTTATTAAAACGATTATGGATCATAAAACTGATTCTGGTTTATTGTTTACTTTGGGTCAAAGCACTATAATTTAACTCGAACTGGGCACTAAAACACAATGATGGAATTTTCGCTATTATTTTTATTTTTGCGAATACTTTTTACACTCGTTATGACTAAATACTTTCACCATTCACTTTATTACCAAAAACAAAACAAAATACACAAAAATAAATAGCACCACCAACAAACTTTTGCAAATGCAACGTAGTCACTTTTTTCAATTCAAGTCTGCAAAAACAAAACAAAACAGGAAAATAAATTTTTTTTTCAAATAACAAAACAAAATCAAACACTTGAATGCAGTATTGCCACATGTCTAATGAAACCACTAAAAGGGCACTATGAAGTGCTGACTTGTTATTCGACTTTCTTTTATCATTTTATTATATTTCGGATACCAACACAGAGATGAGCTAATCAAAATTTGTCAGTAAGGTGATAAATTAAAGTTTTGGGAAATAGCAGTAAATCGTAACGGCAAACTGACTGTCAATCCAGTAATAGCCAACTAGACAGCGAAGCAGTCAACCAAAAAGCCAAACCACCAGTCGGTGAGCCAATCAATCAATTATAGCGGAGACAGAGGACACGGCCGCAATGTGAATGCATAAGTGTGAGCAGCTGACTGCCAGCTAAAGTAAATGCCAACAAAGCAAAACGACAAAAACGAAAACTCTAACAACAACAAACTCGATGAACAAAGTTAAAAGTGAAGCTAAATTAGTAAAGAAGTTAACAAAATAGAGAGATACACTTCAATGGGTATTGCAGAGAAGAGAGAGAGTTAAGCGTATCATAGAGAAAGAAAGAAAGACAAACAAAACCATGGCTGTTATCACTGAACAGTTTTCGAAACTCACAGACACACTGACATACATAAATACACACCCATATCATCATACCTCAAAACAGAGTCTACTAATACAGATACTTTGACAACACTAAGCATCTGCTGTTCCACGCATAAAAAGCAAAAATCTCAAGAGAGGTAGGTGAAATGGTTGAAGTGCCGGTCTGGCACTCCTCAAGTAGCACTAAAGCACCGTTTTGACGCCATTAGGAGACCTCCGAAAGGCAGATATCTACAGCTGGCCAGAGCTGTTGATACAATGGAGAAGGTTGATGAGATTTACGTTGGCGTACTGCCCCAGGCTATCGAAGAAATGAAGGAAAGTTAAATGGTAAACCTAGATTTCCGCGTGTGTACCGATCGCCCAGTGACCGGTGAACACAGCTACGACTTTGGAAATTGAATGGCGAGGAGTCCAAAAGGCTTTCTGAGTCCTCCGGATATTGCTTTGCTGCCAAAGGGTTTTCGAAATAGCACATGAAGAAATGGAATTCTATTTTTTCTGCTCTTTTTCTGAGATAATTTGCGCAGTTCCCCTTTAACAACAGCCAGGGGGATGCCGATACCCGATTAAAGAAATGTTACCTGCACACCCAAGAGATTTGATATCCTCCTTACAGGAGTTTACTAGTTTCGTTCTGCACTATGGCGTCGTCAGAGCCTTGATCGCGGCTTGAATATCGGAGAAAATGTTAATATCTCCCTCGCTTTCGCGTTGCCTAAGCCTTTTGCATGCCTGCAGGATCGCAAAGACTTCTGCTTGAAAAACTCTAGCAGTATTCGGCAATTTAAAGAAGATAGATACATTGGCTGATTTAGAGGAAACCCCTGCTCCGACTCCCGATTCCATCTTGGAACTGTCAGTGAAGACAGAGGTGCGGATTTCCTCCTCGATCCAATACCCAAGAGGGATACTATTATAATTATTATTATGAGGGACTTTATACTGTGAACTGAAAGATGTACTGTGCCCTCTTCAGAGTATTTACCTTAGCCCAATTTCCTCAATAAATTTCCCCTATTTTATTGAGTTTAATTTCCTCCTCTGGGTAAATACTCCTGTGTTTGCCCCGGTGATTGTCCCGGCGGATGTTTGCAGTTTCATCTTCATCCCTGCATAATCTCCAAGATCTATTGGAATATATTCCTAGGCTACTAAAAGATGATTCAATCTACAATGCTCTGCTAGAATTCGTGTGATCATTCTAAAATTATTATTATTTATTTCCATACAATATTTAGATCGGCTTAGATTAAAGCTACCTATCATTGATTTTTGCGTGTGGAGTTACTTGTCTCCCATTGGACGCGTCCCCAGGTGGCAGATAGGGAATAGGGATATGGGAATAAAACACAATCTACGGACCAAAAACAAACAAACACCTGCTTAGAGGTGTAGGTAGTAACTGTATATCTATCAGTAAGGAAGGGCAGGCGGCAATACTAACGAATCGTCAAATTCACTGTCTCGGATAATAAAATCAAACGCATCGTTGACGACCTTTGGGTATCTTATTAGGACTGAAATAGGATTTTGGCGCCCTGTGCTCCATATATATATGCATATATATGTGATCCTTTAACTCCTATATAGAGGGTCCGGCACTCGAAGTGTAACCAATTAAAAATACCAAAAATTTAGTTTGGAAAATTACTTTCATTCAGTTCAAAGTAAGAAATGTGTGAAAATAATACAAAATTAAGAATCAATTTACTTCTACTCGATATGACCATCTTTTGCCTTGACTATAGCCTTGAGACGGTCCAGAAACAAATGGCAAGCTGCCCGAATGTGACTTGCAGGTATTTTGGCCCTCTCGCGGAAACTTGCTTTTTTCAGAGCATCGAGACTGGTGATTCTTTTAGTTCGTACCTGGCTCTCCAAATGGCCCAAAGAGAATAATCCAGATTCGCGTCTGGTGAATTTGAGAGCCATTATGTGGGCATTATGAAGTTCGAAACGTTGTCTTTTAGCCATTCTTGGTTCACTCGAGCTTTGTGAGATTGTGACGAGGCGTGTTGAAAAGTCCATGGTTTGTCACCAAAATGTTTGCCTCCCCACGGCTTCAGGCAACCTCCAGAATACTTTCCCGATAATATTTCGCATTTACCTTGCTCAATTTTAAAAATTGTTTCGTCAGAAAACACAAAGTTCGGAAATTGACCGCTTTCGTCCAGGCGACACAACTTCTTCGCTCTCTAAGTCTGACTTTTTGCTGCTCTGTTGTGAGATCATGCGCTTTTTGGATCTTGTAAGGCTTGACTTTGAGATAATTTTTCAGTATGCGGTGGATGCAACGATCAGATATTTTCAGTTCTTTCGCCATTTGAGTGGGACTTCGTAGGGGATTTCGTTCAAGTCGCTTCTTCACTTTTTGAGCCATTTTACGTGACGTTGCAGTCCTTTTATGACCACCACCATGACGTTTCGCCATGGTAGGTACTGGTACTCATTGTAATGAGTAATGGAGCGATAAACAAACACTTTATTTACTTTAAGATGCTAGAACTCACGAACAATCGCTGGTTGTGATTACGCTACATGTGCCAATACTTTTTTGATGTGAATTTGTGCCTTACTTTACCTTTCACGGTTGAGCTTGTCAACCTATGTCGATATTTTGTTGTGTTCAAATACCTAAGAAATAAATACATTTAGAAAATACCGTTTTCTATTTTTTTATACTTTCATTAGACGAAAAGTTACAGCACTGAGAACTTTGATTTTTCGAGTGTGCCAATACTTTTTTGACTCACTGTAGCTTATAGTATTGACTATAGGTTTTATTGAATATATTGCGTTTAAAATTTATTATAATTGCCATGCAATGCAGTTTGTTAGAATTGAATTGGTCAATTAGTTACTAAATAATGGCGGTCATGCTTCTATTAGACTGACTGTATTTTGCAAAATTCATGAAACGATTATATCATAGAAAAAACTTGTTGAAGTTTTCGCAGAAAAGAAATATTTACCTTTAAAATGATTTTAGTAAGCTTTTGTCCATTTCACTTGTGCGTATTTCTCGTTTTTACTATCTTTACCATTACTAAAAATTTGTAATTAAGGAAGTATACATAAGTCTTTAAGTTTAAGCGAGCTTGGCAGGCTGATGAACAAAACTGATGTAACTCCATGTCCGACCGACTGTCGCAGATCCTCCTGTCATTAAGCAGAAGGGACTGTAGGCAGCTGGTTGGACTGGTGACGGGAAACTTTCTATGGGCGCAGCTACAATGCCCGCCGATTGAGAAGCCCCGCTGCGACCTTCCTGGACGAATTGAATGTACATTCGCCATTTTAAATGATTAAAATTAAAACAAAAATTTATTTTATTTAAATGTATAAATAAACTGTATGCCAATTTTGAAAAAAATATATTGACTTCTTCATTTAAAATTATGGCCTATTACAGGTATCTGTCCCCTTAAGTTTTGTAAGTCTTCAGTTTGGAATTTACAAAGTTTTAAGTCTCTAATCGGTTATCAAAGGCTTTAAAATTCATTCGTCGAATTCAGTACTATTTTCTAACTACAGAGCAAGACATACAGCAGCGGACAATTTAATTATAAATTCATTTCAAATTTCTTATAATTGAAAAAAGAAGTTATTTCTATTATTTAAATTCATTGAAAGTATACTAGCGGACTTCCCTGCAGGGATGATCTCAACTGAAAACAAAGCAAAGCGAAGCAGCAGTGAGTTATTTTAAATAAACGATGGTGATTCTTTGTTAGTGCAATTGTTTATTTGTTGTTTTGAAAATTGCTACTTTTATTGTTGTTTGCTAATTGTTAACTTTGTTGTCGTTGCTAACTGTGCTGATTGTTGTTATTAGACTACTCTCTATTTACTTCTACGAAGTGTGTGTGTCTGAATGCCAGCAAACGAGTAATTTGCACTAATACGAAAGCGTGGTGTGCGACTTTTTATCAGTAAGTGTGTGTAGGCGAATGACTTTGAAAACAATAAAAAGTATTACAATAGCTGAGAGCGATCACTTGGAACAGGTGAGCGATGATTTGGCAGTGGGCGCTACTCAGAGTTGGAAAGTCAATTACGGTTTTCACAAGGCGAGGCGCAGGAAAACATTTCTTTTCAAAACTGAGCAAATTATGAAATTTTGATATTTATTTATTTAAAAAATCTATATTTACTACTTTTTACACGCCCCTTAAAGTAAACTCATAAATGCCCTTATTTGTTATTTTTCACTTGCAGATCAATAAGATGGAATAAAAATAAGAAAAACATTTTATATTGGGAGGTTGAATTAGTTGTAAAGGTTTTTTTCGAAGATTTGGGGCTTTATTGTAAAAAAACGGTACAAAATATTTTATTTGAAGTATTGGCCATCGCTAGCTACAACTTTCGCCCATCTTTCGGGCAATTTCCGGATGCCGTTTCTCCATGGCTATCCATGACTCAACCCATATTTTGGTAGCCTCGTACGAGGAGAACCGCTGGTCCGCCAAATCGAGACTCATATGCCGGAACAAATTATAATCGGAGAGAGCTATGTCTGGACTATACGGCGGGTGGGGTAACACTTTCCAGCCAAGCGTTCCAAGGTATTTTTTGACAGGTTGAGCAACATGCGGCCGATTTTGTCGCTCGATCAGCAATTCGCACGTAAAAAGTCGCCGTTCGACGTCGCGCAGCTTCAACTCGTACGGGACCCAATGTCCTTGCTTTTGGATCATTCCCATCGCTTTTAGACGCTTGCAAACGGTTGATTTATCAACGCCCAATGATTCAGCAAGCTCTTCTTGGGCTTGGCACGAGCCCTCGTTTACCAATTCCCCCAATTCCGCGTCCTCGAACTTTTTGGGCTGGCCAAGACGCTCCTTGTCTTCGGTGTGAAAATCACCACTTTTAAATCGTCGAAACCAATACTCACATGTTGAAATCGACGGAGTATGGTCTGCGTAGGCCTCCTGCAGCAATTCACGGGCTTGGGCTGTATTTTTTTTTCAAATTGAAGCAGAAAAGCAAAGCTTCCCGCAAATTGCGTTTCGACGGCACGAAAGTTGACACACTCGGAGCACGAAAACACTGCGTTGTTTATACTTCAGCGAAATGACAGATACTGATAAACAAAGCCTAGGGATGAGGCTGTGTCATGAATATATGTATATTCAGTATTGCCAACGCGATAAAGTGATAAATAGCGCCATCTGTGTGTCACCTTTAAAACTAATTCAACCTCCCAATAGTTTTATAACTTCTGAGCATAAATATCGCTTATTTATTAAAAAATATACCTTTTAAATAAAATTTGCCCAAAAAGTCAAAGGAAAAACATTGAAAAATGCACGAAAAATGTGCGTCTTTTTCATTTTCAATATCAAAAATTTTTAGGAGGTGTCGTAATAAGTATTAAGCACATCGACTTTTTGTGAAGCCCCATAATGCAGTGTGCACTTTTCCGCTTCCGGATTTCCAAACTGCGCTTTTTCAATAATAGTGAAAAATTACATCAAAATTTTGTACACTTCCATCGGCTCTGCAGTTCCCCTCAATGTCGCAATGGCCAGGAACCCATGCTATCATTAGGTGAAATGACTCAGTCATCTCGTTAAGAGATACGCAGTATTTCATAGCTACCTTGGAGGTTGTCGACTGTTTTGTGGGGGATTTTATCGCCGCCTGGTTATCAGTGAAAATGTATATATCATCTCCAGGTATCGCATCACACCGTACCGGTGTCACGGCTTTCATTATTGCCTTTAGTTCAGCCTGAAAGACACTACTGTTGTCGGGAAGCCGAAAACTGAAGAAGATCCCTAGATGCTCGGAATATACACCTCCGCCCACCCTGCCATCGAGCTTTGAGCCATCTGTGTGTACATGGATGGACTCGCCCTGTCTTATCACGTCCCGTTCTCATTCTTCCCTCGAGGTTGGGAGGGTCACGAACGTTGTAGTGGCAAGTATAGGCGAGACTGTATAGTACACCTGTCCGGGAAGCTCCAACGTGCCATTCAGGAGTTTACCATGGCCATAGTCTGTGTTTGACCACTTACTTAAAGTGCTCAGCCTTATTACTGCACTGCGCGCAATATACTTTGCCTGCAGGTCTACCGGAAGGAAATTTAATATCACATAGAGTGCTTTCGAGGGTGTGGTTGACATTGCACCGATTATATAAACAGATGCAAGCCTTTCGACCCTGTCAACTCTTCTAATGTTCACCTTCTCCAGGGCATTCAACCATATTGCAATCCCGTAGTAGAGAATTGGCCTAATTACTGCTGTGTACAACCAGTGTATCATTCTGGGTTTCAGACCCAATTTGTCGCCAATGAGCCTTCCGCAGGAGTATAGCGCGTCGTAGCTTTACGTACTCTATCTGCGGCTGCGAGCCCCCATATTTAGCGTTTTCTGTTACCATATGGGGGGTTTCCCCTAAAAGTATTTGTTGAAGAGCAGGTGTTTTATTTTTTTGCTGAACAGTATCAGTTCCGTTTTTTTCGGGATTTACTTCTAGTCCTCGACTTTGGCACTATAGTGATAGTCTGTTAAGAGCTCTTTGTTGAAGATCACACAGTGCTGGAAGGTGTTTGCCAGAGATTCCCATTTTATTCAGTTCGTGAAGGAGATTATTGACCGTCAGGTTTCACAGAAATGGAGAAATTACCCCACCCTGAGGTGTACCCTTGACCGTTTTTGATTTCTTAATGGATATTTCACCCAAATATGCCCGTATCGTCCGCCCGACTAGCATTCGTTCTACGAGCGAGACCAGAGCGCTCGTTTCCCATTCGGTTATCGATTTGGTAATTGCTTCCGGGTGTATGCTATTGAAAGCAACCTCGATGTCCAGAAAGACAGCAAGAGTGTATTCCTTATAGTGAAGTGAATTCTCAATCGTGTCGACTAGCGAGTGGAGCGCTGTCTCTACTGATTTGCCTTTGCTGTATGCATGTTGAGCAGGTGATAGCTTGTTGCTAATCTTTCCTTTGATGTGCCCATCCAGCAATCGCTCTAACGTTTTTAACAGGAAGGATGATAGGCTAATCGGCCTATAGACCTTCGGTTTCGTATGTGTGGTTTTTTCTGCTTTGGGAATGAAGACCACTTTTACTTCAGCCCATTTCTTGGGGATATAATTAAGTCGTACTGCTGCCTCAAACATTGAGGCGAGTCTAGATGCAATCATACTTATTGTGTATTGCGGGACGGCGGGGAAAATTCCATCTGGTCTCGTTGATTTATAAGATTTGAAACTGCTGATTGCAAATTTTTATTGCCCTCCGTTATAAAATCTATTGGGGGACGCTCATTGTGAACTATAGGATGCGTTCTACCCTCCTCATAGTATAGACAACCTGGAAAGTGTGTCTGCATTAATAATTCTAGTGTTTCTTCACTATTAGTTGTCCTATTGCCGTCCTCTATCAGAAGGTAACTAGAGTTGTTGGGGCTTATTGATATGACTTTCCAGAGTCTGCTGGTCTCAGAAGTGCTTTCTATCTTGTGACAGAAATCTCTCCAAGGCGCTGTTTTTGCTGCCCTAATGGCATACTTAAATCTGCGTCGACTGCGAATAATGTGAAATGGAACGACTTATTGCCATTTTTTGTAACAATTAAAGTTTTTGTACAACAACGTGGACAAACTTTCGTAAACAGAGAAACAAAAATCGGCACCCACTTTTTGTAGAGGGTAGAAAATGCCACTCATTTGACTGGCCAGAGTAAACAGTTTCAGTATAGAAAACGAAACTTTCACAGCTCTGGTGAAGGGCAGAATAAATGCGCCGTTATGACCAGAAAGGAAAATACCATTAATTTCTCTCTTATGCGCAGTTTACTTGACTTTATATTTATTTGTAGTCTAACCTCTTTCAGTTGCTAGAAAAATAACCAAATGCAAATTTTTGTAGCGGCAAGTTGACTTAACTTCTACGGTTCGCAAGTTACTCCGGATATGCAATTAAAATAATTTCAATCGTGAAACAACAATGCTGCGTATATACATACATATATATGTAAAATAATAATCATCATACACAATCGCGCATACCTATTCAATGTAAACTACTTGAATTTCATTCAGAAATTTGAAGAGTTATGCCCATCTACACAAACAAATAAAGTGTAGAATTGTTTATAAAACATTGAAGTTGGGCGTGAAAAGCACCTTGAGTGACTGAGTTTCCTTTGTTCATTTATAATAAGCAATAAATACCTACAATGTTAGTATATATAAATGCATTGTGTGTCAATATTTAAAAATTATATAAATACGAGGGACAAGCAAATGAATTTCCCTACCCTCACGAATGTCGGGTGGGTCTCTTTATAGTTTTTTTAATGGCAAAAATACGCTCGGGAGTTTTTTTTTTTAAGAAAACGTTTTTTAGTCGAATTTTTATTCTTTTGTTTGCTGGCGTAAAGCGACAATATTGACATCATCAGCCTCAAAAACCGCCCTGTTAGTTCTGACTTCTGAATCTGTCTGGATAAATCAGCGATGCGAATGATATAACTTAAAGCAGGGAATAAGTAACAGTATACAGTTTTTAGAATAAGCAACCAACAGGTTTCACTTGTGATTTTAATTGATGCCAGTTAACGGGTGCAAAAAACACCCTGGCGTTTCCTTGAACTCACTCAAAAACGCTTCAATGATTTCTGCGTCAATCAAGAAGAAAATGTTTCGGATGTCTCGTGTCCGTATAATTTGTATTTATAATATTATTGCCATAATATCAGTGTCCCTACCATTCCAGTTAAAATCAAGGCGAATCTATTAAAGGTGGTGTTGGTAAATCAGCTGATTTGTTTTTTTTTCCTTCGCCGTACCCATGTGGCTGTCAGCTCAAAAAGAAACAAGGCGAATTCATTATTTGTTTTCTAGTTTCCCAATACTTTGCTTTGACAATCGAACGTACAGAACATTGTTGTTGGTCTAGTGCCACCACCTTTCATGAATGCGCCTTGCTTAATATGATTAACATATAAATGAGGAAGTGCTAACAATTGAAACTCTGTGAACCTGCCCAGTTTCATTTCAAGTAGTACGTGATTTAATTTTTATTTTTGAAAGGTTTAAAAGCAAAAGAAATTTATGAACGAATGTTGAAAGTCTATAAGGACTTTTCGCCATCAATTAGTATAGTAGAAAGATGGTTTGCTGAATTTAAACGTGGTCACACAAGCCTTGAAGGCGATCCACGTCAAGCAACAACACCAGAAATCGTAGAAAAATACAAGATATCGTATTGGAAAATCGTCGCGTGACGCAAAGAGATTTAGTAGAAGTCCAAGGCATCTCATTGGGCAGCAGTATTTTGACTAAAGTATTGAGTAGCCGTAGCCGAATGGGTTGGTGCGTGATTACCATTCGGAATTCACAGAGAGAACGTTGGTTCGAATCTCGGTGAGACCAAAATTAATAAAAACATTTTTCTAATAACGGTCGCCCCTCGGCAGGCAATGGCAAACCTCCGAGTGTATTTATGCCATGAAAAAGCTCCTCATAAAAAAAGTATCTGCCGTTCGGAATCGGCTTAAAACTGTAGGTCCCTCCATTTGTGCAACAACATCAAGGCACACACCACAAATAGGGGGAGTAGCTCGGCCAAACTCCCAAAAAAGGTGTACGCGCCAATTATATATATGGGGCATTCTTTCTGAACGTGAGACCCCCTGCCCCCAGAATAGATTTTGACGAAAAGAGGTCTATGAGGGCTTAAAATGTAGGTAATTATGTTTACTTTCGAAAGCAAAGTGGCACTTCTTGAAATTCAAAATGGCGGATCATTCCTTCCTTATACTCCACAAGCTTGCTCACAAGAAAATTTTGCTTGCGCAATTTAAGGAAGATCGTGTTCTACGACTTATACAACCTTTAGAGCCAATTTAAAGACTTAATTAAATGACTTTTCAATTATTGACAGCAATAGTGACACCTGTCAACTTTTGCGCTGAAAGTTGCTCTTACTGAACTCTAAAATGTAAATCGAGTCTAAAAATCGTGTTTGGCGAGCAAAAAAGCTTTAAAGTAACATGTTTCAACCAAATTCGTCTGATTTTTGTAGAATTTCCGCCATATTGGATCCGCCATTTTGAATTTCAAGAAGTGCCACTTCGCTTTCGAAAGTAAACATAATTACCTACATTTTAAGCCCTCATAGACCTCTTTTCGTCAAAATCTATTCTGGGGGCAGGGGGTCTCACGTTCAGAAAGAAAGCCCCATGGGGCATTTTGAATTTCAAGAAGTGCCACTTTGCTTTCGAAAGTAAACATAATTACCTACATTTTAAGCCCTCATAGACCTCTTTTCGTCAAAATCTATTCTGGGGGCAGGGGGTCTCACGTTCAGAAAGAATGCCCCATATATATATTGGGTTTCAGAAAGCTGTGTGCCGCATTCGTTGACAATGGAACAAAAGACTTTTTCAGCAACATTTAGAGCGTTTTCGAAAGAATTAAGTAGATCATCACTATGGACGAGACTTGGGTCTATCACAATGATTCTAAATCAAAACAAGAGGCTGAAAAGTGGTGCGAACTTGGTTCTGCGGCTCCGAAACGAGTTCGTGTCCAGAAATCGGCCAAGAAGATGTTGCATCAGTTTTTTGTGATGCGAAAGAAATTGTGTTTGTAAATTACTTGCAAACTGGTAAAAAAATAAATTCTGAATATTATTGTAACCTTTTAGACCAGCTGCAGGAAAAGATTTTTGAAAAAAGGCCCAGTTTGCAAAAGAAAAAATAACTTTTTTATCACCGCACCAATGCGCTTTGTCACAGGATCATTTTGACAATGGAAAACGCATGAATTAAAGTTCGAATTGTTGGCGCATTCAACGATTTGGGCCCTAGCGACTTCCATCTGTTTCCAGATCTCAAAACATACATGCATGGAAAGCCTTTTTCATCAAATGATGAGGTCACAACGTATTTTACAGCCCATCACGATTCTCACTTCAGACATAGAAATCATAAATTTGAATCTCGTTGGAACAAGCGTATTGATGATACTGAATATTAAAGTGCATTTCAAACGATAAAATTGTGTTTCTGTTCGAACAGGATTTTCTTATTTTCCTTTTTCAATTACAAACTTGCCTTTCATGCTAAAACTTAATAAGCAGTTTTGTAGCACTTAAAGTCTTCAATACCAGCGTAAAATCGGTTCCCCTATATGGTTTTGAGACCTGGTTTGTGCTGACCACAAATGTCTCAATAATAAAAGCCATCTCTTTGGGCCGAGAGCGACCTCAAATGTGGACCTGCTTCTGCTTACTAAAAGCTGCCCAATGAATTCTGAAATAAGAAGACGACGATAATATTGCCAAAATGGCGTTTCAATGGAATCAGTAAGGAAGTAAAGGCGTAGAGGTCTCAAACTCGGATGTTAAAGCTGGCTTCAACAGGGTTTGTTATCAGCCATCTATTGATTTCAATTGGTCAATTTGTTTAGAATGTAGAAATTTCTTTTAATGTGTCATTAGACATCGATGCTATGCAGCGTAAACAAAAACCATCCAGAATCAGTCATCGTGAACAATGAATTGGAAAAATGCGCTTCTGCGAAGGCAGCCAATGTAGTAGTGTTAGTATTTACCCTTTAAAATAAGGCATAGATGCTTTTACGTGTAAACTTCTTTGAATACTTACTTAATGCAATGATCAGAAGGTACCGGGAATGTTTAAATTAAACAAAACAGAGTTAAATTTCAGGCAAAATTATTTTATCTCCTTCAAAATATGACCCGTCTGAAGCCACACACATGTGCCAACGTTTAGCCTAGTCCTCCATGCACCCCTGCTAGGCCGACGAACGAAGGGATGACCTTCAGCTCCTTCGTCGCATTCTTTTTGATTCCTCTATCGACTGAAATCTCCTTCCACGAAGTGGTAACTTCAACTTGAGACACAAAAAGAAGTCGCACGGGGCCATATCAGGTGAATACGGTGCTTGCACGATGGTATTTACTTGGTGTTTGGTCAAATAATCCAGCACAATTTGGGCGATGCGCGTAATCATCACGCAAAATCCAAGAATTGTTTGCCCACATTTCCGGACGTTTGCGACGTACAGTACCTCTTAAACGTTTAAAAACGGATAAATAATATTCTTTTTGACTATCTGGCCAGATGGGAGGTACTCATGGTGCCTACGCCTTGGCAATTGAAAACAGTCAACATCACCTTCCCGGTACTTTTTGATCAAAGGGTAAGTAGTTAGCGCTTGGGTTCAAAACCATGGACGTGAAACATTAATCGATGAAACATTTTTAAGTGAAACTTCTTAGGCGTCGATGGACGAGCGAGAATGGAGAGTAAAATTTCAAGGCCATGCAACGTTTTGGACATTTTGGTTTCGCGAGAGAGAAGAAAGATATAACGTAGAGGAAAAGGAGAGAGAGAGCTATGGTGACATTGGCGCATATGTCCGGCTGCTTCTCCAATTTGTGGTGATATTCCGCTGGTGCTCCTGATATCTTACGAGCATCCTTTTCATGAAAAAAGAACACTCAAGGGAGTGCCCACGCATACCGAGGGTCAAACATTATTAGAAAAACCTTTAAGATATTTTTTGTGCCTAGTAAGGAATGAATCTGGGCCTACTGGCAATATTGCACGCAATATGACGGTCGCCGCTTACTTAAAACTTTAGTTTAAACTCACTACAAAGTCCATGTTAGACAATATTTACACTTATTCACTCAATAACTTTACTGAAGAAAAATAAACTTGAACTATGTTAAATATTGACTAATGTGAGCTTTATTTGCCAAGTCCCATAACCGAAAGCACCTATTAGTCTCGAAGTAGCGCTCCGTAAAAGTAATCACTCAGGCACTCGAATTTTATTTCAGCTTAACGCAATCGTGACACTCAAAAGTGCTCACGGTTTAAAAATACAAATACAAATACAAACAGATAATAAATAATGACGCTGACGACGTTGGATGATCGCTGGCACCTCAACTCAAACTCAAAACTCAAACGATTCGTCAGAGAAAGCCACCTGCGCAAATGCAGCAAAAGCTACTACTCATAAACATACAAACATACATACTAAGGTGATCGAACCGGTTTTTTAATTTTCTTTAGTTTAGTGTAGGTTTGATTTCGTGAAATTTTCATTTTTCAAATATAGTGTGAACTGGAAAACTGGGGTATGCAGGTACAGAGGACAAGTTTAAAGTGAGGAAATGAGAGAAAATGCACAAGAACGCCAGCACAAAACAAAAACAAATTTATTAAAAACAAATTAAATTAAAAAAAAAACTTAATTAAAAAAAATTAAAAAAAAAATTAAAAAAAAAATAATAATAATAAAACCAAAACATAATAATAATAAAAAAATAATAATAATAAAATAACAAAAAAATAAGAGAAAATACACAAGAACGCCAGCAAAAAAAAACAAAAATTATAAAAAAAAAATTAAATTAAAAAAAAACGAAATTAAAAAAATTAAAAAACATAATAATAATAATAATAAAAACAAAACATTATAATAATATTAAAAAATTAAAAAAAAAATTAAAAAATCAACGCGATTTTTTACGAGTAATTTCAAACTTGGATTTTGTTGTACCAAAATTTAATAGGTCATAAATACTCAGAATTTTAAGAAATTTCTAGAATGTGAAAATTTAATGGAAATTTGCGACATTTTTATAAATTCGGTACAAATTTTAAACTACATTTTCTTCACAAACTTATTAAAATTAAATAAAAACACAAATAAATTGTCCAACCTTGTGACAAAGTCCTTGCGCTATAGTAAACAAACGCACTGCATTATGCAATTTGTATCCCTGACTAACCTCTAATTTGTTTCTAACAAAAAAAAAAATGCTACTTTTCCCCTTTCAGTCGATTAATCATTTATTTGTTTTCAAGGTCGAGGTCCCTGCACCGGTACCCCTTTTTATTTAGTTATATTGTTATAGGCCGCCATAGCCGTATGGCTGCAGGACTACCATTTGGTAGTGTCCAGATTCGAAATTCCAAATGATAGCGTTTTTTCTATAAGCGGTCGTCCCTAGGCAGGCGATGGCAAACCTCCGAGTGTAATTCGGCCATGAAAAAGCTCCTCATAAAAAAGAAATATCCGCCGTTTGGAGTTGGCCGGACGTCCCTCCATTTGAGGAAAAAAATCAAGACGACGCACACCCAAAAAAGGAAGAGCTCGATCAAACACCCACTATAAAGGGTGTCAGCGACAAAAAAAAAAAAATTAGTAAAAATAAAGAAAAAAAAGTGTATGCCAGTGTTTGATTTGATTTTAAAGGTCACTTAAACTTGCATTTTATTGCTCTAAATTTTGAAGGGCCTTAAAATTGTGTACTCAGAATTTAAAAAAAAAAGTGAGATTTCTAGAATTTTGGAATTTGCCACTTTTTATGTTTATATGTATTTAAAAAAATAATTTCATTTTGAAAAAGGTTTGTTTCTACTAATTACTTCTAGAAAATGGTATAAAGCAAATGACTACTTTTGGTCGTGCTTTAAATTTGTTGAACACTGTAAGTATGCTGAGTAAATTAGATTCTCTACTGTTTTGTGTTATAAAATTATACTCATTTGTTGATTTCAACTCTTCTTTAAAACGAAAAACAAAAATCTTTTACTCTTCATTTAAAATCTATTACTTTAATTCGTTTTCTTCTACTCTAAACTAATGCTTATTATCAATATTTGCATTGTAAAGGGTCCTTCAAAAGATGCGTCTAGGTTGTTTATGTTTAAAAATAAAGAATGAACAAACTTAGATTCTTTCAGTTTTACTATTTTTAAACGAAATACGGCTCTCAACAATTATATGTAAAAAATAAGATCTTTTAAATCTCCACGCCGGTTCATGATTGCCTAATTGTTGAGGACGTCGGGGTATCGATGTTGAAGGTTTTTCAGCCCCACTTTTGCGCCACGACAGCAATATTCTCAACAGAGTCCTCCCAGACCTTTTTCTATCCTCGACAGAATCAGTTTACTGAAATATTTTCATCAACCTTTGAATTGTCGACTCATTCGGACGATTATTTCCATAAAAAAATTAAGAATTTTTCGAAAAAAATATACTATTTTTATTCAAATCTAATAAGTTTCAATAATTTTAACGCATAATAGCCTAGAATTTTTGTTGCTAACATTGCCGAAAAATGACATTTAATATCTATTGGGAACGAAAAATAATGAAACTTTTAAAGAGAAGAACAAGAAAAACCGAAAACAATCATTAAAATTCTGGAACAATATGATGAGCACTATAAAATTAGCATTTTCGTTTTATTTTTAAGTTTCAAAATGCATTTTTCCAATTTCAGCTGGCAAGCAAAAAGAAACGTTCAATTTAATGGAGCAGCAGGCAATCACAACCAAATGGGGAGTAGGTAGGAAAGATGGCAAGAGTACCCCAGGTACACTTCAAGTAGCACCTACGTGCCGTTTTGATACCATAATGTGGTCCACTACCTGTGAAAAGATTTAGGGAAGAGAAAAACCGTCTACAGCCATCCAGTGTTGATGTAGTGGAGGAGAGAAAAGGGATCTAGGCTGGAGAATTTCTTCAAGTCATCCCCAAAGGGCACGCTAAGGAATCTCAAGCGCCTAGCCGCCAGAGCCGGACATTTGCAGAGAAAGTGTTCCACAGTCTCTTTCTCTGCAGGATCCCCACAGCTTCTGCAATAGGGGTTTTACGGAATTCTAAGCTTATCCGCATGAGTACCGATCACCTAGTGACCAGTGAACAAATGATTTGTGGAGGGTTAGTTTGAAATGTAAATACAATTATTAAAAAAATAAATAAATAAATTTTTTAGTATCAGGGCAGCTAATAACCGTATTTGTCGCCTGCGATCCGTCTTTCAATGGCAGAACTATCCAATAAACCAAGCAGCTGTTCACTAATCCGCGTAACAACCGCCTGTCACACTAATCCCGATTAACGCCGCCGTCTGTCTATACTATCACAAAGCTAGAGTCTCTGAATTATTCCCTACTGACATCTAGACGTCACTGTCTATGCTATAACAAAGCTTCCGTCTATGAATTATGCACTACTAACATCTAGGCGTCACTTTTGAAATACCCTTCATTTCTGATGTTTATTTCTGACCAACATTTCTTGCATAACTCTATAATCGAATATTTTAAAATTAACCAGTTTTTTCTTCATTTTAACAATTAGTCACCAGTTTTTTTTTTGAATTACCATTTCTTGAATAATTCAAGAACCGGTTTATTAACAGACAAACAATCGATCACCCTAATACACGCGCACATACACTCTCCAGTTATGTGTGAGCACACGCGACTGAACAATGAATTTACTTTGCGACAAACTAAAACTTAATAACAAAAAATGACGAGCTTTATATTAGAGCGAAGCATTGGACAAGCCGCACGTTGGAAAAAGCACACTCCGCAGTACCGAAAATATTCCCGTATGAGATCAACCCAAGACGCGAGCGCAAGCTGGCTAATGCATATACCGTACAACAGACGCACCAGGAAGTAATGGAATGAAATGGAATAGAAAAAAAAAAGAATAAATGAGTAAAAAAAAAAACACGAAAGAGTAATGGTAAACGAAAAAAATGGTGCAAAAACATAAAAAAATTGATAAATAAATAATAGAAAACCATTACAGAGAGCAGCTAATCAAGGCAACAACAAAAAAAGAACGGTGAAACACCGCTAGTGAACTCTTTGTGGCCAAACAGCTACATGCATATTTGTATGTACGAGTACATCAGCAGTCCGCCAACGAAGCAAATAGCAATCAAACTCTTATCGAACTTCAATGCGCCGGAGTAGATAAATGCCTCGCATTAACCATACGCTAAGGCACACGCACACACGTACATACTTACATACAACTGTTGCGATAAGATTTTGAAAAATAATATCAAAAATGTCGTAAGTATGCTGTAATAAAAGTACAAAAAAAAAATATTTAATTGTACCCTCCTCTACTTTCCACAAATTACCTTTCAACGCAGGTGTTAGTATGAAATGGAAATCGGTGACTCGCGGTGCTCCAATCAAGCGACAAAGGTGTGCAAAGTGCAAAAAGTGCTACCCAACGTTGAACATTTGGCATAATTGAATACCCTGCAATTCGAGCAAATTGTCCCACTTCGAACGAAGCCCCAAACTAAAGGCAAAGCTAACTCATCCCCACCAGACACCTGCCATATATGCAAAAACAAAAAGTATCCTGCAACCTGTGCTCTTCCTTTATTATGGATCCATGCCAGAATTTACCACTCGCTTCACCGGACCCCAGCCAGGTGTACGACGATACCGCCGCCGGCGATGTTGGACGCTCTATAACACCAACGTCCAGCGTAGCGAAAATTTCGCCCAGCGGCTTAATCGAGTTGTCTGAACATTTCTACATCAACAATAGCAAGCAGAAAGATCCCATTAAGGTCGAGGTGATTTTAAATTGTGACGGCATTTTTTTGCGACGCGAAACTGGCGAACAAAATGAAATCAGCGAACAGCGCATTTGCATGGAGGATATAATTGGCAGTAGCTGTGGGCCGCGTTTAAAGAAATCGCATCGCGCAACCTTAGCCTCTTGTCGGCGCATACACGAAGATTCGGAAGTTGAGAATGCAACACAGAAGGATACTAGTGCCTACTTGCACATTTATGCGTACATAAAGAACGAGAAGGGCGCGATGCGCCGCGAGCGCACCGTACGCATTCTACGCTTTCGCTCATTCGAAACGTACGAGGAAAACCTGAAGGTGGCTGAACGTTGGCATCATGCCATACGCATTAATCAGGCAGCCGCCAAGAATCGCTTGGGGGAGAAGCAAATACTAATTTTTCTAAATCCCAAATCCGGCAAGGGTAAGGGACGAGAGATGTTCCACAAACAGGTGGCACCCATACTGAAGGAGGCCGATATGCCGTACGAGTTGCATGTTACCGCTCACAGCAACCATGCACGCGAGTTCGTGCGTAAACACAATGATTTGTTGCGTTGCTACAGCGCCATATTGGTGGCATCGGGCGATGGACTCTTCTACGAAGTGCTCAATGGCATAATGGTGCGCGAAGATTGGCGTGCGATTACACGTGTATTGCCGCTCGGTATTATACCGTGCGGTTCGGGTAATGGGCTGGCGCGTAGCATTGCCTATCTCTATAATGAACCGTATGAACCGAAACCGATTTTGTATGCAACGCTGACGTGTGTACGTGGCCAAATTGCGCCGATGGATATTGTACGCATCGATACGGGCAAAGAGGGTAAATCTAGTGAGCTGTATTCATTCCTATCCGTCGGTTGGGGTTTCATAGCCGACATTGATATCGAGAGTGAACCGTTGCGTTCGATTGGCGCCACGCGCTTCACCTTCTGGTCCATACGCCGGCTGATCGGTCTGCGCACCTATACGGGCAAGCTATCGTATCTGCGTTGTGATAAAAAGGGTAGGCGTAGAACTGTAGGAAACCTAGTTGCTACGGCATCCCATGAGGAACGTCCCCTACCACCGGAGGTACAGGAATTCCATGACATACCAAACCCACCGGAAGGCGCAAAAGAATACGACAATTTTCAACCAGTTGCCAATACTGATGAGGCAGATGAGGAGTTTGGTGAAGCCATTTCACTGGATCATGTGAGCACCCATTCCTACGCCGACAGTTGGCATTCAGCTACCTCGCAGCGCACTGCATACTTTTCTCTGCCCGACCAAAGTTTACGTTCACGTCGCAGTGTACTAAGCCGCCTTGAAACGATCAATTTGGAATATGAAAGTCGTCGACCACCGTCCACAATACCAGCACTCGATCAGCCAGTGCCCACCGACACTTGGCACACCGAAGAAGGTGAATATGTTATGGTTCATGCAGCCTACACGACCCACATCTCCTCCGACTGTTTCTTCGCTCCAAGCTCACGTCTCAATGATGGCATCATTTACTTGGTCATAATACGTGCGGGCGTAGGTCGTTCGCAGCTAGCGCATTTTCTGTTGGGCTTGAGTTCGGGCACCCACCTGCCAGAGCAACCGAATCGGTATATTGAAATTGTGCCGGTACGTGCGTTTCGCATTGAACCGAATGCCGACAAAGAAGGTATTATAACAGTGGATGGCGAACGCGTGGACTATGGACCGATACAAGGCGAGATAATGTCGGGTATCATCAATGTCATGGTGCCGAACGCAAATCCCATTGACTAGTGCTCTAATATTGGCCATGCATAGTTGCTATTGTACTATTGTAGATATATTTCTATATTTATTGCTGCTTTATATGCCAGCCGTCTGTGTGTGACAGACGCACCGCCTCTTTAGTTCTATAAAATATTAAGTATTCTATTGCATTGTTTTGCTTTTATGTATATATATAAAGGAAGTGTGCAAGTATGTATGTGTGTAAATATTTAATAAAGGCATATAACTACATTTTCATTCAAATTTTTGTAGATTTTTCGGCCTGGTTCAGTGACTGTTTAGCAGCTGAGCGAGCAAACCAAATGAGATTTATTATGATTGAAATTATTTAGATTAGATTAGGCTCCACCATGGCCAAGTACTGGAGCTTTTTACCGATAATGCGAATTATTATATCAGTGCAAATGGTATTTGTTTACGAATAACGAGTTGTTTACAAATGTACAGAGGTGGCCACAATAATAGTCTAAATATTTTTTGAAATTTTTTTTTTTATAGATTTTATAGATTATACTAAAAAAAAAAAAACAATAAATCTCATGGTGAAAAGAAATCAGAAGGTGTAATCAAGATCATACCGTAGTTAGGTAGGTAGAGTGGCTGTCGCAACGACACACTTAGACCTTTCGTAGGTCCATTGTGATACCACTAGAACTTATCCTTACCCTATGGGTTCCTTTTCAAACCATCCGGTAGCTTTAATAAACGAGCAACGCTTCATTAGTTTTAGATGCGCTATGTCCGCTACATCGGTTAAAAATGCCGTATCAAGAGTACGCAGCCTCCTCATAGCTAAGCTTTCACACTCACATAAATGTTGCATGACTGTTTCCTAAGACAGCTACAGAAATCGAAGTACGGGAGTCCTAACCTCCTAGCGTGGCTGCCTATTAAACAATGACCAGTTAATACCCCTATCATTTTTCTTATAGCTTCTCTGTAAAATCTTAACAAGATTTTCGATCGACCGCTGTTCCATTTCGGCCATGTCTGTCTGCTTAGTTCTCATGTTGTGAGATTTTGCCAACTTGTATTTACCTTTTTGATGGTTTCCCTATCTATAAGTAATTTACAAGTGGGTATAGACATGGGTATCAGTTTGAACAAGTCAATCGGCCTTGCAGTTTCCTGCTATATTCCTGTGGCCTGCCACCCAAATAAGGTGCACTTTGTAGCATTTAGATACGTAATTTAGAAGTTTAAAACATTCTAAGACTATTTTTGACGGGTGTGTTTTAAATTCAAGCGCTTTTATTGCCGCTGGACTGTCTGAGTATATGAAGACTTCATTTGTGCACGTTTTTATTACCGTAAGTTCCTCTTTTATGGCAGTGACTTCCGCCTGAAATACACTGCAATGATCGGGTAGACGAAATGATTGGCTAACTTCGAGTTTATCGGAGTAAGCCTCTCCACCTACTCTGTTGTCTAGTTTTGAGCCATCTGTATAGATGTTCAGACCGTTAGGCCGTGGTTTCGTTGGTAGTGAATTTTACTCGAATTTTAAGGCCTAACGCATAGACGGCACTAGTTTTATGCATTCACCTCTTTTTTAGTTAGCAGTATCTTTATAAAGACATATTTTAAAATTTCGTGATATTCTACACTTTAGTTCGAGAGTTATTGTGCTAAGAGTGACGCTACTTTTATTATTTTCAAAACAATGGATCAAAAATAATTTCGTGTTTTAATTTTGCAGTGTTTCTTGATGGAAAAGAAAACCGTTCAGGAGAAGCAATGTCTTTAAAAGTGTTAAGGGGGCTCCGCTCCATCAGAAACAACAATAAATCGATGGTTTGCTTACTTCAAAGGTGGTTGTAGAGACACCGATGTTGCGATGATGCACAACGCAGTGGACGTCCAAATGAGGCAGTAACACCAGAACACATAAAAAAATCCACAAACTCGCTTTGAATGATCGAAAAGTGAAGTTACGTGAATTAGCTGACATCGTAAATATATCAAAAGAACGTGTTATCTTTATATTGTATTTCATGAGCATTTGACTATGAGAAAGCTCTGCTCAAAGTGGGAGGTGCTGTGTTTACTCACTGTTGACCAAGAGCAAGAACGTGCTGATGATTCTGAGCAGTGAGAAAACTACTTGAATTGAACTTCGAATTGCTCCCACATCCACCGCATTCGCCATTCCGCTGTAGATGAATTTCTATTCGCCCCAATTACCGAAAATTTTTAAATTAGGCGAATTAAGCGAGTTGATGCGAACCTTTTGCATTTGTATTGAATTTGTAGTTAATATTGTTTGGTTCTCAGTGGCAATAACCGCAGATCAAGGGAGAAAACGTCCACAGATATTGCCAATATATCAAATTGTGGTAGAAATATCTTTGGCAATGAACCTCCTAAGTTCGTTCGATAACACGCTCATAGTTTCCAATTTATTAACGTCGTATACGTTCGGTATATTTTGCCATCCTTCCATTATTGCAGTTTTTAATGCTGCTGCATTCTTTGGATGCCTTTTAGCGACTCTTTTCTTCAAAAAAAATACCCACAAATTTTCGATCACGTTTATGTCGGAACTCTGGGCTAGTGTATTTATAGCATTACCGCGATTGTAGAGGAGCCACATCTGCACATTATCGTTACCTTGGTAAAATTTAAAAAATGATTTATTCTCGGTGATAAACCCAAATTTTATAGCACTGCCGACTAATGTCAAATTTCATTCTTGACGCACTGTACACTTTGTAAACATTAGACGTGACAACATTTGTCCCAATTATATATATACAGAAAGGATTTTTCAATAAGAGGTGTTATTTTGATATTCAATCAATGGTTTCGTTGCTTGTGTGGCACGTAGAGCCGTCTAGTTGAAAATAAACGTTGTCCAGATCAATACCATCAAATTCCGGCCATAAAAAATCGTTAATCATCTGTCCATAGCGCAATCCATTCACAGTAACTGTTGCTCCAGCTTCATTTTCGAAAAAGTAAGGTCCAATGACTCCGCCGGACCATAAACCGCACCAAACAGTCACACGTTGAGGATAGAGAGGCTTTCCAAACATAACTCTTGGATTCGCTGAGCTCCAGCTCCAACAAGTTTGCTTGCTGACGAATCCACCTCATAACTCAAGATTATTTTTCGATGCAATTCCGGATCATTTTCATGCATTTCAACGACCCAATCAGCAAAGACACGACGTTGTTTATGATTGGCCGGTTGAGTTATTGTGTTAACTGGACTTTGAGTCTTATCTCAAATCTTTATGCAGAATACGGTGTAATGACGTTTGTGGAATGCCTAATTCCAAAGAACGAGGAGGAATGGACAAACCTAGGTTTTCTTGAACATTTTCGGCTACAACAGCAATATTTTCGGCTGTTCTTGAGCGACGTGCACGGGTTTTATTCTTCACATCACTAACTTGTCCCAACAGCTCGAATTTTTTCACCAATTTCTGTATTGTGGTCCGACAAGATGCTTCGCCATGACCCAAAAATGTTCGAGTTTTACGAACCCACTCTGCCAAATTTTCACCATTTTTATAGTGAATTTTAATAATTTGAATGCGTTGTTTAAGCGTTAATCGTTCCATTTTTATTAATGGCGTAGTTTCTACTTGTCAAATATCAAAAAATGACAGCTTCAAAAGTGACATCTACCGAAATAGCGGCCTATTCAAAATAACACCTGTTATGTCCTGTCCTTTATATGTAAATGCCCTTTGTGGCAACAAAGGAAATGCGAAGAAAAATTTCTTCGGTAATGTTTATAATGTTTATGTTTTTCCTTTGTCCTACTGCGATATGTTCCATTTACCTTATCAAAATACAAATTTCAGTCGTAAAGAATCGCTTAAACGTTGTATAAAGCAGTCTAACCACTTGTTTCTCTAACTCACGAAAGGCTTTTAGTTCAAAAGTTAAAACGAGAGATGCACTTGACTAATGCATCTACGGTGAGATTGTGTACCATATACTAGATTTACGACTGAGCATTAGTAATCTATTTGAGTTGTCCTTTAATTGATGAATAAATAAAGAAATGTTCACCGTGGGGAACCCCGGTTTTTTAAGGAAAAAAATGGTTTTAGCTCCTAACGCAATACACCTAACTTTTACGCGCACAGTTCTAAAACGATTTGAGGAGTAGGCGCTGGGATTACCTGTCCAGAGTTAGACCTAAAGAAGTCGTGTAAGTGCAATGTATACCAGGCTGAGGTTTCCCAGTTGGAAATACCGCAGATCTAGCTTGTGATACTACTGGGACGAACTCCAAGGTTAATTGTTACATAGATAGCCAGGTAGCCATTAAAGCACGTATATCGTCTAGTATAACGTCCAAGATCGTTCGTCAGAGCAGGGAGACAGTAGAAAGGTTGGCAGCGAATTGTAAACTACATTTATATTGGGTTCCAGGCCACACGGGCATTGAAGAGAACGAGATAGTAGGTGATGTAGCGAAAAGCAGGATCGTACGTCATTCACTACTTCACTTCACTTTATCACTACCGCGAAGAGACTGTAGAACTGTGATAGCGTTGGCTTATAAGATAGGAAACTCGGACAGCAGGAAAAGCGGGAAATATACGGAGCAAGGCTCAAAGAAAACTTTAGTGCACCTCCCTTGCGGAAGTCCTGCGTTTTTCGAAACACATTTAAAATATGTCGGTGCGTGACTATGCCGAAGTATTTCGAATCTCCGTGCAAGACAATAGTCCAAAACACACCACGAAGTTGCCAATAAATTGGTTCGTTTCAAACTGGGTTGAGGTCATGAGCTGGCCGACTTAGTCACCTGACCTAAATGCCATTGAAAATCCATTATTTCGTGCCGCTCGGGACAAAAGGGTTAAGTAACAAAAACGGCCGCCGTAGCCGAATGGGTTGGTGCGTGACTAACATTCGGAGTTCAGAGAGAACGTAGGTTCGAATCTCGGTGAAGGATCAAAATGAAGAAAACGTTTTTCTAATAGCGGTCGGCTTCAAACTGTGGAAGACCCATTTTCGGAACAAAGTCAAGACGCACACCACAATTAGGAGGAGGAGCTCGGCCAAACATCTTACAAAAGTGCACTCGCCAATTATTAATTTATTTTTTACCACGGTTTGACGGATTGAAAGACATCTCAGAAGTAGTTCGAAATGTATCCTTGAATTCACAATAGAAACAGGCACCATGCGGGTTGACTATTTCAAAATGCATAGCTAATGAACTCCATCTGGTATCGCTATCGACCGAACCGGTCTATGCGTGACTGCAAGTCAACCAATTCAAGCTAACCTAACCTAGTAATGCCTGTTAGAGCTTCCGCATTCAGCTTTGAACCGCCTGTATGCTATTGCAAATAGCTGCAGTCAAGAGGGAAATTTCGAAATTTAAAAATTAATTAAAACTGGCTTAATCATTTATCGCAGAAACCTGAGCTGCCAGCAAAATAAAAGAGACAAACTTGATTGAGAGTTCATTATCAGCTTGAAAAACTGCATAAAACCATATTGTTGTTGTTTATTTTCGGAAATACAAGTCAAGTTATGCGCGAGAGCGCGCTGCAGCTAACCTTCAAAAAAGAGAAAAAAGAGACATTCAAAACAGCAGCAGCCGAAGCATAAAATGACGTTATAATAATCGTTAATGCAAGCAATTTTCTTCATTTTTATTTAAGTTATAACGTGAAGAAAACATTTCTTAACTTGCACAGCGTCTTTATATTTTATTAAAATTAGGTTAAAAATTCATTATTTGTTGTTATTCAAACATACATACACACACACATATATATGAGCATCACTGAACCGGTTGGCGAGTAGACAAGCGCGAATAGAAAAGAAAATCAAGGCACTAACAAATGATGCAAAAGTTATGAAAAGCCATTCATCTGCGGCCGTTCAAGTTGCTAATGCAAGTGAAAAATCAAAAACGTATTTGGCCAGCTAGCGTGCCAACTAAAATATCTGAAATAACTAAAGCACAAATAAACTAAATTCATTGCCTTAACGGAAGAACGGCAAATTGGAAAGAGAGAGCGCGCTGCCGACTAGAATGACTGCGACAATGTCTGTGCATATTTCCAGTCTGATTCATTCATAAACAACAGACATGAGGCGGTAGTGAGTCGATCATAATTTGCGATAGGCGGCGGTATTCACGCTTCAAACGTTGCCTCCTTTTCATTCGATAGTTAATATTTTTTGGTGTGCACTTGGTTTTTGGATTTTTATTATTTACTCCTTATTCAAGCAAAAAACCGAAACGAATGCGCAAAGACATGTTTTATTTTAATTTTCTATTATTTAATTTAAATATTTCAACAGCAGGGGGCAGAAACATCGAAATGCGAAAATAGATACTAGTCGGCTGTTGTGAAAATCTATTTGCCAAACGGCACACAATTCAAAAATCGGCGAATACCGGCCTCGGTAGTCTACCGTAAGTGCACTAGCCTGTCATCCCAAAAGTTGCGGGTTCGAATCCAACATAAAGCACGGTCCCCGCACTTTTCCAAACTTACCTACTTTCCCTTTTGCTAAAAAACAAAAAAAAAAAAAGTAATTCATTCCTCAACCCCATAATCTTATCCTTTCCATCCTTACTCCCGCATAATAGTCAGTGACTGCTAAAACAAGCTAAATCAGTGGCATTGCATCAGTGGCGCTAGCAAGAGGAAGCGGGCGATAGCGCAGACACACGTAATTTAAGGAAATCTTCAACCATCTGTGCGATCCTTCTGCCAGAAAAATGTGAAACACAGATGGCGCTCCTAGCAGTAAGAAGGCATTGTTCCTAAGCAACTACAGGTGGGCATTTTGCCACTATTTAAGACTGGTAGCGGCAAGATAATCACCTACCCTATCAGAAATCAAAATATATTAACGAAACCAACGCAAGACTGAGTCTTGTCGAGGCTCTATGCTCCCGAGAGGAGTGAACAAGGAAAGAAAAAAAAATTAGTTAAAACGTAATGAAACTGGTGTGAATACCCCTAACACATTTATGTCTGTATATGTAGACATGGGTGGAGTTGCAGAGGTGAAGGCTTTGGGAGGTTACGACCACATCGATGTTTCGAAATATTTATAACTGTAATCTGAAAAACATTTTTTTATATTTTCGAAGTAGTAATAAAATTTAACACTGCCTAATTAGACAATTTGATTAAATTGTTTATTCATTTACCACTTCGTGGTGTGTTTTGGACTATTGTCTTACATATATAAATAGTCTGTCTAGTACAAGCGGAAGGGCAAGGAGGGAATTTTTTGTCCCACAGTCGGAAAATCAGGCTGCTCAACAAAATATTCGGTAACGGATAGAGGCTGATCGACTTCGCCGGAGCGTGAAACATGGTAGCCTGCATCACCTGATTCCAGCATAAAAAAATACACCAAGCTACGTGGCTGTCTCCTGATCGAAAGACGCGAAACGACGATCTGACGACTGACATCCAAAGCGTGCTTGGATTATGACGAGAGAACACTTCTCAAACCTGCTAAATAGTGGCAACTGCACAGGTCACAGAAAATGTGAAGATCCCGATACTCAAATCGTTGATGACGGGACTGTTGTTGCGCTGCCGCACCATGACGAGATAAGAATAGCGACAATGCGGGTAAAGAACAACAAAGCCGCGGGAGGCGATTGTTCAAACATGGCGGCGGGGAGCTGGTAAGGTGCATGCATCAGCTTCTATGCAAAATATGATCGGATGAAAGCATGCCTGCCGATTGGAACTTAAGTGTGCTCTGCCCAATCCATAAGAAGGGCGATCCTGCAATCTGTGCCAACTATCGCGGGATTAGTCTTCTAAATATCGCCTATATGGTTCTAGCGAGCGTATTGTGTGAAAGGCTGAAGCCCACCATCAACCAACTGATTGGACCTTATCAGTGTGGTTTTAGACCTGGAAAATCCAGCATAGATCAGATATTCACAATACGCCAAGTCTTGGAAAGGAACCATGAATCGAGAATCGACATACTCCATTTTTTGCCGATTTGAAAGCTGAATTCAGCAGCAAGAAAAGTCTGCGATATCTGAGTTTGCTATCCCGCAAAACTATTGCGGCTATGCAAAATGACCCTGCTCAATACCAGCAGTGCCGACACCATTAGGAAGGACATCTCAGATCCGTTTGATACTAAACGGCTACCATTCGGCTACGACGGAAATGTTACGTACTACTTAAAAATATTTATCATTAAGAGGGAGATTTTCTTATACAGGGTCGAAGGGGTTAAGGTGTGGTCAGACATAGTGCTTTCTTAACTCATTTTGCTGGCATCCGAAAAACTATTTTCAACTTTCTGATTATGTATTTCGAAAAGGGAACTTGCATATACTAACTCGAGTTAACTTAAAACCACTCAATTTATACAGGGACAGGATTTTCTTAATCTGAAAAGTGCCACCAATACGCCAATCCACTTTTCGCTAATAGTTTTGAATTGGTTAGATCTTGAAAAATATCGTTCTCTCGCCTAATAATATTTCATTTTCAATTCTGTCATATTCCAAATAGAAAGTTTTATGTAGAATACTTCCATATATAAATATTTGAACGGCTGAGACCGAGTCTGTATATTTCTTGAAATAAAGTAATCGGGTGAATCTTGCTTTAAGTATCTCCAATGCATTTTCGACAACAATTCTTATGGAAGAATGTAGGAAATTTTTGATGTTTCTTCTTCTTCTTCTTCGATATACTAAAACTGAAGTTTTGTATCAGTGCTGCCGCCAACACCTATAAAAATGCGGAATTGATTGAACATTTAATGTATCATTTAAATTGCATCTAAAAAGTGTGCCCCTCTCCATGAGTTTATGTAGACGCCACTGGGCATACATAAAGCACACGCCCATATGTAGACACATTCCGCATTTTTTTGGGCCGATACGAGGCCAATTTTATTCGTTCTTTTTTCATATTATAGGGATCCACTAGGGGAAGGTTTTTAGCAAAAAAAAATTTCTTTTAAATATTTTATTCATATAAAAAAAAGAAAAAATCAAAATATTGTCCAAAACAAAACTTGCTCGATTGTTAGATTAAAGTAAGTTTCGAATCGACATTCATTTTATGTGTACAACTTTTTTTGAATTTTTTGTATTTGTATTGTGATACAGAAATGTATTGTATACAGAAATTTCAAATGATTCGAATGAAAATTTTTTTTTTTTTATTTCTTCCATAAAATATTACACCTGTCGTTAGACAATAAGTAATTTGATTTACAAAAAGATGGAATGAGAGTGATATTGAAGGGCCAATGCCCCCAAGCTCATTTAGAAGAAATATGTACATATTATTTAAAAACAAGTGGTTAACAAACAATGACATATACGATTAGTTGACAATTGATTACAAGGATTTTGCAAGATCTGTTGGTGTTTGACGGTTAAGCCGACTTTGGGTAGATTTTTCTTTATTTGGTAGTCTTCTCATCATAGGATTTGTATGCGTTAATAGTCTATTTATGTGTCTTCTGCTAGCGCTTTGTATTGTTTCATCAATAGTATCGATGTCAAGGTCGCGATGAATATCTGCGTTAGGTATGTACCAAGGTGCATTAGTTAAGGTCCTAAGTATTTATGAAAATAATGTTTCAATTCAATTGAGCAATGCTTTCTTTGACCAATTCTATATGGAAATGAATGCGTTTGCAAACGATGTTTTCGGCTATGAACAAATGTTGGAATCGAATGAAAAAGGAAAGAAACGCGAAATGATAAAAAAAATTCTTGGAAAATTTAAAATGAATGGTGCTTCATTGGAAAAATTCAAAGGTAATAAGAACATACACAAGATAAAGTTAGAATTCGAATTTTTATATTTATTTTGTTTATTTCTCATTTTTTTCAGAAGTACACCACACAACAACTCATTCCAACTCTGATTTTGAAATCCTGTTGGAATTGGTGATCGATAATTTTGTCACTATAATGGTCAATGGAAATTTGCGTGTATCAGACCCTGCATATTATTTACCATATCAACTTTTTATGGAACATATGGACCAAATGAACACAAAAAAATAATTTAGTTTTGTTTTGATTTTTTGCAACATTTTGGTTTTCAGTTAATACAATAAAAACAATACTGTTTTTTCGGGAACACAAAATTCTAAATTTATTACGTTGTTTGTTTAGAATTTTTTTAGAAAAAAAGTAAATTTTTTGGTTTTGAGGAAATTTGTTTATTGTTGCTATTTGTGAAAGCGTAGATATTTGTAAGTATTTGACTATAATCCTAAAAGTTAATGGAATACCACTATGACACATAGAAAACATTTTTTCAAAGGGGTGTTTTTCGAAAATTATAAAAAAAATTGTTTTAAAAAATTTTGAACAAATAAAGTAAAATAAAAAAATTTCGAAAGCATGAAATTTTTTCAAAACCAAATTTTCCTCAAAAAGATAAAAGAAATTTCTTCGAAGAGGAGTTTTTCTAAAATTACAAAAAAAAAAATTTCAAAAATTTTAAACAAATAAAATAAAATAAAACTTTTTCAAGGGTATGAAATTTTGTCAAAACAAAATTTTCTGAAAACCAAACAAAATTTAAAAAAAAAAATGGTGTTTTCAAAGCATTTCATATTCCACTATTAATAGAGAATACATTTTTTCGAGGGGGTGTTTTTCAAAGCGGACAAAAATCTTTTTTAACAAATCAATTTAAACTTTTACAAAAGTATGAAATTTTTTCAAGAACAAAATTTTCTCAAAAACGTTAAATTAAAAAAAAAATTGTTTTTTCAAAATATTTAATTTTCAGCAATTAACTGAGAAGAAATTTGTTAGAGCGAAGTGTTTTTCAAAACTTCAAAAAACACTTTTTAACCAAAAAAAAAATAAACCTTTTTTCAAAAACAACAGGAATGATAACATTGCCTAACAATTTCTGCACTTTTGCACAGTCTAAAGAGGCATTGATACAGAGTGTATTTCCAAACATAGTTCAACATTACAAAAACCTTGATTGGCTCAGCGAAAGAGCAATTTTAGCTGGGAAAAATAAGGACGTCAATGATATTAATTCAGCTATTTTAGATCAAATACCTGGTGACATAGTTGCGTATAAGTCAATGGACACTATTACTGATCAAGATGAGGTCGTAAATTATCCAACTGAATTCTTAAACTCACTCGATTTGCCAAGCTTACCACCTCATCTTCTTCTTCTTCTATCTATTTATATATATAAAAATGAAATGATGTTACGAGGCCAATTTTATTCGTTATTTTTTCATATTATAGGGATCCACTAGGGGAAGGTTTTTAGCAAAAAAAAATTTCTTTTAAATATTTTCTTCACATAAAAAAAAAGAAAAAATCAAAATATTGAACAAAACAAAACTTGCTCGATTCTTAGATTAAAGTAAGTTTTGCAACTGAATTCTTTCTGCAAATTATGCAACTGAATTCTTAAACTCACTCGATTTGCCAGGCCAACCACCGATTATTATGCTGCGCAACATTAATGTGCCACGACTTTGCAACGGTACCAGACTTTTAAAGGGAAGTACAAAGAAGGAGAAGACGTTTTGATACCCAGAATTCCACTGATTCCAACGGATTTACCATTCGATTTCAAACGTTTGCAGTTCCCTATTCACCTTGCATTCGCTATGACAATTAATAGGCGCAAGGGCAGTCTCTACAAATGTGCGGCATTAATTTAGGTAACCCAATTTTTTCTCATGAACAATTGTATGCAGGTTGCTCACGAGTAGGCAAACCATCGTCATTATTCATTTACGCGAAAGATGGAAAAACCAAAAACGTTGTTTACCAAAAAGTGTTACAATAAAGTTCGAATTAAATTGTATCAAAGAATTTGCTTTGTTTCGTATTAATTTTATTCTCTTTCAGCAAATCATTGAATTTATCGCCTAGCGAAGTGGGCGAGGGTACGCTAGTTCTTACATAAGAATGTAAAAAATTTCTGATGTGTCTTTTTCTTCTTCGAAACATTAAAACAAAAGTTTTGTATCAGTGCTGCCAAGACCTATAAAAATGTGGAAATTGATCGGGATACCGTGTCGGCTAACACAAGAAAACACATTTAATGCATCATTTAGTTCGCATCTAAAAAGTGTGCCCCTCCCAGTGAGTTTGTGGACACACCACTGGGCATACATAAAATACACACGCATATGTAAACACGTTCGTATGGGTACTAAAGTATTTAAATAAAAACAAATAATACTCAATGAAGGCAGTAAAATACAATGCTTGCAGAGCAGCAACAGTCATAAAAGCATACAAATGCAGGCGCACAAGTGGAAAGGAAAATCGAGATCGCGTGCAGTATTGGCATTTTGGCGCAACGCAATCGGAAAAGCAGCCAAAGTAAATGAATGTTTAAATGAGGCGCGATGATTCACACAACATTAAACTGAGGTAGTGTTTCTGCGTTAGAAACGAGTTTATAGCTGCCTTAGCAAGACTACCCTGGGTACTGGCAACCAAAATTTGGCTATCAACAAATAAAAATTCAGGTGAACGGCAACAAAGAACTAACTAAAACAAGCCATGCAGAAAGAATAAATGTACAAGCATATTTTTTTAATTAAATTAAATATTTTATACATCATCATTTTTTATTTATTATTATTAGTTTATTTCATGGCTTCCTTTTAGCACGAATTGCACTCCAAACGTTGTAAAAATTGCTCCGCTTATGGGAGGTGTCCGCTTATGAGAAAAACGGTGTAAAAAAAGTTAATAATATGTTATGAGAGGGTTAACGTGTTATGGAAGTTTTGTCCGCTGAAGAGAATCAAATTTGAAAAAATACAAAAGGATTTGTGGTAAGTACTGAATAAAGTGTCGGCTTGCGGGAGGTGTCCGCTAAGAGAGATGTCTTAAGGAGAGAGTACACTGTACTAGTAAAGTACTCCTTGAAATATATAATAATTATTAGGATTTTGATGGATGATGTTACGAGTGTTACCAATGCGCTCAAATACGATGATAAAACATTCGGAAGTAAAATTTTGGCAAACAAAAACAAACATGCAATATTATATTTAGAAGTTGAAACAATTGTATTACTAAACAAAAAAACATTATTAATAAAACAAGCATTGAAAGAAAAATTACTAAAAAAAGAATCTTTATTAAAAAAAATTATTAATAAAAAAAACTTTTGTACAAAACATTAATTATTACAAAAAAAAAAAAAAAAATTAAAACAAAAAAAATTAAAAAAAAAAAAAAATTAAATAAAAAAAGTATTAAAAAAATAAATATAAAAAAATTAAATGTTAAATAAAAGAAATAAATAAAAAAAAATTAAATAAAAAAACATTATTAATAAAAAACCATTTAAAAAACATTATTAATAAACTTTTGAATAAAAATAAATTAATAACAAAAAACATTTTATAAACAAATTGTTTATAAAAAAAATTTATAAAAAAACATTAAAAAAAAATTATTAATAAAACAACTTTTGTACAAAAAATAAACTATTACAAAAACAAAATTAAAAAAAAAAAATTATAATAAAATTTTGGCAAAAAAACAAAATTATGCAATATTATATTTAGAAGTTGAAAAAATTGTATTACTAAACATAAAAACATTAATAATAAAAAAAACCTTAAAAAAATTACTAAAAAAAAGAATCTTTATTAAAAAAATGATTAATATAAACACTTTTCTACAAAAAATAAATTATTACAAAAACAAATTATAAAAAAAATTATAAAAAAAAAAATTAATAAAAAAAAAATTAAATAAAAAAATTATTAATAAACTTTTGAATAAAAAGATATAAAAAAAAATATATAAAAAAAAATATGTAAAAAAAATATATAAAAAAAATAAATAAAAAAATTATGAATAAAAAAATGAATAAAAAAAATTTTATAAAAAAACTTATTAATAAAAAAAAATTATAAAAAACATTATTAATAAACTTTTGAATAAAAAGAAATTAATAACAAAAAACATTTTATAAACAAATTTCTATAACAAAATTTTTTGTAAAAATAAAGTTTATAAAAAAAATATTAATAAAAAAAACGTTTGTACAAAAAATAAACTGTTAATAAGAAACACTTTTTTATAAAAAAAAATTTGTTATTATAAGAAAAAAAGTATTAAAAAATATATAAAAAAAATAAATTATTAATAAAAAAAATTAATAAAACAACATTATTAATAAAAAAATATTTATAAACTTTTGTATAAAATGAAATTATTAATAAAATAAAAATTTATAAAAAAAAAATTTATTAATACAAAAAGTATTCATAAACAAAAATATAAAAAAATAAAATTATGAATAAAAAAAGTATTCCCAAAAAATTTTTATAAAAAAAAATAATAAAAAAACATCATTTACAAAAAATGTGTAATGAATGGTTTATAAAGAGGTGCAGCCAGCAGATATCGATGGCAAAGTTATCGATTCGAAAGTTTATTGCCACCTGTGGCGTACCTCAGTCAGTCTAGTATTTGAGGACCTTTGTTATGTTTGATTTTGTTTATTAATGAATCTGTTCGTGTTTTTCCTTTGCTAATTTTCTTCTCTATGCTGATTATCTAAAATCTTCCACCAAGATTCCGCTCCAACCCAAAAAGCAAAAACTACACAGCAGTGGTTAAAAACAGTATTTCTGGACTCATAGCCGCAGAAGATTAGCCGTCGGGAAGCCCAGATTTGAATCCTTTGAACTACAGTTTGTGGTCAGAATTGGAGAACAAGGCCTTTTGGAGAACTTTGGAGTCTCAAACAATTTTTGGTTCGAGCAGTGACGTCTACAAGGTGAAGTCCAAAATAAAAAAGACTGGCGTCATAAAAATGTTTCTAATGGCGCCCTATTTTTAATGAGTTAGTGCGTAGGAAGTTACATCCTTAGCTGACTTTCAGTAAAAGCTTGGTGACTTTCGGTTCAATGGGAGCGAAGTTCTTCCGTCTAAAGTGTTAGGATGTTTGTGTCATCGGTACCATCGAACAAAGAGCTGACATCAAATTTTGCTTTAAAATCGGTTAAACGTTTACCGAATCATTTGCAATGATGAAAAAAACTTATGGTGATGATTGTCTATCTCGTGTCAGAGTTCATGAGTGGTTTACACGTTTCAGAGATGGTTGTGAGACATAAATGACAATGAACATACGGGCCGGGCCGCCCAAAATCAGTAATCACCGAAAACTTCATCGAAATTGTTCGTAAATTTATCAAAAATGAACCGAAATCATATTTGAAATTCATGGAATTGGAGTTGAATATCTCCAAAACATCGATTTATGGCATTAAAAAAAGCATTAAAATTTGATATCTATAACGGACTTAACTTGTATCAGAACTTATGGCTGGACTAAGTACAGTGCTAATGCGCCACTCGCTAGCACGTTGTTTGATTTTAATTCTTTTCGTATTTGGACCATTTTGGGGCCAAACATGTACTTCAAATGCAAGTAAGCAATTACTTTCAATGTAACAAATCAATCAAATCTTATCTTATTATTATGATCGCTCACCTGCCTCCTAATTTCATATCCTGCGCTTTCATTTGAACTGAAATAGAAAAACCAAAGTCAATTCATGAGAGGTTTTGCTTAATTCAAATAATTTTAAAAATTATTTTGGCAATTTTACAATTACAAAAAATCAAAAATGCAATTCAAAACACAGTAGAACTTAAAAACCCTTGTGAATTGGAAAGACATTACGATCCGTTTGCATTCGTATGTCATCATCCCATTCAGATAAGAGGATTAAGCGCTTTTCGTACGATTGTCCATACGTCACGAATGTGGCCATGGAATCCATTCCGTTATCAGGCGCATTTCCGTATTTCCAAAACTATTTCTAGCACATTTCATCTGTGACATACAATTTTTTTTGTGCATCTAACAGACTTCATTGTAGAAATGAAGTTTTACGATACTTTAATGACTGCCCATTGACACAGTTGTGAATGCTTACAATAAATATATTCACATACAGGAATGCAAGCAAGGATATCCATTGATGTGTTGCACATTGCCACATGGTGGACGCATAAATTCTGTAATGCCTCTCACAGAAGTGGACTGCAACTTCTTGCACAGTGCACTTAGGCTTGATTAAATTGAAAATATTATATTTGCGCACTTCAATAGGGCAAATGTATGTATGTAGAAGGTGAAAGGCAACAAGCGCCCAATATAGAAATGTATTGAATAAATAAAAGCAGCTGTTGACTGTAGGCACATTAGGGTGGCCGGTCATATGAAAAAAATTTCTTCGATTATATAGTATATTTTGGATGTCTAGCAGGCATGCAGAATGTTTAGGTAGGCTAAGGAATAAGCGATAAGCCTCCGACGACGCCATGGTGCAGATCCAAATTGATCAACTTTTGTAAGGAGTATCCCACCCGGTCATCGATATCTGCTTGACTGTTGTTACACAACTTATTTCTCAGAAAAGCACAGATCAGATGGAGCTCCATTGCTTCGTGCAGTAGGCGGCCGCCGAAGCCAAATGGGTTTGTGCGTGACTACCATTCGGGTGCGCGTAGGTTCGAATCTAAGTGCATGAAACAGCAAAATTATAGAAAAGTGTTTTCAAATCTTCAAACCTCCGAGTGTATTTCCATTTGCCGTTCGGAGTCGGCTTGAAACTGTAGACACTTCTTGAACAAGACAACAACTTGTGGAACAAAATCAAGACGCACGCCATAAATAGCAAAAGCTCGGCCAAACACCTAACAGAAGTGTACGCGCCCATTATTTTTTTTGTTTTATGGTCCCTGCACAATAGACGCAGGACGCCTATAGTCCCGTTGACTCCACGCCAATCAATTTCCAAGCTTGTAGCTGTGTTTACCGGTCATTGGACAAACGGCACTCACACAGAAAAGCTGGGTTTACCATTTAATACCCATTACAGAAGCTGTGAAGAGCTTTCAGGGAAGGAGGCTGTTGAATTCTTTCTCTGTAAATGTCCGGATTTGGCAGCTAGACGATTAAGGTCACTGGGTGCTCCATTCTTCGACAGCCTGGGGCAGTGCACCAACCTAAATCCCATCAACTTTCTCCGCTACATCTTTGGTTGGCTGTAGATATCTGCCCGTTTTAGGTCTCATAATGGTATCAAAGACTGGTACTTGATCCGTTTCACTTGATTACCTACGTACATCTCTTGGATTAGTATCTACCAGAAATTCCAGGTTTCTAGACTGGCCATGTGGGCCAATTAGCCGTGGTCTCGCGGAAGGTATATGTATTATTTTCCCTTATAAAATGAATGTATAGAAAAATCCAACAATGAGGATTCATTCTTTACTATCAAGTTAAATATCTCTGTTTTCTTTTCGATAATGAAACAAAGTATTGTCAAGATTCTCGGTTTTATCATAGGGTACATAAAGGAGTTCTTAAGGTAGAAATCGTGGCAATTTCTACACCGGCGACTTCAAGCCTGAAACTGGTACAGAAGCTGGATTGCATTTGAACAGTATTTTCAGATATTTTACTGCTTGAGATATGACGATAACGGTCATACCTTGACGGTCTTTCAGTGGAAGTCTTTGCAATACTTGGGTAAGGATGTGAAGAGGTATGAGTTCTAGAAGAACCTCCATTGATGCCATGGGACAAGGCTCCTGTTTTGCATACACAAGCAAGTCTTTGTTGAGAACAAAGCTAGTACAGAGCATTTTCTTGCCGTGCTCCAGCTTTCGCCAAACTTAGCCGGTACATTTTTGGGACGGATGTATTGAGAATGCAGGAGCTATATTCATAAAAACATTTGGAATGTTCGTGGAGGAAAGGAAAATAGCCAGGGCACCCTAGAGTAGATCTACATAGTCGATTGTCAGTGTGGCTGTTTCTGATCGACAGTACCTACTACGTTTTAGAGTACTCGTTGGTGTAATCGTTTTCCCATTTGGCCACCCTAATGTAGATAAGTATATACAAAAACACATATCTATTATACATCGAGGTAGCGGTAGACAGGTAACCACAAAGAAATTGATTAGTCACAAACCTGATGGCTGTTGGAATACTTAATTTTTCGTTGCAGCGTTGAGCAATTTGAGCACGAAATTCGAGACTTTGAAAGGCAAACTTAACCAAACCAAAATTTAAGCCAAAATACTCATATATGTATGTGCACACACGCACACAAACAAACCAAAGCTATATACAATCAGTCAAACAGTTAAATCGGCCATTTCTCCCCATTCACCACTGCATCGCTAAGTCAGTCAATTCAACTCTGCTTTATTGCGATTCAGTCCAAATATTCGTATAAGTGAGTGACGAGCGCCTTACTTTGTGTCTTTTTTGGATTGAGACCGAAATTCCAATATAGCCGAATATTCATTTCACTGGTATTGACACGTTCCACATGTATCGCACGCCAATACAGTGTTTTATTTAAAAAATGAGATAAAATAAAAAATAGCAAGGGAATACAGTAGATTCTGTTTTTATGCGGTAGATACGTTCCGCAAGAAACAGCATAAAAAAAGCTACCAGTTCTATAGTAAAACTACAGATACGTTTCAAAAGTGCTAAGAACCGCATAAATCTGAAATAATGTAATAAAATCGCATAAAAAAGGGCACTAGTCCCATATTATTACTATAGATACGTTCCATAGACCGCATGAATCTGAAATAATTAAATAAAATCGCACAAACAAAATATTGTATTTTTGAAAATTATATCTTTATTTAAGAAACGTCAGAATCGAAAAATAAATTTATGTCAGAAATAGAATCAGACAAGACCCACATGTTGCGCAATCGCCTAGGATTTGGCGTGAAATCACTTTCGTCACTTGAGGAAATGTACACGTCTGATCTAGATGGTTATGCAGGCGGTTCGATACTTGTAGGGTTAGCATTTCTGATGTAATCTGTGATGAGTTTTTGCTTAGCTGGTTTAGAATCTTGTTTATATGTACAATTCCCGATAGGTCGACATGCATTTTTTAATTAAAAAAAAACCGCACTATTTCAAAACCGCATAAAAACAGAACCTACTGTAAAGTACTTTCCAAAGAAACGACAAACGTAAGCAATACGATAGAATGTATCTTTTATGGTAAGATATCCACGCCGAAATCAATTTAAAGATGCAAAGCTTGAAATGACTGCTGAGAGCGCCTGAGAGTTCTATCAGTTTCTAGACTATGCAAACTCACATAGTAACTAACAGTGAAACAGTATACTGGAATAATGGAAGAATCATTTCTTTGCGCTGCTGAAAAGTGACGCAAGTTTCATCTGCAGCGCAAAATAACGCCAACATGAAGCCGACGTCTCAATACCAGACTACGACGATATGCGAATACCAATGCGCAGTTATATATAAGGACGCGTACACCACTTTTGGTTCGCAAAATTTATAGCATTTTCTGATACGAGGATTATTTTAGCGCCACCTGTTACAAAAGCGCCACTTACGACACACTGTACTTCGCCACTCTGCCATCTGTGGTCTTACTTTTTATGGTCGTTTTTGTTGTGGCTGATTGAAATCGACTTGCGGCATGGCATGTTGATAGTTTTTCGGTCGTTTTTGACTGTTTTCATCGTGGCAATGTGACTAGTGTGGCTCTTTGGTTGTATTTGGTATTTATTGTGGTTGTCATTTGGCTTTTTTAGCCACGATGCTCGAAACGGTTCTAAGCGTAGTGTACGACAAAACAACATTTATCTAAGCACACATCCAAACGCACTCACAGCTCCCAAGCTCCGTTTATGTGTCATTCTTTGTTTTGTCGATTTTGTTTTCTCTACAGTTTCACTATTCTATTCTTTACATACAGACATACATGCATACACACACACACACATATGAGTTCACTTGTTTAACTGCAGCTTTCACGGCTACATGCGAGTTTTTAGAACAAATTATAATCTTTTTTTTGGGTAAATACTTGTACAAGTGTGTTGAATACAATACCAGTGTATATGTATGCATCTATGGATGTGTGTATGTATGTATGCACGTAATTCACGATAGTTCTGGTATTGTGGAAGGGCACGCATTAGTAGCGGCGAATAGTTGGAAAGAGTGAAGGTTCCACTCTGCTGCCGCATTCATACATCCAGTTATTCTTTCACTACATAACTACAAACATATATGTATTACATACATTAGTATGAATGTATTTTTTGTTTTTTTTTTACTTTTTTTGTTCTTTTGTTAACGTTGAATGACCGGAATTGTTTATGTTAGAGGCATTTTGGAGATCTGCTATGCATTAGCACGTCCGGAACATCCCACAAAACAAAGTCAAAGCATGAAACGAAGGTGTGGTTTACATAGGTATGTATATGTGTACTAATTTACTATATACATACATGAGGGAAAGAGGCTGTACGCACAAAAAAACGTAGCATAAAGCGCGGCACGCGTTTTCAACGAGCAAAAGGTTATGACTTTTTCAATACGTGTTGGTGTAACCGAGTCAAGGATGATGTCAAAATTATTTCTGCAGTACATTTTACTTTATTTGCTTGTACATGCACACACACACACACATTCATATATATATGTATGTATATATGCATATCATGTGCTCATACATTCTTCATTAGATATTATATTTGGCCCAGCTTCTCTCAAAATTTGTGGCAAATGGTACACCTTGTACATAAAGGGACTACCTGTATGCATACAGTTGTATACTCCAGAAAAAATAATGTAGTACCTCCTATAAGCGGTGCGGGCAGCTGAAGAGTAGGAGCTATTGAGTAAGGAGGCACTAACTGTTTGACTGACGAACGACACTCACGAACGCCTGAGGTAACGCTCATGACGACAGGAGCCAACCACCAGAGGGAGTCTCCCTGGTCTCATACGCTGACGACTGTACGATAATGGCGTCGGGCAATGACATCAATAGCCTGTGCTCCAAAGTGAACGTCTACCTCACCGACCTTTCTCGTTTTTTCACTGCGAGGAATCTCCAACTTTCCCCCACTAAGTCCACGGCGACCCTCTTTACCACCTGGACAAAGGAGGTTAAGCTGCAACTTAAGGTGAAAGTCGATGATATATCAATTCCGGCTGTAAACAATCTCAAAATTTTGGGTGTAACCTTCGACATTTTGCTCTCCATCTCTGCGCACACAACCACTATTGTCATTAAAGTCCAAAATCGCAACAAGGTCCTCAAACCGCTTGCCGGCAGCACCTGGGGCAAAGACAAAGAATTTTGGCTACCGACTTTTAAGGCAATTGGCTGGCCGTTTCTAAACTATGCTGCGCCTGTCTGGTCGGCTGGAACCAGTGATACGCAGTGGATGTAGCTTCAGACATGCCAAAATACTGCCATTCGGACAGCGACCGGTTGCCTCCTGACGTCCCCCTTCAACACCTTTACAATGAGGCAGAGATGTCCCCTGTAATGGAGCACAACAAACTGCTCAGCAAGCAGTTCCAGTTAAGGTGCTACCGCAGGTTTCACTCTTGCAGACACCTGTTTGAGCCAGAGCCTAGCACTACTAGCACCTACTAGGCACGTCGGAAGACACCTTTTAAACTACGCCGACGAGATCCAGGACAAAAGTAACAGAAATCTACTGAACCAGACAGTGTTTAGACAGACATCAAACGACATTCACCGGGAGACCGTTACCACCTTCTCAAGCACCCGTCCACCGAATGCCGTAACGGGGTCCAACCACCACCTATAGCAGATGAAGAGCTCCAGCTTCTCTGTCACAATTACGTTTTGGATACTGTATCAGGTTAAACTCTTACTTGTCCAGAATCGACACCGACATACCAAACTTATGCTCGGCATGTGAAGGCACTCCGCTCGAAACTAACCACCTTTTCACATGCCCTTTAAAACCCACTCATCTAACACCCCTTCTCCCTCTGGACCCAACCTGTCGAAAGAGAATGTTTCCTTAGATGAGCGAAACGAAGACCACCGGTGATATTCTCTACACTGACGGGGCTTCTATTACTGCTAAAACAACAACAACAACTACTACTACATTAGACGGGAAGAAGTCGATACCAACAAATTTGATATCGCTTTCTTCTGATGTTCCTTTGCTCCAAAAAGGGGAGCAATGGAGACTATCGATGACATAAAACCTCTATATGTCAAAAGGAGAGGACCCTGGACGCTAAAGCCAATTGTGGTCAATAGACACAAACGCGGCACAGATAGAGACATAAGAAGACCAGCTTATAGCATGAAGCTGGCTACAAATATGGTTTGACCCAGTCGCGGGGGAATAGAACTGGTCTATTTAATGGATGCCGTTCTGGGCTCTCCCGAAGTAATGCAGAAACTAGTTCCGGGAAGGGAGTATCCCCAGAGAAGGAAAAGGGATTTGTTTTAGTAGCCAGACCACTGAACGTAGTAGACGACGGTCGCTGTAAGTGCATTTTGATCTCTATCTCACCCACAAAAAAAAAAACAACCCCGAACGAGAGACGGTTTTTTTTTATTGAGAAATGCACCCGTGGTTTGCTATTACCAAATGAGGGCAAACGTTTAAAAAAAGTGTTGTTTCTATCTTTAAAAGCTTCTTGGCCGTAGTGGGCATCGACCCATGGACTGAGTGAATGGCACTTATGCACAAACCCATCTCCATCCATTTATTTATATATACATATGCATATACAATATATAATATGTACAAATATGCACATACCCATACAAATATAAACACGCCCGCATTTATTTTCGTTTTTCTTGTCGGATTATCCTTTTCACGTTTCCTTCCTACCTGCGAGTATATAATTTTTTGTGAAAAATTAATGAACCACTTTTATGCCATACAGTCGCTTAAGTTACAAAATAACTCTCTTTCACGCCATGAATATATGGATATGAGTAGGCCGAAAAACAAAGGAAGACTAGGGCTCTAAAAAAGGGTGGGTAGAAAAACGAGGAGGAAGCAGGTTTTGTTTACTCACCACGTACTACTTTTACTGATAAATAGCAGCCTGTTATTGGCAGTTTATTGCAGTTTAGAAGTTATGATATTTTCATTCAGCATTTTTTTATAAAAACGAATAGTATCATACTTTAATGAGTATACCAAACTGCATGCAAGAAAAGTTCTAATAATTGTTTTTGAATTTTGTACGTTTAAATGGATTTTTTTTGAAACTTTGATTTCTGCATTTTTTTTTATTATAACAAGAACCCCGAAAGTTCAATATACTAGGGGAAGAAATGTGTCTGGGTAAAATTTCAATAGAACATTTTTATGTTACCTAAGTCACTTCACAAAAAGCTCCTCATAAAAAACCATTGGCTAATTGAAGTCGGCTTAAAACTGTAGGCCCTCCATTCGTGGAACAACATCAAGACGCACCAAATAGAAGGAGGAGATCTGCCAAGCACCTACATAACAGAAGTCTACTCGTCAATAATTTCTTTTTTATTTGAAGTCACTCCAGCCCAGTATAATAAAGTGGTAATTTTTCTTATCACAATAGGATAAACAGTTCAGTTGTGCATTCTGGGTTGCCTTTCATATTTCCCGTCTTTGCATCACTACGTGTGATGAGCTGTAATTTAATATTTTTATTGAAAAGTTTGATATATTTTAGCATAAACTTTCATATAGCGTTTTCACTTACGAGCTCTATTTGTTCTTTTTCAGTGAATTGAAAAATTCATCTCGGCCAAGAGATGAAAAATATGCCACGCTAAATTACGATTTCCTATTGAGACAACAGTGCATTGATGAACTTACTTCGACTTTTGACGTTGAAGCACCACACTTAACCACTGTGAAACGCTGGCACAACAAGTTCCAAAGTGGCCGTAAATCTTTGCAGCACAAATTTCGAGAGGGCCGTCCAAAACCGGTTGTAGTGCCAGAAACAATCAATGTTCTGTGTTAATTGTTAACGCAAGATCCTCGTGTGGCATATCGTGAAATAAAGACATCTTTGAGTATTGTAGGATTGGCATACATTCAATATTGCATTAAAAATTGGTCGTCAAGAAGATTTGTTCTCGTTGGATACCATATAGTTTGAGAATTGCCCAAAAACGGATTCGTGTCGATTGGTGTAAAGAAATATTGAAGAAATTCAGCCGCGACTGTTCAAAGCACGCCTATTACATCATAGTAACAGGTGACGAAGCTTCAATTTATGCATATGAGCCGGAAACAAAACCACAATCGACAGTGTGGGTGTTCCAAGACTTGAAATAAAAAAAGTTGTTCGCGGAAGGAGCACCTTAACGATGTTTCCCGAAAATCAGCTGTACCATTTATCAAACTTCAAACAATCAATTCTGAGTGGTGCATAACCATTTGTGTGCCAGAAGTTATCGGATAATTAAAGAAAACCAAAATCCGAAGACGAATCATCCTTCACCAAAACAATGCAAGCTCTCAAGTATCGGCTCACAAAAGGTCGTTTTTGAGCACTCAAAAGCACGAATTAAGAGGACCACCTTACAGTATTGATTTGGCTTCTAATGATTCCCTTTTGTTCCTGAACATCAAAATTAAAACCCCAAATCAACATTATTTAACACCTGAAAAAGCTGTTGAAGCCTTTAAATAGCCCTCTTGGAGGTATCCACTTGTGAGTGGCGGTAAGAGCTTTGAAAATTTGGTTCGAGGGAATGCAGAAGTGCATTGACTTTCAAGGAGACTATTTTGAAAAACAATAAAGCCTTTTTCATTATTACTTTACTGTGTTCTCATTATTATTGGGCGCAAAATAAAAATTTTTATGTATTAAAGAATGGTTCACGCAAAAAAGTACGCACAAAGACGTTATTTTATCTTTGCGAATAAAAGTCCAATGGTAAACATTTAGATTTCAAACGAAAATATATTTATTGTACTTTTAAGTAAAAAAAATAGAAAAATTAGTTGTCTTTTTACGCATACGTCTTGATTAATAACATCGGGCGTTGAACATCCACTCGTTTTGCAGCAAATTTATTTCACTTTTATAACATTAAATTAGATTTTTTTACAAAACAATAGCACCACCTCTCTTCAATTTATATTTCACAATTGCCCAGTACTTTACGATTAGCTGAAACAGCGGACAATTAGGTGGACTTAAATAGTTCGGCACTACATCGGCATTGTTGCTTTTGGACAACTATAGTTGTTCCTGAGTAATAGATACCAACTACATAAATCCGGTCAAAACTGGACTGGTGAACGTTAGAGACGAACGAATGGCAGCAACCTTTGTTTCAGACACTCCTTAAAATGCCATAATTGGCTGACGTCAATATCTAAGGCCGCAGCTGCAAATTGTCTACCCATTTATCAATTTTGTATAGTTGTATTAGTTGTATTTGCCAACCTGGCAGTTGTTTTAAGTAAATTTTGACGAACTTTATTGGCATGTTTTGATATGAAGTTTTTGAAATTTTCAGTTTGAGAGGCAATCCAGTTTTCCTCATAGGCGGCGATATGTAGTCTCATGACTACACATATGTACCTTTTCTCTTAACATTTCAGTTTGATAAGGAAGTTTTCATTACTCCTGTTTAGTATTTGTAGAAGCCCTTAGGTGATTTGCTAGTGTTAAGGTTTGTTTAAGAAGTCTTAGAACCACTAATAATTGCATTGAAACCATAATTGGCTATGATCCCATTGGGTGACCCGCAAGTGTGCAGTTTGTAAATTTGTGAACCATTTCCCGCCATGAGTTCTACATCGGCATGGTGCCCACTTAAAATCAAGCTTGTTATGTGTCGCGAAGGAGTTCAGCCGCAAGCAAGAAAGGACAGTCCTTCTGATTTCAAAAGGACTTGATGTTAATTAAAAGGAGACGGAATTTTTAAGGAGGGATAGGAGCAGAAAATTGAAGCGGATCAAGAGCTTATTTAAGCAAGATCAATGGCAAATTTGTGATGAGGCCACCGTATTTAAGATACAAACGCTACAGACTACTAAAAATAAGGTTATATATGCGGTTTTTTTCGCAAAATATTATCAAATAAGGAGTTGTTTGAGAAAATCTAATATGTAGCTAATAGCGATGTACACCCCGCGACGTCATTAACATGTTGACCAATTTTGACTAGCTTTCCCCCTTTTTTAATATTCATTATTTTTGTAGAAAAAAAGTATGGCAAAAACAAATAAATTTTTCAATTTTCAAATTTTACAAACGTCAAATTTATCATCTTTATTATTATATTTGATGGTTTTAATAAGCATTTCTGAAAAAAAATCGTTTTCAGTTTTATAGCTGATTAAATTTTAGTATATCAAAGCGCAAGTTTCAAGTTGCTGAAAAATCCCGTTAACTTCTTCTGAATTTTTTCCTCATAATTTTCGTCATATAAAAAAAAATGTTGGCGGCCGCCGTAGCCGAATGGGTTGGTGCGTGATTGCCATTCGGAATTCACAGAGAGGTTGTTGGTTCGAATCTCGGTGAAAACAAAATTAATAAAAACATTTTTCTAATAGCGGTCGCCCCTCGGCAGGCAATGGCAAACCTCCGAGAGTATTTCTGCCATGAAAAAGCTCCTCATAAAAATATCTGCCGTTCGGAGTCGGCTACAAACTGTAGGTCCCTCCATTTGTGGAACAACATCAAGACGCACACCACAAATAGGAGGAGGAGCTCGGCCAAACACCTAACAGAAGTGTACGCGCCAATTATTTATTTATTAAAAAAAAATGTGGTACATTTGAAACATCTCGGACTGAGCTTTCCGCTAGCGATTTTCTGAAAATTGAAACACTTTATGACTCGCTCATGTACCAACTGGAAATAAGTGTAGGTGGCAGGCAGCTAACCCAACTGCTATAGAACGCTTCTCGAGCACCGCGCACACCCTGTGTTATCAATTACTTGCAAGCAGCGCTGTGAGTTCGCTGAAGCTAAACGAACCTTTTTGTTCGCCAAACATTTTCAATGCTTAGAAGGTAATTAATTAATTATAACAGCAATTTGTGTTTGCTATATTTTGTGCAAGAACAAGTGAAACTGAGTGCCGAGACAAGGTGCCCGCCCACCACTACCGCCCGCCCACCGACTCTTAGTTTTTTTGTTGTTTTTTGCTATAGTTTGTTTATTTGTTCGTTCGTGTTCTCGCACATCTGCCGCTAATTTGCTAAGTAATTCTTCATCCAACTAATTACAATTAGCATTTACTGTCAGCCTTGATTGTTGTATATTTCATGTTTTTACGTACATACAGTAATTTTTACATACGATCAGTATTGATAGCTGAAAATGTGCTAAAAATGAACGAGAAAATACACTTGCATGCGAATAGATCGTTATCTACTTATGATGTATTTAAAATAAAACAAAAATATGTTATACTATGCAACAATATTCAACTTTTTTAAAAATAAGAAAGGTAGATGGCTTTCATAAGAAACTTTTTGATGTCAGAAATACACTCGGAGGTTTGTCATTGCAATTGGAAAAAATGTATCATTTGGTGTTTCCTAACCATTCGGTTAAGGTAGCCGCCATGGTGCAATTACATTAAGAAAAAAAAATGCATTCGAACTTATAGCTTATTATTAGTTTTTATACAGTGCTGCGCATTTTCTATATATAAAAAAATGTCGTGCATTTGAAAAAGTCAACGTGATTTTTTGTCAACTTCAAAGTTGCGCTTTATTATACTACTAATCTACGAGTATAAGCTAGCAAATTGCATAGCAAAAATGTGTCTAACCATTATAATTAAAAACCGTGAAATTGGCACGAAAAGCTTACGGAATTTTTCTAATTTTTGTATAAAATTTTAAAATTGAACATAAATGATTTTTTGTTACACAATGAACGATATTTTCATACAAAAATAATGACCTCAAAAGGGAAAGAATGTGCAACGAGATCGAAAGAAATAAAGCCATTCAACTCTTTTGCCAATCCCCTTACATCACCTTCACGTTTTTGAGTGCGGAGATCAAGTAGCTGCCTTTTAGCAAGAAAGAACAAACCTTAGTGGAAGCCCTAGTAACGAAAGAAGTAAGGTGAGAACCCCCGAAAAGGGACTGGCCTTTAGGTTGACAACTTAATGTCAGTATAAAAAAAACTTGTCTCCACACTTCAACAACAGCCACGGATTTTTATCAAAGCCCAACGGGTTAGATGGATTGGGCACGTACCTACTGTGCATGACGAAAGAGCGAAATGCTAGAACAGCTTTTATTTTAACACCCATTGGAGAAAGAAAAAGATGGTTGGATGACGGCGAATCAGATCTAAAGGAAATGAATGTACACAACTTTAGAGATGAAGCCATGGATAGAATAAAGTGGAGGAAAATAGTTGATGAGGCTATGGTCCACTAAGGACTGTGAAGCTAAGAAGAAGCAGAATAAGAATGAACATTCGAAAAACAAATATGGTAAAAACTGGCTAAAATGTGATGTGTATGTAAATAACTCACCTAACCGGGTCTGAAAAAGTGCGAAAGCCAAAAATTGTGTTTGATCACAGAGTTCGTAAATACTAGAGTCTATGAAAAAAAAAAACCAGTGTGATGAGATTTAACTAAGTTTAATTTTTTTTTTTCGGAAGCTCACTGAAGAGGAGTTGAAAAAAATGAGGGAATAACACAACCAAATATGCTCAAAGCCTTATGAAGGCAATATTTAAGGAGAGTTTAAGATGAGAACTGTTTCAAAGCTCGTTTTCTTAATTTCATGTTAAAGGGAAAGGTACACACTTTTCGGCATAATAAATTTAATATATTTTTTATAGCGTACTTTCAAAGCTTTATTTAAGGGTAATGAATATGAGAACGCGCCGCAGAGCGAATTAAGGAAAACTGTCTAAATCCTCAACAAAACGGTTTACAATACATAAAAATTGATGCGGCGTTGGAGAAAAGAAAATAAAAACTATAAAAAAAAAGAAATAAAATAAATTCGAATAGAACAAAAAACAAAACATATACAAAAACTTGACAGGAAAAGAGGAGGTAGTTGACATGGACTTAGTTGAGAAGTAAAATCATTGTACAAGAATATAAGCAAGGCGAATCTATTAAAGGTGGTATCGCTAAATCAGCTGATTTGCTGGGCTGTCAGCCCAAAATGAAACAAGGCGAATTCATTTTTTGCTTTCTACTTTGCCAATATTTTGCTTTTACAATCAAACGTAAGAAACATTGTTGTTGGTCTAGTGCCTCCACCTTTCATGAAGGCGCCTTGAATATAAGTAAAACCACTCTTCTTTTTCCTATTTTTTTGAAAAGCACCCTTGGAGTGAGTTTGACAGGGAGTCAAGTGTGGGCTAGTATGAGTGCTTGGTCTTTTTGCTTGAACGTATTGGCGGGGTTGCTATGTCCAATTAAAATTTTTATGGTAACATTAACACTAAACCTACTATGGACGGGTCAAATGACCCAATTTAAAACTATTTGTCAGAAGTTCTTAGAAATAACATTATTAAATCGTCGTTTGCCTTCACGACTTTTATTAAAAAATACATCGAATGTATTTTTCAAGATTTACTCTTCTCTTGCTAATTGTTTTACCGAGAAATATATGTGATCTTAATGATGTATATAATATTTTTAAGACGGGTCATTTGAACCACTTTGGTAGGAATAGGAATACATAAAATATCGGTAGGTTTAGTGTTAAAAAAAATAGAAAAAAAATGCAGAATAATATCGTTGACTTACAAAATTTACAAGACAAATATTTTTTATATACATATTTCTTAGCTATAGTAAGGCTTTTTATTGAAAAATATCTGCATTTTTATGTAATTTTTAAACTTTTTGATACGATTTTCTATGAAATTTTATCATTTTTTATGCGACCATGTAACATAAAAGACAGTTGCGGAGTCAGGTGATGTCAGCTGTGGGCATTTTTTGACAACCAGAAGAGAGTGTTTTTACTCACGGATTTGTACCATAAATCAATTATTAAAGGTTTGTTCACTTGCGACGCTCGATTTTTTACACATCCTTACAAAAGGTTGCATTTAAAAGCGTGGAGAAAGTGGGAAAAATTGGGTCCCTTTTAGTAAAAATGGTAGCAAAAAAGTTTTTTTTTTTTTATAAATTGTTTTTTTATTTTATTTTTTATAATTTTTTTTTATTTTATTTTTTATAAATTTTTTTTATTTTATTTTTTATACATTTTTTTTAATTTTTGTTTTTTGTATGATTTTTTTAATTTTATTTTTTATTAAGGTTTTTTATTTATTTTTTTTTAATTTTTTTTTATTTCTTTTATTTAAATGGAAGCAAAGTGAGAACGGTTTAAAAAAATTTAACTTTGAATAATTATATTTTATAAATTACTATAATTTTTAAATGTGAAACAGATCGTAGAATGACAAAAGGTCTCTTCTATTCGCCACTTCCCCGCTCGCTATCTTTATGCTCTACTAACTTAACGAAAAATTTGCATGCGAAAGCGACAACAAAGTTATCGAGCAAGATTCGACGCTAACGAATGGTTATATGGTTACAGCTCATTTGACTGGTATAACTCAAATCTTAAAAATACATATAATTTAAGGCAGCTCTATATCCCTATTTAAATTGAATTATACATTTTTTTTCATCATCAAAAAGAAAGTTTACTAAATTCTTCCCGATTTGTCACTTAGGTGAAGCCATTTAGCTTCATCTGCTTGCATATTACCGTGGGTGTTACGGATTGTTTAACTACATATTACTAAATGAACTATAGTTGGTAACTTATGTATTTCCAAATCAACCTAGTAGATTTGAAATTCTTCGGGCGCAATGCGCCAAAAAGTTCTCCATAACATCCTGTTTTAACCCGTATATCAGGATGTAATCCATCTAATACTGGTCCTGGACGTACCGTAACAAACCACGGAGCAAGTTCTTACTCTCAAGTACAGGTTTTTGAGAACGAAATGTTTTTCCTATACATTTTACTTTTCCTCCACTTTTACTCAAACTTTCATGAGTTAGCAAACAGTTTCTTCTTAAGGGAGCCGATTTGTCAAGAGGGAACTAGAAAGCTGGTTACTGAGCAAAACTTCTATTATTGAATGATGCATCTGTGCAATAAGTAAAATAAAGTTTCATCACAACTAGCAAATATGTGAATATGTTTGAATCAGCTATTATTTGTTTTAGCAAGAAAAGTGAAGCAGTGCATAAACTGTCTGCTGACAGCTCCCGAAAAAAACGACAATATAGTATGTCTGTCGAGGAAGTTGAGAAAATGGTCTCAGAGAGCTGTTTGATTCACAAAATCTATCTTAAAACTCATTTTACATACATGAAGCACTAAAAAACATAACTTTAATATTAAAAAAAAAAAATGGTCTGATGAATAACTTTTCCGGGACTGGAAAGCTTACAATATTTTTTTTTAAATTTATTTTTTTAACCATGACACTACATGAGAACCACAAAAGTGTTGGCAAATGATAAATCACAGCCAGCAAATGGTTAAAATTAATAAAAAAAACTTAAATAAAAAAAGAGTGTGTTTTCCCCCCTTTTTGTTCTTAATGTTAACCGCAAGTTGCCGGTAATTTTATGAATGCACTTTACTCAATATCATTGCCCAATATGAAGTGCGCTATCAAAATAGTCCGCGCTTATCGCAGCCCTCGCCCAGATACTGCCAGCATTTCATGGGTGCTTGCACTTTTGCGCCACTTTAATAAATAAGCCAACGAATGGCTTCTGTGGCGAGGCGAGAAAATTGCCAAAGACTTTAATTGAAGTAAGAATGCGAAGCAACGCTGTACGAAAACAGGCGTAACAATTAAATGGGGGGGAACAAGAAGAGAACAAAAGCGCAGATATTGGTTTATAAATTTATAAAAAAAAATACAATTTAATTAAAAATATTATACTTGTAATGCAAGGCATAAGCAGCTTGCAAGTGCTACACCGACGCCAAAGAGGAGCTGATGCTTAAACAGAGGGGCCTATATAAGTATGTGTGCATGTATTTTGGAGTGATAGTGGCCTGCTAGGCGCAATATTCAACGTGAACGCTATCTGAGAGTGTTGCGATACAAAAGCAACTGAAAAATGTATGAAAAAAACATTTAAAATGCGAACAAAGTGCGCAGTGAAAATCTACAAATATTCAAAATAGAACAACATATTTTTACATTTTCTCTGGTATCGAAATAAGCTTAGGTGCCGCGTTCATTTTTTCAGTTGATTCAAATATTTTGGGCGGCCGCCGTAACTGGGTGATGCGATTTTTTTTTAAGGAAAAAATTAATTTAGCACTGCAAAGTTTTTTCTATCTTAGTAGAGCGCTGCAACGCTGAAGTTTCCAACTGGCGTACAAGATACAGCTCGTAATTATTATCTAAAGCAAAAAATTCAAATGGATTTCTAATTATCATGATTTTTTATTCTAGATGAACTAAGAAAACTGAGAGAAATTCCAAAATTTCAACTTTTTGGAGGTTTTAAAGAAAAAAAATGCCTTTCTATAAAAAAAAAATTCACTTCAACTTGGTATAAAAATCTTGAAAAATTTTTTTTAATCTATTATGTTAATTCAAATAGAAGAGAATTTAATACTGAAGGGAACAAGCTATGATTCATTTCAAAAGGTTCATTAGTTTTTTTTTATTCATGTACGCCAATTCAAAGAAATCATAAAAATGAAAAGTCGAGAAAAGAAGATAAAGTTTGTACTATAGCTGTCCAGTCACAGCGTAACTACCTAACACTCGCCTACCTTTGGCTTTGTATCTACGGAAATATTGAGAATTAGGCTCTGTAACTTTGTGTGAATATTCTGAAATATATTAGGAATCGCTTAAAATGAAAAAAAAAAATGGATTTTTTTGACCTTATAACCAGGCTCCTCCCTTAAATTAGTGAAGAATTCGGTGAAAAACGGCATGCTTTTAAGATTAAAAAACAAAAACTCGGACGAATACCGAAGCTACGGCCGTATCCCCATCGCTCAGAGGAAGAAACTTTCAATTTAAAACATAATTCTGCCACCTGACAACCTGTAGAAATCCGGTCTGTAGCTCATAAATTCGTTAATTTTGAACCGATCGATTTAAAATTTTTTTAAATGTAAAAAAAAAAGTTTAAAAATCTTACCATTAATTACTTATAAAAAATGCGATTAGGAAAATACAATAGAGGAATACCCTAAGAAAGAGTAATAGGCAAAAAGAAAAACAAAAAATGAATTACTTATATTTTAAACGAATTTTCCTCCTCAGCCTTTGATCAACTTCCCACTTCAGAATGAGAAATCTGGCTGCTGTATTGAGGCTAATGCAAGTTTAGAAAAAAAAATGCCATACAATGATTTTTATAGCCAACGAATAAAAGAAAGATTTATGTTAAAGAAAGTTCAAGACACAAATCTGTCAGTTTCACAGCGATTAATTTTGATAGCCGACATAAGAAACGCTCAAATTGACTAATAGAGCACCGTTGACCAAGTTAAGAACGAGTAAATTGCATGCGCGTGCGTAAATTGAGAAAAAGAAGCAGAAGTTAGTGGTTGAGAAAAGAAGCCAGCAGTGAAACGAATGCTTCTACTTGGCTTTTATTATTTTTTTTAATTTTTTACGGAATTTAGGCATTTCATCATTTATGCTTCAGTGCGCTGCTGCTGGCTGTCAAGAGTAAGAAGCCTTAATGATCATTTGCAATTATCTCTTTTTTACTACAAGCAATTTGTTATTGTTAAAATGTGTTTACTATTACACAAATTTTTAGCAGGTGAAAGCAAATCATGTTTGCATTTCTAACCGGGTGACCGAGAGGAAAAACCACGAAACCGAAGCATCAGAGTTGAAAATCAGCTACGTAGACCAGTTTTAAGTGGTCACGCATTGGAATTCTTAGAATTTGCACGTCCTCAGCACTGCCAATTGACAATGACTACTGTTTGAAGAACGCGCCAATGAAGTTCCAAAGATTTTTCATTTGCTTTGAATTTGTTTATAAATTTTTTATTTACACTCTGTTCAATAGAAATATGGCACCTAACAGTGAAAGCAACAGATGGTGTAAATTTTTGGTCAGGTGATTGAGAAAGTGAGCTTGCAAAGGGATGTGAACACTTATTTCATTGCCCAAGAACTCAAGATTAGTCAGAAAACCTTTTGGAACCATTTGCATAAGGCTGACCTCAAGAGGTAGTTCGATGTGGGGATGCCATATGAAGTAACGCGAACTAACTTTTGAATTGAATTAGCGCCTGCGATTCTTTGCTGAAACATAAAAAAGGTGCCTCATTTCTGAAGCCTTTGAAAAATGGGCCACATACGAGAACAACGACAGCCGAAAAGGATGGCGGTGAGCCGGCTCAAGCCAAGGCCGTATAAATGGCTAAGACGATTTTATATTGAATTAGGTGAGATCGAACGAAAATCATCCACTACGAGCTGCTACTACCGAATCAAACTCTCAAGTTGGGTATCTACGGAGCAGATGCTGAGATGCCCTTGAAGCAACCTTGACCAAGGCAACTAGGGCGTCGTGGTATGCAAACGTTTAGCTGGAAAACCCTGGTGCTGTAGCCCAAGAATTCTGAGACGGATGTACATAATGATAATCAGACCAATGATCACATATGATAGGGAGCGTTCGCGTAGGTATAGAGAACCGACTTTTCGACAGTATGGGCAGCACTGACTATGCTTCAGCCAGTCATGTGTGTGCATAACGGGTGCCATGCGCACCTGCCCTACAGCGGCGACAGAGATGATGATCGAGCTGGCACTGTTTAACTTAATTATTCAGCCATCAGCAAAGCGGACTATATATAAAATGACTAGGGAAGATTTGGGTAATGAAAATGTGAACTCATCCAAGAGTATGGAATCTTTGAGCCTGCAGCTCCCACTTGCTCAGCTATCCAGGGATAATACAAGGGAACAAGGGTTATTAAATTTGAGAAGAAATGCAGGATCGAACCGGATGATAAAGGAAGCTGGACCACATCTGCTCTTGAAAGAAACTTCAAGAGTGTACACTACACGGGCATACAGTTGACTCGAAGACATCTGATGGCACGGATGAGGGTTATATAAATATAACAAGCGTGCGCACTTCTGTTAGGTGTTTAGTGGGGGTTCTATGGCCCCAAAATAAAGCGGTCTGTGGCGATGTGTAGTTTTCCTGGCACCTTCCAGGAGAAAGCGTATGCTATCTGTCTATGTGGTGAACAATTTGGACAGAAACTTCCGAAATGAGAAAATTGGCGATCTGAGCGACAATCTATCGGCACTCAAGGCACCGTCATCCTTTAAGGCTCAATCGTCATTAGCTCTTGAGTGCATCGAGAACCTTAATTTGCCAGGAATGCACAATCGTATTCGGCTCATATGGGTCCGAGGACATAGGTGTATGTGAACGAGGACATAGGTACTGTGAATGAAGTAACGGACACATTGGCTAGAGAAGCTGCGGACAGATTATTAATATAGACCGAGCCATTTCTTACCATGGGACAACACATCACTACGAAGGAGTTTAGAAGCGAAGAGCTAAAAGACGTGAACTAAAGCTAAGATGCGTGAGTTGGAACCAAATTATGCGGCTACGCCATGCGACGTTCTTACTGGTGTTTAAAAGAGGTTCAGGCAACTCATAATTCTCTCTAAGAACAACTGCACAGACTTGGGATGTGGTACACTGACTCTTGTCGTTTCTGCGACCAATACCCAGAAACTGCAATACATAATCGTCACGACTTTGATGCTATGGCGCGAATAAGGATAAGATATCTTGGCCGGATAAGACTGGAGGAAAGGCACATACCACTTAGTACAACCCAGCTTCACCTTAGGTTTATTAAAAGAGCTGGCTTTGGATGAGGTACTGTGATGAGTAGAGGGCGCATAAGACCGTAAGATCGAAGTGCCAACCAGATTTGCATTCATTCATTCATTTTATTGAGCAAATTGAAGCAGACAATCGCCCAGAAGTGGACCGAATTGGCGAATATGAACTTTGATGTGTTCCATTGAGCAAACGCCAGGCCGGACTCATATTTAATTACGCGTCAGTAGCTTTGAGCAAAAGGCTATAAGGCTCTCATCATGCCCGCCAACAACATAGGATTAGGCGTGCCTTGGACTGTTTGAGAGAGAGATTCTGTGGAAGATTTTTGAACCTTTGCACGTTAGCAAAGGCTAATATCGCAGGCGATGGAATGATGAGCTGATTGAGCTTTACGACGACATAGACATAGCGCAGCGAATAAAGATCCAGTGGCTACGTTGGCTGAGTCATGTCGTCCGAATGGATACAAACGCTCCGGCTATGAAACTATTCGAAGCGGTACTAGCTGATGGTAGCAGAATAAGAGGAGGAGAGGCCTCCTCTACGCTGGAAAGACCAGGTGGAGAAGGTGTTTCACTTGGTGCTTCCAACTGACAGAAAGAAACGACTGATGCGTTTTGTTTAAGTCGGCCAATCGCTTAAACTGTTATCGAGCCAATGAAGAAGATGAACTAGAAGCTTTGAGAGCTTGGAAAATGCATCCTATCGCATTCGCCATAAAGCCCAGACTTTGCACGTAAAGTTGCCTCCATCTCATCGTGTTTCATAGATCAGGGATGCCAAGGCTCATAATATAAACGGTGATATTCGCTAGTATCAGAAATATTTCCGCTTATGTGACGCATTGCTTCGCATGTCAATCGATTTGAGTTCCTGCAAATTAAGAAAGTAAGAAAAAAATCGCATTCAAGCATAGCGACGGGGAAGTAAAAAAGCGGTATGGGAGTAAAAAAATTATGAAAACTGCAAATGGCTCGATAAGCAAGATTTCGCACTAATAACATAAACAAAAGCCACCATGAGGAACACAAAGCGGCAGCAACAACAACAACAGTGAGCAACTTGCAATATTACCAGCATTACTAGGTAGCACTCATATGGGCGTGCATGCATTCATAAGTATAGGTATATGTGTGTTTGTATGTGTAACATAGTAGTTAGACATTAGTGGAGCAAGAACTACAAAAACGAAACAAAAGAAACACCAACACAAATAACGGTTGGCAATTGCAGTTAATTTGTACGCCAGCAGCAACAGCCATAAAATCGTCAAAGAGAGCAAAAAGTTAAAACAAATTAGATGAAAACCTACAGACGCGGAAGAGTGGCAGAAGAAACTTCAAATGCATTAAGCCACATGCACACTTTTCTGGTGTTGTTGGGCTATGCAATTGACGTCGCCGCTCTGTGATGATGGTGGCTCCTGCCTATGACAGCCAGCTGTTGGACGGTCGTTGTAAGATGTAAGATGAAATAAATATGTAGATGCAAGATACGAACATAGCACAGCAGAGCACAGCATAGCATGGCATACCATCAGATACCTATACTACAAGTCTAAACAAATGTGCGTTGTTTTTGCCTTGGTGCTGATGCAACTAAAGGAATTGCACTACCGTAAATGGCACTGTATGTCTGTCTGCCTATTCGCCGCTCTGCATGTCGGTCGGCTGTGGAATTACTGCACGAGCTTACGAGCAAATGTACGCGCGCGCTACATAAATAACATAGACAACAACAACGGCAAGAAATAAATGTGAATAAATAACAACCAAAGTAGGAAAAAAACAGAGCAGCGGCAGCAAAAGCCGACAGCTGCAGTTGTAGTAGTCTTGCATGAAATTGTAGCCATAAATATGAAATACGCGAATATTTGTATCATTTCTACGGTTCTTCAAAGATCTTTGGGGGGCATGAGACGTTGAAGTTGCAAAAGTTGATGATGGGGAAAAATGCGGCATACTGGCATTAGACAATCGTGATATTTTCCAAGTCAGCAATGCAACAGAAAACCTTTCCATCGAATATTACAAAGACCGCCTTGGGGTTGCAATCTCGGCCAGAAGCAATGCCGAGTGCAATTTTTCATAAAAGTCAAGTCATGCTGGTATTGGGCTCGTTGTTTGAGCGTTCGAGATTGGTCGGGGAATGTCTGGCTTCTCTCTCGATTGCATCGGAATACTTCGATATTAGGCTCATTTGGGTTCGCGGCCACAGCAGCATAGAGGGAAGCTGCTGGGCTGATGGGCTGACTAGACAGGAAACTTTGGAGATGGCTTCGTCGCGATGAGAGGATTGGGATTGCCTTAAGAACCTGTGGTCTACTCCTGAAAAGATGGGCCTCGAGTCAACTTAGCGAGCGCTGGGCTAGTGCGCAAACGTGCAAGGTCGCGAGATCCTTCTGGCCACGGGTAGATCGGGGACGGTCGAGGGAACTCCTAAGGCTAGCAAAGCCCCATCTCTCGAATTTGGTGGGTATCCTTACCGGACATTGTCCGTTAGGTGTCCATGTGGTGAGACTTGGGATTACCTCAAGTCCGTTCTACAGAAGCTGTCTTGAGGACGAGGTGCAATCATCTCAACACCTTCTCAGCTGCCCTGCTCTAATCTGGCAAAGATTTTGACATCTGGGCTCTCATTTTTTCGCTACGCCTGCGGATATAGCGGGTTTAAATATCACACATCTGGTGAAGTTCATCAGTAGCTTGATGCGGCCAATTACGAACGTATATCAGCCACCGTCGGTGTCGTCGTAAATGCATGGTCATCCAACTCTAGTCCCAAAGCTCCTTCTTTCTTCTCTTCTCCGTCCAATCATTCGTTTTTCCGATGGCAATGGAGTAGCATAAGCAATGGCTGTGTGGATTTTTTTCGTATGTATCGAACACAATCTCAGTGTTTTCGTAAACACACCTCGAGTGAAGTCAGCCTATCAGCTGATTCCTTCAAATTCTCTGAGAGTCGGTTAATGGTATGATATTGGCCACACCTTCTGAGTGTTTTTTCACCATTAGATGTGACAGCGGCTTGTTTACGACAAGTGAGGTTGTGTTTGTGATACAAGAAAAAATCAACGGAGCCATTGTTACATTGTCACTGCGCTGCCGTGTTAACCGTAGATGGAAAATTCTCTCATTTTATGTGAGAGCACGCCCAGGAACTCATTTAAGTACTTGGCAGCATCTGCTGTCAATCCCTGAGCGCTGATGAACAGCTGGTAGACGAAACGGCGGGCTGCCAGAAATAAGGCACCAAAAATAACTGACGAAATCAATTCGCTTTTATTTATTTATTTACGATTAAGGAGAGGGGTGTATGGCGAGTGGGTTCAAGGGGGCAAGTGAATAAGTGGTTAGTGCCGTGAGGTGTACCTTCACATGCCGGGCATATTTTGAGTATATCGGGAAGAAAACGAGAAGGCAGACTTTTATGCCATAAAAGGGGCAGAAGGGCTATTTATTGGGCCAACCCCATTTTTCGGCTTTAAAAAAAATAATATATAATAGGAAACCTAAAAATGGATTCAAACTAAAATCAGGGAACACTGGAACGGCACAAGCGGTCTTAATCACTCTAAAACGTTTTTGAACTTCAATGCCAACAGAGCAAAAACTGCTCTAACCCTATATAAAAAGGGCCTTATATTATTCTGTGAAGCACTTACAGGCCACTTTACCTGTAATAAACACTTTAACAAAATAGAGTTATCTAGTACAAGTTTATGCAGGTTTTGCAGTGATGTAGAGGAGTCTATGGAACACCTAATCACCAACTGTGAGGCATAAGGGCACAGGAGACACAGAATCCTGGGCTCGTACCTACTAAGGGAGGAAGACCTACAATTGCTCCCTCCTAAGGAGCTGGTTCGATTCCTCGGTATACTAAATAATTATAATTAAGTAATTATATTTATTTATAATTGGCGCGTACACCCTTTTTGGGTGTTTGGCCGAGCACCTCCTCCTATTTGTGGTGTGCGCCTTGATGTTGTTCCACAAATGGAGGAACCTACAGTTTCAAGCCGACTCCGAACGGCAGATATTTTTATGAGGAGCTTTATCAGGCATAAATACACTCAGAGGTTTGCCATTGCCTGCTCAGGGGCGACCGCTATTAGAAAAATGTTTTTTTTTCTTAATTTTGGTGTTTCACCGAGATTCGAACCGACGTTCTCTCTGTGAATTCCAAATGGTAGTCGCGCACCAACCATTCGGCTACGGCGGCCGAATTAAGAAATGAGGGGCACACAATAGACCAATCTGGTCGCAGTGCATAAAGGCCTTAGCCTAACCCGTACAACCATTACCATATCGGGGTCGGTGCTGGACAAGTAGAAGTTTAACCTGTTACAATATCTTGAACTTAAATGGGTCAAGATAACGCGGATCTCACGAGACAGCTGAAGATCTTCCTGTAAAATGGTTAGTGTTTGGACTCCGATGACGGCATTCGGGGGTTTGGAGTTTATTAAGGTGGCAAGAGACTCCCAATGAATGTCGTTTAATGCCAGTCGATTCCAGGTCAAAATCCCGAAAACACATGCCCGAATGGACATTCACCCGAAACCCAATCACCCGAAAATAATTTACCCGAATAAATTTGCCCGAATACGAATACCCGAATCTTATTAATTTTCCCGAAAAATGCCCGAAAAAATAAAAATAAATTTTATATAAAAATGTTAATAAATAATTAAAATTCAAAATTTTGTAAACAAGTTTTAATTATATGGCATGGTGTGAAAGAAATTGAATTGTGTGAATTTAGGATATTTGAATGTTGTATGCTAAATTAGTTAAGTATTCCAAAATTTTGTTTTCTTCTTTATATCTTTGGTATTCTTCCGTTATTGTGCGTAATCGTTTTTGGAGTGATATCCAGGTTTGACGTGGTGTCGCTCTAACTTTGCGTCCAAGACTCAGCTCTGTGAGGCTCGTTTCAGTGTCTTGTTGTTCTTTCTGTATTTTCTTCGAACCAATTGACAGTCCCAATAGAATTGATTATTTTTCGACGGTTTGGATCTGACATAAATGTATCCTCCGATTATTAATTTTTTTCCGACAAGTTGTCCCACTTCCTCAATTTCTTCCATTTTTATGAATAATTAAGAACGAATGACTGACTGATGAATTTGACACAAGAATTTTGACAACATTTGTTATGAATAAATAAAGGAATAGCACTCTTTTGTTCTTTTCTTGCATGTACTTCAAGTGTATACTAATTCTTAATTATTTTAAATTTTTTTTTCTTTTCGGGTAAAAGGATTCGGGCAAATGGGTTCGGGCGAAGACGTTCGGGCAAAAAAATTCGGGAAACTGTCAATTCGGGAAAATATACATTCGGGCGTGTGGATTCGGGCGGGTGTTTTCGGGCGTTTGGGCGTAAACGATGCCAGTCTATTATATTTTTAATGTCTGTCTTCCTAATCCACGATTGGTCTCCAGATCTAATTGCCTCTGATTTTTTCTAGCGGAAGGAAGGAAGTTCACAAAAGGAAACCAGCAAATTTGAATGATTTAATACAATCGATTTGATCACTAATGGAGGTGATTCCCACTGCAACAGTGCAGGCTGTGATGAACAATTTTGTGAGAAGCGGAGGTCAATTAAATTCTATCACTTTTAAATAGGTATTATTAAAAAAATAGTTTGAAATACAAAAATAATTAAATTATACGACTTACAAAAGTAATTATTTGAGTTTTTTAATATTGCAAAACCCATCAACTATTCTGTATATGACTTCTGAAGTTAAGTCGATTGTACCTCACAACTTTTTGGACGACCACTGCGTTCGCTTTTGTCTGAAAATGAGCCCACTTGGAAGCCAACAAATAGACAATGTGAAGGCAAAAGCCACCAGAAGCAGCAGCAGCAGCATCAACGTCAACATCAAAAAGTGCAGATTGTGTGTTGCGGCAACAACAATTCATGTGCGCGTCTGTGTGCAATCAAGGAAACGAGGCAAATTGCCTATTGCTGCTGAGCGAAGTTATTGAATGAGTTGCAACAGCAGCGGCAACAACAAATACAACAATGGCTATCTGTAGCGAAACAATAAGCCCCTATATTGTGCAGCCTTCTAGGCACGTATGTAGGTATGTATGTATGTATGTATGTATGTACGCAATGGTAGCATATCGAAGCCAATCAAAGTGACTGCATCCAGTCCCATTCCCGTAGATTGATTTTCATGCCTTTGAGTTGGCGTGCAATGTAAAGTGAGAATAAATTTTAAATTCGATCAATTCGCGCGCCAACAATGCCATTCGATGCGAAATCATTTGCAGATATTCAATATAACAGTAAATTGAATATTACAATGGCATTTCGATTGTCGAGTTGCAAGTGCGCGAAATTGCAAAAGCGCAAAATAGAGAAGCGAAGCGAATAAAATAAAAGTGGCAGAAAAACTGTTACCTAATGGGGAAGCAGCAACTATTTGTGTGTACTGTTATGAAACGCTACGAAAAAAATAAACATAACTTTGTTTATAAAAAATAAAACAAAAATTACCCAAATATAGTGGAAGAAAAAAATTAAAAATGAGAATAAAGACACCTCAAATGCGAACATTCGAAAATAGCAGAAAAATGTGCGGTTATCAGACACCGTCGCTGTAAACACTAAAAACTGCCGCCAACACGGACACCAGCCAATCAGTTCCAGCAAACGTCAGCAAAAAAAAGTCAAACCAAAATGGGGCACATGTGCATGGGACACTTGCATGAGTGTGTGTGTGGGTATGTGTGTGTGTGTAGACATGGAAGCGTATTAGTTTGACAGCAATTTTCACACACGCAAATAACTAACTGTCTTTCGGCTTTGTTGAAGGTGTAAACTTCAAGTGCGAATTATGCCATGGGGGCACAAGCACAAAAACAACACAAAATTCGACATAATTTTCAATTTAATTGAAGGTCGCCAAACGGGCTCTGGCAAGCATTTCATTTTTTTGTTAAATGTCATTAAGCTCATTTACAAGTGTTACTTAAGTACTTGCATGTGTGCATAAGTATGTACATATGTATGCACTTAAATTCAGTAATCAATATAAAATAATTTAATATTCTTTTTTTTTTTTTAATTACCGAAATTAGGCCTTTGCACCTTCACATTGTTTTTTTTTTTGTTTTTTTGTCTCGCTGACACATCTTTGTAGTGTTGTTTGGCGCATGCAGTCAACTGTAGAGGCGTAAAAACTCAACCAAATCAAGGATGACCGGATTTGCTGCTGCTTAAAAATAAATGTGTCTGCGTCGGTGTCTATGTGTGCGTGTGAGCGTATAGAAATTTCTATTTATTTGCATTAAGCTGTACAAAAATGTGTTGAATCTTCAGCTGTGGATAAAACAAAAACGTAATTGCAATAAAAACAAAATTATCTGCTTCGCTGTTTCTGACTAGCACTAAGGCCACATACACCTACTTCAGTCATAAAATAAAAAAATAATAAAAAAATAAAAGATCGGCGAAGTGGACGGCAAGAGGAGACTGGCCGTGATAATCCTCAATGAGGAATCTTTGGACCCACTTGCCAACAGGAAATGGAAGATCAATTACGGCTTCCAAATGCTGACTCTCCATGTCTACAGACAGGATGTAGCTAGCAAGAGCACCCCCGCAGAAAATATAGCTTCATCTGCGGAAGCAAACGAGGTTGTCACAGACAACGATGAGGTGGCTTCCAACTCCGGTATGGTAGGCGAACTCTTCGAAAGGGTTACCTTAGAGGACATGGAGGGGGAATACTCCGATCTCTCTGCTATGGAGGATGAGGAGTCTCTCCCCCCTATATCCGATGAAGAGAACGCAGACCAAACCGTGGTTGGCTGCCCTTCAATAACCTATAATAGCGATGGTGAAGATTGTACAAATCAATCTTCACCACAGTAAGGCGGCCTCAGCCGCACTCATCCTCCGTCTCGTAGAAAGAGAAGAGGACATCGTGCTCATCCAAGAACCATGGGTCGTAAAAGATCGGGTTTGCGGTTTGAGCAGCAGAGAGTACAAATTGGTCTATGTCACTGACAAAGGTAAACCCAGGTCGTGCATACTAGCAAAGAAATGTATTAATATATATTTACTAATACAATTTAGCGATGCGGATAACGTAATCACGGCAGTGGAGTCCTGCGGAAGGACGATATGGCTTGCGTCATCTTATATGGCACACGACGCGGAGCAACCACCTCCATCACAACTCATAAGAGACGCAGTTCATGAAGCATCGAGATGTGGCACCCCATTCATACTGGGAGCGGATGCTAATGCACATCATCATGTCTGGGGCAGTTCAGACACAAACATACGTGGTGAGTACATCTTTGAATTCATTATGTGTAACAATCTTTACATTAGTAACATAGGGGATACCCCTACTTTTGTAACAACTACGAGAAGTGAAGTTCTAGACATCACGTGTGTCAATGAACGAGGGTCCCAAATTTTAAAGGACTGGAGAGTGTCTACAGACAACTCCTTTTCAGATCATAGGTACTTAACGTACACCATTTCATTGCCAACTAAGCAGTTCAAGCCGGTTATAAACCGCAGACGCACACACTGGGGGATGTTTGAATCCACGTTATCCAGCAATCTCCCAGCAGCGACATACACAATTAACTCCGAGCCACAGCTCGACTCAGTGGTTGATGGGCTGACTTCAGCATTTCAGCAAGCTGCGAAAGCAGCATGTCCTCAGAGAACAAGAAGAGGAAAACCGAAGCCTCCATGGTGGTCCACTGATATAGCAAACCTCAGAAGGGAATGCAGAACTATGTATAACGAAGCGAGGAGAACCAACTCGTGGGACAGATACAAAGAATGCCAGCGTAGATTTAAGTATGCCATAAGGGCAGCAAAAACGGCGTCTTGGAGAGACTTCTGTCAAAAGATAGAAAGCGTTTCGGAGACCAGTAGACTCCGGAAAGTAGTATCAACAAGTCCCAGTAACCCTAGCTACCTCATAAGAGAGAATGGCAACTGGACAACCAGCAGTGAAGAAACACTAGAATTACTAATGCAGACCCACTTTCCAGGTTGTCTCTGCAACGAAGATAGTAGAACCCACCCTATAGTTCACTACGAGAACCCCCAACAGATTTCATAACGGAGGACAACATAAAACTTGCCATTGGCAGTTTCAAACCTTACAAATCACCGGGACCTGATGGTATCATTCCCGCTGACTTGCAACACACAAAAGACATGATTGCACCTACACTCGCCTTAATTTTTGAGGCAGCGATACGTCTTAACTATATCCCCAAGAAATGGGCAGAAGTAAAAGTGGTATTCATTCCTAAAGGAGGGAAAACCACACATACGAAACCGAAGGACTTCAGGCCAATTAGCCTATCATCCTTTTTGTTAAAATCTTTAGAGCGGTTGCTAGATGTGCATATCAAAGGAAGGATTAGCGACAAACTATCACCTTCCCAGCATGCATACAGCAAAGGCAAATCAGTGGAAACAGCGCTCCATGAGCTAGTTCACACAGTCGAGAAATCACTTCACTACAAAGAATTTACCCTCGCTGCCTTTCTAGACATCGAGGGTGCCTTCAATAACATATATCCGGAAGCAATTACCACTTCGCTAACGGAAATGGGAGTAAGCAATGCAATAGTCTCGTTTATAGAACGAATGCTAACTGGGCGAACGATAAACGCAAATTTGGGTGACACATTTGTTAAAAAATTTCCGATCAGGGGTACACCCCAAGGTGGGGTAATTTCTCCACTTCTGTGGAACGTAACTGTCAACAATCTTCTACAAGAACTGGAAAAAATTGGAGGTAAAATAATATCATATGCCGATGATATTGTAATAGCAATCTCGGGGAAACACCTTCCAACATTATGTGACCTCCAACAAAGATCTCTCAACAGACTATCACTTTGGTGTAAAAGCCGAGGACTAGAGGTAAATCCGGAAAAAACGGATCTGATACTTTTTAGTAGGAAACACAAAACACCTACTCTTCAACAAATATTCCTAGGAGGGAAACCACTTAGAGTAATAGAAAGAGCAAAGTATCTAGGACTTATACTAGATAGGAAGCTAAATTGGGGGCTCACAGTCGCAGACAGAGCACGGAAAGCTATGACCGCAATGTACTCCTGCGGAAGGCTCATTGGGAAGAAATGGGGATTGGAACCCAGAATGATACATTGGCTCTACACAGCAGTGGTTAGGCCAATTCTCTACTACGGTATAGTAATATGGTGGAATGCCCTTCAGACGGGTGTGAACATAAAGAAACTTGACAAGGTGCAAAGACTAGCATCTGTTCTGATAACCGGTGCCATGTCAACCACACCATCGAAAGCATTATATGCGACACTAAACCTCCTTCCGGTAGATCTGCAGGCAATATATAACGCACGCAGTGCGGCAATAAGGCTGAACACTCTAAACAAGTGGTCAAACACGGATTATGGCCACGGTAAAATCCTGGCTGGCACTCTGGGGCTTCCCGAACTGGTGGACTATGCACTCCCGCCTATACTTGCCATTACATCGTTTACGACCCTCCTACCCTCAAGGGAAGAGTGGGAACGGGACGACGTGAGACAGGGCGAGTCCATCCATGTTTACACAGATGGCTCAAAGCTCGAGGGCAGGGTAGGCGGAGGTGTATATTCTGAACATCTGGGGATCTCCTTCAGTTTTCGGCTCCCCGACTACTGTAGTGTCTTTCAGGCTGAACTGATGGCAATAATAAAAGCCGCGACACTGATACAGTGTGATGCGATATCCGGAAATGATATCTACATTTTCACTGATAGCCAAGCGGCGATAAAATCCCTCACAAAACAGTCGACAACCTCCAAGGTAGCCATGAAATGCCGCACATCTCTTAACGAGATGGCTGAGTCATTTCACTTAAAGGTAACATGGGTTCCTGGCCATCGCGACATTGAGGGTAACTGTAGAGCCGATGAACTAGCAAGACTCGGCACTAAACTGTCTGACGAGCACATAGATAATGACATAGGGATACCCTTACAAACATGTAAGCTACACATCCTTGAAGAAATTGTAAAGAAAGCAAACGAAAGATGGCGAAATGAAGCAACCTGCAAAATCGCCCGTCAACTTTGGCCAACTCTAAATGCTAAACGCACAGAATCTCTGCTAAGCCAAAATAAACACAGTCTTAGCACATTGATCTCAGTGATAACGGGGCACTGCCTAATAGGCAGACACGCCCAAAGGATGGGTGTGCAAACACATGACTTCTGTAGAAGTTGTCAAGATGAGGACGAGGAAGAGACAATCTCGCACCTACTATGCCACTGCCCTGCTCTATCCAGGCGGAGGTTTACTATTCTGGGTAGACAATTTTTTAATGAGCTAGAAGACCTCAGTACTATAGAAATCAGAGATATTTTAAAATTTCTGAAAAACACACACTGGTTTTAGGAGAGATAGGGACAAGTTCCCCACGCGGCATCACAATGGGCTATGAGCCTGAGTGTGTCCCACAGGACAACCGCTTCAACCTAACCTAACCTAATAAAAAAATAAAAAAAAAGATCATTGTTAAGAATGAATGCTTTTCAGCAGATGTTTTGTTGTGTTTTTTTAATCCCACAATTTTAAAATTTTTTTTATGCCAAATACTAAATTTTTTACTCACAGTTTTTAAATGTGAGCTGGTTTTTATGAGAAATTTTTTCATAGCAAAAATTCAGTAGTAGGTTTGCCTTTACCTGCGATATTTTTCTATCATTTGGTGTTCGATTCCCACAGTGGGCTTCGAGGGTGCGACCAACCGAACGCCAATCACGCACAAATATCCACGTGGCTATGATGGCCATGTTTTCAGTAGCTTCCAAATAATAACGCATTTTTTTAATAGAAAAAAAAATACACTACAATGTTTCAGAAAGTAGTTTTAATTTAGAATTTCCGGTTTAAATTCAGAAGTTTTCATTTAAACTTCAGAAAATTTTATATTCACTCAACGATTTGGAAACTTAAAATTTCATATAAGCATTTGTTGTTTCATTACGTGAAAAAAAAAAAATGGAGCAAGTACAAATTTAATAAATATATTCCGATTGACTGCAAAGTATAAACAATTTTCTGAGCTTACATTTTCTTCATCTTCTTCTTAATTGGCGCGATAACCGCTTAAGCGATTTTGGCAGACTTTAGCAAAGCGCGCCAATCGTTTCTTTCTTTCTGCTGCTAACCGCCTTCAGTTGGACACACCGAGCGAAGCCAAATCCTTCTCCACCTGATCTTTCCTCTTCCTCTGCTACCACCCGCTGGTACCGCATCGAATACTTTCAGAGCCGGAGCGTTTGTATCCATTCGGACGACAGCGTAGTCACTGCGTTATGTCTGTGTCGTCGTAAAGCTCATACAGCTCATGGTTCCATCGCCTGCGATATTCGCCGTTGACAATGTGCACAAGTCCAAAAATCTTCCGCAGATCTCTCTCTCTCAAACACTCCAAGTGTCGCTTCATCGGATGTTGTCATCGTTCACGCTTCTGCGCCATACGTTAGGACGGGCATAATGAGGGCCTTGTAGAGTGTTAGTTTTGTTCGTCGAGAGAGGACTTTACTACTCATGTTCCATATGAGGAGGATGGTTCCATATGTAGAAGTCCACGCAAGTGGGGAAAGTTACTGATCGCCATTTACTTTGGAGTGGCCAAGACGACTCTTCTACATATGGTTCAAGCAGCTCACAACTTCCAGGATTAGCCCAAGTATCCTCTGGGTAGCATCGGAGCATCCGTTCGGGAGTGAGCCAACGTAAGAAGGCGAATCATCCCAGGATAGCTGGTTGTGGGCAGGGTTTGAGACCCGCGACTTAAAAATCCCCCTCAGTGAAAAAATATTCAAAGCCTCGCATGAGAACTCCCTATACTGAGCTTTCATTTTAAATTTCTTTACTTAAAATGGAAATTCTGACTTTAAAATAGAAATCCCGAGCTTTAATTGTAACTCTCTGAGTTTTGGTTGTAACTTTCTGAGTTTGAATTGCAACTCTCTGAACTAAAAGTGAAACTATGGGCGTGTGGGAAATTCTTTCGGAGACTTACGCTAACCTTGATCAGCGAGAATCTATACTACGTTGCCACCGTTGTCAGGTCTACGTTACCGCAAACGAACCGGATCTTTATATCCGTTGAAGTATAGGATGCAGTGAGCTTTAGGAGCATTCCCGAAAAATTTATGAGGATTGTTTTATACTATTGCAACAACAATAATAAGAACATATTGTTCAGTTTCCCTAAAAGTTTTACAATCCAAAAAAAATCAATGAGTCGAGATAATCGGCTTCAAATATACAATTTACTATGTTTCCCCAATGAAAATTAAAAATATATTTTCATCTAATGAAATACTGCTAATTAAATCACCATCTTGGTCGGAAGAAAGGCACATATACTCAGCGCAACCCAGCTCTAACTTAGGTTTATTAAGCAAACTGGATTCGCATGAGGTATTGCGATGAGTAGGACACAAAAGACCATAAACTCGCAGTGCGAACCCCATTCAAATCGCCATGAAGATTTATGCTAAACCTTCTCTATTTTTGGACTCAAGATGCAATTTGAGAAATTGTTCAGGTCTCTGACGACGAAAAACCACAATTTTTTTTGCGTTGTAGGTTTTGTGATGAAATATTTTTCCTCTGATCATGGGTCCAATTCATTTCCCACGTCCAAACTTTACATTCATATAAATACTTCACAAATCGAGCTGAAACTCAAACGAAGTAAGAAAGATTCATTTGAATACACTCGTTTCATAACTAGTATTAAGTTCTATCAGCATCAAGACAACAATGAACATCTAAAAGAGGTCTTGCAACTCTTAAGAGAGCTGAAAAACAATTTAAGGTACATCTTCGCCCGAGGCCAAATAAGAAAATTAAGAACTCAAAATATTCACTGGCACACTGAAGACAAAGGCCTGCTTGCACCCTGAATGCGTTTGATCCTAAGGCATACAGGCAGCTCGCAAAGAAAAGCTTTCCACTGCTCTGACTCTCAACGCTTAACAACGGGGTTCGAACAGTGACGCTTGAAGAAGGTTGTGCTTGAACAAAGTTTTGTAGCAAAAGCAATATCAAAAAAAGATTACTACAGATAACAAAACTATCAAACGTTTTTTTTTTATTTTATTTTACAAAAAACTTTAATTGAAATATCGCACGAAATTCTTAGGTACTTTTACCTCATTTGCTTCCTATAGGCAAATGGTAGTAGTTTGCTTCCACACATAAATCACTTCACATACAAATTGCCAAATAAGCGGGTTTCATTTCATTTCATTAGTTGCTAGGGTCAGCTTTTCTAACTGGCATAAATCAGGGTAAGAAAAACTGCGAGACTTGTGGAAAACATTTGTGGCCACCCCTCGGAGACATTTTTTATATTATCTCCATACATTCCCCTCCGTTGTTTAAAAAAATAAGAAAAAAGTTTTTTGATCTCTTTATTGAACTGCTTTAGAAAAATATTTGTTTGTGTTATATGGATTTGCATGTAAAATGAATGCCACGCAACGCGAAGAATTCATATAAAATTTCTGCAGAATAATAAAACAAAAAAAACAGATGATATTTTCATGAAGGGAATAATAAACAAGTAATTCAGTTTCATATAAACCGATTAAGAAATTTAAAAGCTTAAAATAAATAAATATTAAAATATTACGAATAATGAAAAAAAATCAGAGTAAAATATAAATTTCCATAAATCGCATTGTTCTGGTACAGTGAATAAAACGGAAAACTGAAATTGTTGAGTAATTAATTTATATCTGATTTCATCACGAGCAGCCGGCGACATAGAACAATAATTGTGAAAATTCAATTGAATTGTAGGTATGGAATGAATGGGAGTGCACAAATATATGATTTTTTTCTATCATTAAAAGATAAGGAAATTTAAAAAGTTAGAAAAGTATTTATTTACAAATGAAGAGTTGGAATATGCATATACAATGGTTTCTATATATACATCAATATTTATAAGTAATTTTGGATCTATAAAAACTACTGTTAAGCGACCTCAAATAATATTTTTAAGTTTTTATTTAAGTTAAGATGAAAATGTGTGTCATAGCGCTGCAAAGAGCAATTAAAAAAACTGGGAACTGTGTTCTATGTGGTATACAGTGTCCAGAGGGCCTTATGTTTGCACTATCTAACACTCGTATTGCTATAATTTCGAGCAAAATGAAGTTAAGCTAGTTAAAACATTATAATTTTTTTTTTTTATTGAAAATTGTATTACATTAACTATGAAATACAATAGGCTTATAGCTACGGCTACTATGGACTTGATTTCCATCACTCACAATCATAGTTTTTTTTTCTTATTAAAAAAAATTATTCAAAAGCAAAATCAACAATTTTTATGATTATATGATTATATGATTTCCCCACCTAACCGAGATTTTTATTATAGATTTTGGTTCAAAATATTAATTCGTTTCGAGAATTTAATGAGAGATTCGATTTTCAGGTTCGAGAGTACTGAAAGATTGTCAATTGTTGGAGAGCCTAGAAGAGCTAGTCGACTTCTCGCTAGGCCGGGACAACTGCACAGCAAATGCCTGCTCGATACTTCCTCATCTTCGTCCTCGCAATATCTGCACAGGTCGTTTTGAGGAACCCCGAGCCGACGTACGTGAGTGCCCAAAAGGCAGTGGCCAGTGATAAGAGATATTATATGCCTTAGCTCGTGTTTCGAAAGACTTATAAGGGTTTTTGTCTGTTTCAGATTGTAGGATGGCCAGATTTGTCTGGTCGTAACGCAAGTAGTTTCCACTCGCCACCGCCGATCAGCAATGCTGTGAAATTCTCGATCGATGAGCATTTTACATGTTGAGAGCGGAATGTGGATTGTGGGTAAGTTACTAACATTTGATTGCGCAGCTCCAGCTCTCGCGAGCTCATCAGCTTTGCAGTTACCTTCGAATCCACTGTGACCCGGTATCCAGATAACTTGGACAGAATTCTGAACACTTATCTCGTTAAGAGATAAGAGACAGAATCGAACCACATCTGAGTGGGTATAAGAGGAGCTGAGTGCTCGAACGGCCGCTTGACTGTCAGTGAAAAAGCGGATATCCTCAAGTGATATTCTCTTTGCTAAGATAGTTTTCGCAGCATACCAGATAGCGCATACTTCCGCTTAGAACTACAGTAGTCGGGTAATCTAAATGATAGATTGATGTGAGGGGAATTGGAAAATATTCCAAATTCCGCTTTACCGTCTTGTTTTGAACCAGCTGTATATATAATCAGAGGGCCATCGATTTCCGTAAGATTTGTCTTCCATTCTTCCCTGGTTGGGAGTGAACAGGAGAATAGCAAGGGTGGTGATCGAAGACTTACATGATAGTCTATGTCGGAAGAGATTACAGTGTTCCTGTTCAGTATGGCCGAATGGCCAAGATACTTTTTCCATTTCGATATGGCATTCATGCGTGTCGCTGCTTTCGCTGCAATCGCTTTGTTTATTTAGTAAACCATTTATTTAAAAACTAAGTTGGATGATTAATTTTGTCTAGCTCTGTTTTTGCGTAGCCTAAAGCGCTTCTGAAAAAACTTTTAAATTTATTGATATTTTAACTTTGTTTTAAGACTTAGTATTAATATTTAATATTTATTTGGAAAGGAGCTACAGCTATTCTCAGGGAGCTCCTCTCAAAAAAAAACAAAAAACGTTTGCGCTGACCACTATATCTCTGAACTGGATCCACTGATATTAAGAAACCAAACAGGTTTCGTTAAAGTAATGTTAAATCTAGTAAATAATCGAAGGAATAAGCGAAATAAATTTTTTTGAGAAAACATCTACGATTGATTACTAAAAATATATTTAAGAAGCTCGTCTTAAATTTTTGAGACTAAGCGGTTTAGCCGTTTTCGAGTAATGTTGGCCATCGGGTTTAAAAGCACCATTTTGAGAAAAAACGCGTTTAAAGTTTGAAAAGCATTTTACAAGCACTCTGAAACGCCGTTTCAAATTTGTGTGTAACTTTGAAAATCCTCACCGGAACATATTAAATTTTCTGTGAGTATTCTTTAATATATGTACACTAAGAAAAAAAAACATTTTTTGAAAATTCTACCTGTATATAACCCGTTAAAGAAGTCTTCGAAAATCTTCGTGCATTTGCACGATGATCTTTTTTGCGGCTTTCCTTAAGTGGTTTTCACATTTAAGCAGATAATTTTAGTTGGTCATTCACTTGACTACGGGTGCACTTGAATTAAAAGACGAAAATACGACATACGTTGAAAGCGAAATGTCAAAAAAACTCTCAATTTCGCTGGCCATGCACCCTCGGCGCCTACCGCGGTATCTGGTTGGTTGAAGTGGTGATTCACCAAGAATCCAATTAGTGCACAATTTTGTTGCCACATCATCGCTACGAACAAGTTATACGATTATTTCTTCACGACTTTACCCACTCTGTGCGATTGAGAAACCTTATAAGGTTGTTTACGTCTATGCCGGGCAGCTCCTCGAGGTTTTCAAAAGGCGGTTTGCCAAGGATGCACATCCTTGCCTTCCATATGGTTGGGCATTCACAGAGGAAGTGGAAGACAGTTTCCTTTTTCTCCGCATCATTACAACAATGGCAGTGTGTGTTGTGAGGGATGCTCATTTCCTCTGCGTCAGCAGCCAGTTATCACTGCCGTGATACGTATCTGGAACACCTACTCGGCCACTGCAGGGCTTCTTAAATTATCTAAGCTGTGTATTAAAGACAAAATATAAAGTCCTTAAACTCTTCTGACAAACACTTGGTATCACTATGGAAAAATTTCTGGTCTATGTGCAATCTACAGCATCAACCAAGTCCAACCTAACCTAACCTGCGATATCTGCATAGAGATCAATGTTTGATATCGTGTAAATTCATAATGAGAGAAGTGGTCACAAAGGAGGTTAATATCAAGAAAGCTTCAATAATATAAATATAGGCTTGAATTTTGGTGGTTTATCAATTGATATGAGTGTCGCAAGACTGCTTAGCCTGGTTTAGCACTTCACTATACAACGCAATTTATAAAACTTAGCTTACTACTAGTAGCAATAGCGTCAGGGATAGACCCAGGGTGGGGTAATCTCTCCACTTCTGTGGAACTTGACCGTCAATAATCTTCTTCAAGAACTTGGAAAAAAGGGAGGTAATATAATTTCATATGCCGATGATATTGTAATAGCAATCTTATTACTTTGGTGCAAAAGTCGAGGACTAGAAGTAAATCCGGAAAATACGGATCTGATACTGTTTAGAAGGAAACATAAAACACCTGCTCTTAAACAAATATTCCTAGGAGGAAAACCACTTAGAGTAACAGAAAGGGCGAAATATCTAGGACTTGTACTGGATAGGAAGCTAAATTGGGGGCTCACAGTCGCAGATAGAGTACGCAAAGCTATGACGGCGTTGTACTCCTGCGGAAGGCTAATTGGAAAGCAATAAGGATCGGAACCCAGAATGATACTGGTTGTAAATAGCAGTAATTAGACCAATTCTCTACTACGGTATTGCAATATTATGGAATTCCCTTGAGAAGGGCGTGAACATTAAAAGTGTTGACAAGGTCCAACGACTCACATATGTTCTTATAACCGGTGCAATGTGAACCACATCATCGAAAGCATTACATGCGGCATTAAACTTCCTTCCGGTAGACCTGCAGGCAAGATATATCGCGCGCAGGGCGGCAATAAGGCCGAGAACTTTGAGTAAGTGGTCAAACACGGACTACAGGTGCGATAAAATCCTGGACGAAATTTTGGAGTTTACCGGACACGTGGACCATACAGTTCCGCCTACACTTGCCATTACACGTTCCCTCGAGGAAAGAGTGGGAACGGGATGAGCTAAAACAGGGCGTCTCAATCCATTTATACACATTTGCCTCAAAGCTCGAAGGCTGTGTGGGTGGGCGGAGGTGTATATTCCGAACATCTGTAGGGTCTTTCAGGCTGAACTGGTGGCAATAATGAAAGTCGTGAAACTGGTATAGTATGATGCGATACATATAGATGATATGTACATTGTCACTGATAGCCAGACGGCGATAAAATCTCTCGTAAAGCAGTCCACAACCTCCAAGGTAGCCATGAATGAAATGCCGCACATCTCTTAAGGAGATAGCTGAGTCATTTCACCTAAAGGTAACACGGGTTCTTAGCCATCGCAACTGCAGAGCCGATGAACTAGCAAGATTCGGCATTAAATTGACCGATGAGTACATTGACAATGATGTAGGCATACCCTTGCAAACACGTTAGCTGCTTATCCTTGAGGTAATCGTAAGAGCACGGAATGAAAGATGGCGTTAAGAAATTAGTTGCAGAATACAATTGTGGCCTACCCGAATCTTTGCTAAGTCAAAATAAGCACAGTCTTAGCACACTGATTTCAACCATAACATAGCCTAATCGGTAGGCACGTCCAGAGGATGGGTGTGCAAACACATGACTTCTGCAGAAGTTGTCTAGATGGGGAAGAGGAAGAAACTATCGCGTACCATTTGTGCCACTGTTCTGCTCTATCCAGACGTAGACTCGCCATTTTAGGTAGGCAATTCTTTAATGATTTGGAAGATCTTAGTTCTGTTGAAACTAAGGATTTTCTAAAATTTTTGAAAAGCACACACTGGTTTCAGAAGAGATAAGCACAAGTGGCTATAAGTCTGAGTGTGTCCCACAGTGCACATCCGCTTCAACCTAACCTCGTAGTAATGATGTCCGGCAAGCAGTTACTATTTTCTCTCATCGCTCAATTTGTACCAAAAAAACAAACCACCATTTTTTTATACATCGATTTTCTTTCGCAAAACATTAATAATGTATGTATGTATGTATATATTACATTCACATACACAAATGCAAATACAAAAAGGTTCAGTAGTTGCGCCAAAGTTACGTTGCCCAGCAAAATTTCTCTTTCAAAAGTAATAAACTATGAATTAGTTTTTCATTGTGACAATGAACTTAATGACTCCAGAGTTCAATGTACCAGTGCAGCTACATCTAGCTGAACACACACATACATATATACAAAAAAATATACATTCACATTTACAAAAGTTATGATGGATCTCATAGAAATCAAATAACAAATTTAGCAACATTGGGCAATTAAGTAAATATGTATGGGTATTGTGTGTATGCACTATAAAGCACAACAAATTTCACTTTTTAATTTCATTTTTTTTTTGTTTTTTGCCAAAATTATTGATGAATAAGAAATGTGAAAAAAATTACCTAAATAATTTATTCTAATTACCACTCCTTACACACACAGCTACACACATACATACATGCATACATACACATATTAAATTCAAACAACGACAAGTGGTATGATAGTCGACTTACTCTCAACTTCACTGCCCGTCATCATTTTCTGTGGAAATTTTTACGGTTTTTGTACGGTAAATGTGAATTTATAATGCAAAAGAGCCAATCCTTTTACTTTCCGCAGTTGTCCTTTAAAACCCTTCTTCACCTATGAGGTGAGCACACGCAAGCTTAGGCGTGTTTCACAGCATACCCACACATATGTATATGCATGCATACATAGCTAAAGGATAGCGGACTGGTTAAACACGAACTTGTACGTATGTAAGTATATGTCCGCTCTGGTGGAACGACGTAGTAGTGCAAAGCCATCAGCCATCAGCCATATCTGAAGCGGAAGCAAATGCAAAACCCAGCAAAAAAGCATCAGGCACGAAGCTCTAGGACAAGCCAACAGCCAAGCACAGCTGATAAACGCGTTGAGCTCTCTAGTAAGCCAGCAGAGCAGGCATGATATATGTATGTATACATATGTACGAGTGTATGTAGTCGGTGAGTCTGGAGATAAGTTGGAGTGTAGGGAAGCAAAGAAAATAAATAAAATTTGTGGACAAGTGATGTGAGGGGTGCGACTAAAATTGGATTATCGCTGTGCGCTAGAAGATGTAGTGGCAGGTGTAGAAATAGTGACAGAAAATAGAGAGGGGAAAAACGCCTGTATCAGGAGCATTAAGGAGAAAGGTAATGGTTGTAAAAAACAAGGTGCGGTGGCAAATAAAAGCTTAGGGAGTAAAGTGGACACGAGACCGAGAATTTGTTATTGCTTTCATCTTGTAAACTGTAAAATTATTACTTCCCTAGGGCGCACCAACGAAAATAAGTTTTTTATCATCATCAAGGTGCATTCCAAACTAAATATGATATGCTGAAATAGACAACTCATGTGAGTATCAGCGAGACCTGTACGGCGTCGACTGTACAACATGAAAGTACGAGGCAGAATAGCATAGCTCGTAAAGTTCCTTTATTGAAACAAGAAAACTTCAGGAAGAGGAAAGGTTTCGCTCAAGAGTTCACAAAAAAAAAAAAAAAAAAAAAAAAAATCAAACACGGCGGCGGCAGCATAATGAAGAAGCGAATCAAGAAGAAAACATTCAAAAATAAGAAGGATTTATTGCAAAAAATCAAAGATCTATGGCAACATCAGCGACTTATTCACCACCAACGCAGGCGTAAGCAAGGTTGCCCCTGTCGCGCCTACTCGTCGCCATCGTCCTAGACGATAACGTCGCCAACGAGTCAATTGATCCTTCACAAAAGAGGCAACGCATGTAGTTTCACCAGATATCTTGAGGACCCGAATTTCACCGATAACTCATACCTCCTCTCTCACAAACTCACCGGCATGCAAGCGAAGGCGGAGAGACTAGGCACGTTGGCACGCACTGTCGCACTGGAGGTCAACATCGACAAGACAAAGGCTATGAGAGTCAACCACAATAAAGCAAGACCTATAACCCAAGCACCCATATGGAATTGGTCGAAAGATTCTGCTCCCTCGGCTGCACTACCACGACAGACGGCGAAGCAGATGAAGATGTCAACTGTTGGCTAAACAAAGCAAGAGCGGCGTTCGGGTGAATGCATACTGTAAGGGCCAGTTCGCAAATCTCCAGGCGCACTAAACAGCGAATATCCAGCTTATTGGTGAAGTCTGCATTGTTGTACGGAAGTGAAACATGGTTGGTCTCCAACACCATCACACAGAAGCTACAATCTTTCCTGAACAAATGGATATTAACGAATAAGGAATATATCCTATGACAAATCAAACGCAGAAAGTGGCGATGGATATGTCACACGCTTCAAAGCTATCAGATACCATCACGAGAATGGCACTGGACTGGAAACAACAAGAGAGCAGAGTCGCAGGTCGGCCAAAGATAGTTCGTGTGCGATGGAAGAGTCTTGCACAGGTCCTATGCTCCTGAGCGGAGTGAACAAGGATATGAAAAAAATTCCACTCCCACAGAAACTTTTCGAAGGAATATCAACTCTATGCCAAATGGAATACAAAAAGTCATTGACAATCTTGGTGGGCACAGTGGTTATTGACTAAACTTCGATAATTTAAACATAATTTTTAATAAAATTCGCCAGATCTTTTTTTTATTGTATTTACTTCTATTTCGTATCTATTTATTTTAATGCCCACATGGATATAAAAGTTTATTTGTCATTAGTTTAAGGTTTAAAAGATTTCAAAGATCCACAATTTATTATTTATATTTGTTTTATTAATCTTTGAAATAAAAACCACCAATTGAATAATTGTTATTATTTATGAAAAAAACTTTCATTTCCTTCTGAACGTAGAGGAACCTTTTTTAATGCCCATATTTGTATGTTTTGAATTAGTGTCAAATAGGACTGTGATTTTCGGTTAACTGGTTTTAAGACAAACTTATCCTGTTAGATCAAACGACTGGCTACTTTTTCAGTTCATTGATCACAAACACAGAAAAACGGCTAAATTTATATATTATATTATATATGTTCAAGATTTTTATATGTATTACTCAGAAACTCTACCACGCGATAAACATACAACTTGGTTTATGAACTGAAATTTTTCGAAATTAGTTACACGAAGATCAAAACGGCGCTCCTTAGTGCTACTTGGGGAGTGCCGTACCACTCTGGCCGTTTCCCTACCTGTGTCACCAAGTCCAAAACGAAACATAAATTAGCTATTTTCTCATTTTTTACTCATCTTTGGATCGATGACACAAACACACTGTCACTTCCAATGTCATAAACCCTTCAATTTAATCTACATAAATAGGCATATTTTAACGTTTTGGCGGTGTATCACTGGGCTTATCTTCACTTTACGTGCAATTTGAGAAGTCCCCTGTATATCTATACACACATACATATATGCCAAGACAAATACCTAAATACATATATATTTATACACATTTAGTTAGCTTGCCACCAGCGCGATAGCTTCTATCGCGGTGACTGCCGACCAGTACCACTAATTTAATTGAGAACTTAATAATTGCAAGAGTTAAGCAAACAGAAAACCATCAATTTTATAGAAGCGTAAAAGAAAACTGAGCAATTAATTTAGAATGAAATTCTGCACACAGCAGCGCAGAAACGAATTACAGGTTGCGGATTTTATGGTCCACAAACCAATTTTCAAGATGCTTACACACACCAGTTAACACCCCCTCCAGTGCGCTCACCAAGTAAATGCGATTAATCTTAGCGAAAAACTACAATTTTTTGCTGTTTTTATAATGAAATCCACTAACAAAGTATATACCGTTTACCCACCCATATTCTGATATACTCGTATATGCGTTAGACAACACCCACAACAACAAATGTAATAAAATTTTGCGAGTCCCACTTGTCATGATAACCGAAATTTCAGGTGTATCCGCACTTACCACTCCAAATGCTCGTTAACCACCAATTCCAATTGGTATAAAACTCCTCTTCACTCAAACACACACACGCACTGTTGTGAAATAATATATCCAATCAGCAATTCTTCTCCAATAAGATATATCATAAAGAAATCAGCAACGAATGCTTTTCGTGATGCTGCTTCTTCTGCCCTTCCTGAATTTTTTGTTTGTTTTTCTCTATTCACTTGCACCGCTCCCAATTGGAGAAAATTACATATAACAATTTTCAGCAGAATTTAAGCACATTTTTTTATTTAAAACAGGCAGCGTAAAATGCAGAAATTATTATAATTTTTCATATACGATTTTCTCCCATTTACAATGCCAACATTTTGCACAATTCGTTTTTGCACTGCCAACTCCACTCGCATCTGATGTATTTTCTGCGAACACTTGCACTCGCGCACTGTACAGACACCGACGATTTTTTGCTTGCTTAATTATTCTTCGTTGCAAATGATTACAGATTTTTTTTCTTTTTTGTTTTTATTAATTGGCATATAAATTTAGACAAATAATTTTCACAAACTGCAATACGAGTATCTGCACTAGCTCTAAGTACGTCCGCTCGTTTTCACCAATTTCTTGTTTTTGATTTTTTTAAACAACAAATTTTCTGCTCTCCTCTTTCGGCCTTTTCTGATTCGATTGTTTCATTGCCATTGCGTTTCGTTGGCGATGGCTCTATGCAATCGGAAATATGAACAAGAAAACGATACATAAAAGTGGTTCTGAATTATTTGTATTAGAAGAGATTCTCATGTTTTCTTTGAGGTCATTATCAGTTGCTCAGTTGATTTCACAAAAATTAAAACACGTAAGGGCGGAATTACAGTTCACGAGTCAATATATGAGAGCAGAGCGAAATAGTAGTGCCGGCTCTCGCAATTTTTATCCGCACACTTTAAATTACTTATTTTTAAGATGCTTATTGGTAAAATGTTAGCCTAATAGTTATTGTTCACTATATTTCATAGTAAATTACAAGTAATTTTTCCAGGAATTGGATTTTACATAGATCCATAAATTTGTAAATATCCCTTTACGCAATTTAGAGCACAGAAGTTTCGGATTATAAAAATTTTCCAAGCAGGAAATTTCGGTATCTTGCAAGGCACAATGAACAGGTAGCAGCAGCAGAGTTGCAATTTTGATTTTGCCATTTATTTGGTTTATAATTGTCAAATTTTGCTTAAGTTACTGTAAACAGTCAATATTTGTTTATAAATTTTGGCATTCTAGTGAGTAAAATCAAACAAATTGTTGCTCTGTTCCTACTACCTTTCAAAGTGCCTTGTTTGTAAAGAAGCTTTTAAAACTTGCTTGGTGTAGACTTAGCTTAACCTAACTTAAGAAATCCGCCAGATTGGTACTAGCTTTGTCTATAAAAGCAAGCAGAACTATCGTAGGTTTACTGACAGGCCAAAATTTGCTAGCTGCGCACGCATACAAGATAGAAGTTACAAACAACGATAGCTGCGGATTTTTCTATGAATTGGAATAGAGGGAAACGCTAAAATACCTGCTCTGCGTAAGCCAGAACCAGATTTAGAGTTATGAGAAGCTAGAATGCCTCTACGCGGTTACAGCTTTAGAGCTTACTTAGATTCGCAAACGACTCAGTCGTATTACACCATGTCTACTACAAAGAAACGTGAAGGCCTCGAGCCATTTGGTAACACTAATTTTCAATAGATCTATGTGATGGCTTTCAGCCAACCAGGTTAACATAACCTAACCTAACTTAAGAAATTGGTCACGATTATTCAACACGCTTCATTTATTATGGCTTCTATTAAGCATTAACCAATTAAAGAAGATGATGTATTCGACGAAGAAAAAAAGCAAACTTCTGGCCGAGACGTCACACTTTTTACAAGTCAAGTTTATTTGCTTTTGAATGAAGTGAAATGTTACAAAGAAATGGAATAACAGAAATTTAATAAAAAAATGCTGTGATTGCGTTCACCTATTTCGAGTTTTCAATGCGGAAAAAGAATGAAATGAAACAAAATGAAAAACTTTTTTTTTTCTTCTTCACTCCTCTCTGTCTTGCGTTGGTTTCGTTAATCTATTTGATTTCTGGCAGGGTAGGTGATTAGCCTGCCGCTACCAGCTCTAAGTGGTAGAAATGCCTACCTGTCGTTGCTTAGGAAAAACGCCTTTTTACTGCTTGCAGCACCATCTGTGTTTCACATTTTTGTGCAGAAGGATCGCACACATGGTTGAGGACTTTGCTAAATTTCGTGTGTGGGGACTATTACCGCGGCTGCCCGCTTCCTCTTGCTGGCGCCGCTGATGCAATGTTCGTTTTTTTTTCTTGTTTTAGCAGCCACAATGCAAATAATGCGTTGACTATTGTGCGGGAGTAAGGAAGGAATGGATAAGGTTTAGGCTTTGAGGAATGAATTTGTTTTTTTATATTTTATTTAGAATCAGAGAACATAGGTAAATTTGGGAAAGTGTGAGGACCGTGCTTTACGTGGGATTCGTCTATATGTATACTTACATTTAATTTTAAGAATTATAAAAACTATGATATGGCAAGCCCGTTTGTCTTACCTCTCTCAAATTACGTAGGATCAAAATTTAAGAATTTGAAATATTTAGTTTCTTAAGTGTCTTAAGTTAAATTAAGTTTTAACCAACCGCCACAGCTTTTCATATGGCAGATTAGACAAAGCATTTAGTTATATTACGTGAATTACGTCTCTTATCTTATTACCTAACTATGTATTTACGCTTTTAAGTTTTGTCTGTCAATTTGCAACATGTCGGGCTTGTAAAAACTCATTCGGATTTATTGCTACAAGGTTGGCTGCAAACAATTTGATAGGCAATTACATATTTGAGGTGCCGTCGTTAACGAAACCATCGAAAATTCACGCTATGCCCGTCAAATCAAAAAGTTTGTATCGCTGAATTTATGTGCGTGCAGGAAGTTGATAAAAAATTGCTCGCTCAAGAACTTAGATTTGCAAGCCTCAAGTGCGCAAAAACCCATAATTTTATAATTAAGTTATGACGTAATTCCCACAAACATTTAAACAACACAAAAAAAAAACACGGAAAATATTTCACATTGACGGTTAGTTTTAGTTATTTTTACGTATATGGCTATTTGGCCAAAAAATGTCTGTAGTGAATGGCAAAGCACTGAACACACCCTATGAAATTTGTCTTTGCAATGACATTTGATTTTGAGTGGTTGAAGAGAGAGTGAAAAGAGAGTGAAAGGAGACGATGGTCATTGCACAAACAATTTGGCCTGTACAAATTCAAATCGGCTTGGAGTGGACGTACAAAATTTCAAAAAAGTGTCAATGGTTTTTCGACATTGTTACAAGAACAAATTCTGATTAGATATAGAAGGTTGAAGTTTATAATAAAGAAAACTATTTGTGTGGAATTATACAAAAATGGCTTACGCTGAGATGGATATGAAGGCGAATCTAGCAGATTTGTCTAAAATACCTGTGAAAGAGTTCGAGAAACATTTTCGTGATTGGATGGAGCGCGACGATGTGGCGCGGGCATTGCAAGCAAAGTTGCGCACTGATCTCATATTAAACTTTAATAAAACTGCATTAGGTGAGCACAGTCAAATATTAACTAAGCAACTAAGTTCGTTTCACATGCATTGAAGGAAGGGATATATTCACCAGCATTGGATGTTCATTCATAAAGTGGTTTTGTTTTTTGTTTGCTGTTTACGCTTTTTGTATAAAATATGAGCTTTATATTTACGCATGTTTGAAATGCATTGAAGGAATAAATTCAGAGGCAGTTGATGTTCATTCATAAACTGGTTTTGTTTACATTTTCTATTTGCGCTCATTGCACCGCATTGCCATAGCAACACTGTTTATCGATAGTCGGTAGTTAATAGTCGTTAATGCAGTGCAATGTTACAGCAGTGCCACGTTACAGCAGTGCAATAAAAGAGTTTCACATTTTGACTGTTAAACTCCAAATAATTTGTTTATGCTTTTGCAGGCCGCCAAATATTGGCGCAAACAACGACCACCACCACCGGCGGTTCTACGCAGCGTCTGACCTTGTCGCCATTGGTGTTGGCGCTCAACACACTCGTGGCAGAGTTTCTCTATGCACAAAATTGCCATTTTTCACTGTCAGTATTTTGCACTGAGGTGCCGTTTCGCAATACCCTGCCGGATTTTGAAAACGCGCAGCACTTCCGTTTCACGAATGATGAAATTAAGGAAATCCTTGAAGCAATTTTTGATAAAACCGCCAATGAGGCGGCGTTTAAAAATAGTATAATAGGAAATTATGAAGTCAATAAAAATGTTTCATTGCTGATGCTGATCATGCGATATTTATTGAGGCAAAGGGAGGATTGTGCTAGAAAATTAGCCTCTTTCAAATCAGAAGCCGTCACGAAAGGAACACAAACTGCACAAATGAGTAGTACACCATATGAACCGGAGCGAATATTGCCACCACAGCATAGCCCTGAAGCGCGAAAGTCAAAAACGGAGATGCCAAGTAGTCATTTAAAGTATCTCAACAAGTACTTAATGATACTATCGACTAAAGTGAAAGAAATGTCTGAGCAGTTTGAAGAGATGAGGAAGCAGCCTTACGCGCTGCCAAGCACGCGCCTCTCAAAATCTGTCAGAACGCGTCGGTACGATAAGTTAAACCGCAGTCTGGAGCGGATTACCAGCCAACTAAAGCAAATGACACACACAAAGCGCAAAAGCAAGCAAGTTGTTGCCGTTGTGTCAGCTGTCGATGCGCTAGCGGCACAATTTTCAAAATGCGTCGAGAGTTTCAAATCGGTTTCGCGGGAGCTGATTGCCAGCAATGAGAAGCAAAATAAACTGCCAAATGCTGAACCCCATAAGCCACAGCATACGCAAGCGGCAGTGCAGGTGGACCTTTCTTGCGGTCGCCTTCAAGGCGGCAAGGAAAATAGGCCTGCTGAAGAGAAGACCTACACCGATTGGGTGCACGAGATGCGTCATACAAAGAACGGCCAGAAGTTTTTGGACAGAGTATGCGTTTGAACTTTTCTTTTCGAAATTAATTTAAATTTTTTATAAAATAATAATTTTAGATAGAAGTTTCACTCAAAAAGGCGCTCAATAGACAGCGTGAGCTTTTGAGGAATGAATCCGAGGAGAAATTGCAACATCAAAAGCAGCTACTGAAAATACAATACAAGGAGAAGTTAATGGAGGTACTTAATATTGTCATGAGTCCAAGAAAAATAAGCCAAACTTAATTTCCATTTCTCAATCATCTTCAGCATTTTAGCCATCTGCCAGCATATGATTATTCCAGAGAAGCGCGCAAGCTCAACGAAAGTATAAGCCAGCAACTGCAAGAGTTCGAGTCTCGTCATTCGGCGTTACTACAAAAGATGGAAGATGATCATAAGTCAGCAGCCAAGCACTTGCCAACAGCTGTTGGAGAAATAGAAGCTGAACCAGTTGCTAATGCGGCAACGGAAATGAATGAAAAAATTGCGCGACCAGTTGTTAAAGAAATGGTAAATTAATGCAACTTTAATATGAGGTTGGGACGTAGTTCGTAGCGTTTTTACCGTAGACTTTTACAACATCTCACCTCTCGAACAATTTGTTGATGCCGTTAGCCAAAAATCGCTTTGTTATCAAACCTAACACGCCCTTCATATGGTTCGACAGAGAGCGGAAAAGATGGTAATCGGTCTTTGTAAGGTCCAGAGAATACGGCGAATGCTGAAGTACCCACCATTTGAGCTGTTGTTGTAGCAGTAACTTTGCTCTGTCAGTGTAGTGTAAATTACCGGTCGTCTTCGTCTAGCGCATGTAACGTTAGGCCCAGGAAACGTGCTGTTTCGTCAGGTTGGGTCCAGAGGGAGAGGGGTGTTAGATGAGTGGGTTTTATGCGGCATGTGAAAAGGTGGTTAGTGTCGTGCGGGGTGCCTTCACATGCCGGACATATGTTTGGTATGTCGGGGTTAATTCTGGATTGGTAGGAGTTTAACCAGCTGCAGTATCTAGAACGTAATTGTGCCAGTGTTACGCGGGTCTCACGAGGAAGCTGGAGCTCTTCATCTGCTGAAGGTGGTGGTTGGACTCCGATTACGGCATTCGGTGGTCGGGAGTTTAAGAAGGTGGCGATGGTCACTAACCCAGTCTAGTGTAGCGTACCCCACCCCTGGTCTGGTGGCAAAGAAGTTGCTGACCCATTTTTAAGGACCTCTTTGTTATGGAAGGCAATGCCCTTCATATGGTTGAACGGAGAGCGGAAAATATAGTAAGCGGTCGGTGCAAGGCTCCAAGCATACGGCGGATGCTGAAGGATCTTCCGTTCGAGCTCTTGGAGTGCGTATTGGACGACTTGTGCAGCATATGGCCTGGCGTTGTGAAGGGGTATGGCTTAACCATGTCGATGAGGTCTTTTCAGTCGAATAGCCTCATTCACGCGGTGTATCTGTACAATGTAGAGCTCCGTGTTTACTGTGGCATTCTTTTTGAGCATTTCCCAGTGCATCATGCCCTCCCAGTCCCACCAAATGCATATCATGATCTTCTTTGAACGAATATCCTGTTTGACTCTCGGCTTTGGCGTATCTCTTGGATACACCCACGCTTTTCTTTCCTTCATATTGATGTAAAGTCACCTTTTCCCCCTCCCGTGACGGTTCGGTACAAAAAACGCTGTTATCACCGCGTGTTACGTGGCGGGCGAAATGCTGAGAAGCAAATTGAAGACGACTTTCTTCGTTTTTTTTGTTGAGCTCTTGAGGCACCCAGGTTCCCTATTTGCCGGTAAATCCCATTGCATGAAGGTGATTGAGAATTGTTTTACGATCGCACTACATTTTTTCCGCCAATTCACGACTGGTTTGGTGACCGTGATTTGAGACGTTCTTCATAAAATTCAGAAGGCCTTCCTCAGCGGGACGTGTCATTGACGTCCAAGACGCTATTTTTGAACTTTGAACTTTGAACTAGATTACATTTCACAGTTGACAATCCCGCCAGGGCTGAAGAGGTGGTCCGCCAACTATCTGAGTTGTAGACACTCGTCAGTGATTTTTCGAGACCAAATCTTCAAACAAAGGAAGTTAAAGCAAAGTGCTGCGCAGGGTGCTGTCCTTTCACCCTTGCTGTTCCACCTCAATATATCGAAGCTCCCCCAGCCACCAGAGGGAGTCTCCCTGGTCTCCTACGCTGACGATTGCATTGCCCGACGCCATTGACAATGACATTGATGGCCTGTACGCCAAAGTGAACATCTACCTTACCGATCGTTTTTTCACTGTCGCAAATGTTCCGGGCTGCTTCGGTAGTTTTTTGACCTCATGAAAGCAAAGAAGAGCAGTTGTCGAAAATGTTGATTTTAGCATCCTGGGTACTCCAATTCTAAGCCTTAAAACTAATGAAAAATTAAATAACTTAAAAATACAAATAACATAGTTTTGTAGAGCAGAAAGAGTTCTATCGAATGAGTACTTACCCTTGGCCAAACAGCAAGCAAATCGTTGTAAAATAAAAGAAAATATAGAAACGCTATGAACTTATTCCTCAACCCAATAAATTGCGTTCTTAGTTGTTGTTGTAGCAGCATAAACATTCCTCATACAACTATGGGGAATGGTTCGAGTCTTAGTTTGGGTTATGTCTCTAAAATTCGGCGGGAAGTCAATGTATTACTCCTACCAAAGAGAGGCAATAAGCTTCGTGAATCTCCCAAATCCTATAGGCCAATCAGTCTTACGTTTTTCATGTTGAAAGCCATCGAAACGCTACTGTGCTGTTACCCAAGAGAGGAGGTTATCTCGATAATCCCACTCCATAAACTGCAATTTGCATACCAAAAAGGGAAATCCACAGTTATAGCACTACACAGAATTGTTCGCGATATAGAAAAGGCCCTTGACCTTAAGGAAATAGCCTTCTGTGCTTTTATGAACGTTGAGGGTGCACTTGATAACATGAAACTTCAAGCAAGAGAAATGGCATTCTCCAATAGGGTAGCCGATCCAGCAATTGTTAAATGGGTAAGCAACATTCTTCTCTGGGGCAAGTTACCCTAAGATAAAGGTAGCTGTAAAACACAAACTAACTGACGCAGCACGTTCAAATTTTGACAGGAGTCAACTGACAGATGCCTGTTGACAGGAGCAGTATTTCTTTTTCAGTAAAAAGGTCAGAAATACAAAAAGTCACGGACTTATTGATCCGCCCTCGTACAAACCCTTAACAATAAAGGTTATAAAACAATAGGATATGCAGATGACATTTCTGTAATAATTAAAGGCAACCACGAAAGGACCATAAAAGACTTAAAGCAGGATGTCTTAAATATAACCTGGGAGTGGTGTAGAAAAGAGAGATTATCAATCAACCCTTCCAAAATCACTATTATCCCATTTACCAAGAAAAGGGTTCTAAATATACCCAGCCTTGGGAATAAATAGAACAGCGGTACCTCTAAAGGAAGAGGTTAAATATCTAGGAATTATATGGGAAAAAAACTGATCTAACCTTAGGGAAAAACGACCTCAGATTACTCTGTGGAGCACTTCCAAATCACTTTGCCTGTAATACACTTTAACACAATAGGATTATCTAGTACAAGATCATGCAGGTTCTGCTGTGATGAAGAGGAGTCTATGGAACACTTAATCACCATCTGTGAGGCATTAGGCCACAGGAGACACAGAATCCTGGCAGCTCGTACATACTAAAGGAGGAAGACCTACAATTGCTCCCTTCTAAGGAGCTGGTTCGATTCTTCGATATACTAAATAATTATAACTAAGTAATTAGGGGCGCAAAATAGATCAATCTGGTCGCAGTGCATCAAAGCCTAACCCGTACAACCATTACTATTACAATTACGGGGAATGCTGCTGTAGTGATAGTCCTTGGCCGGATATAAATTCGGGACAGAGCCGACCGCCGTGGGAACATCTCACGCCGGCCGCCTTTTAATTTCGCCGACAATAAATATTATTAATCCAGTCTTTATATCTTAAAGGAGCCTACCAAAACTCCAGTTCCGGCTTTGCATGATGCGGTGAATACACAAAAACAACTGCAAAAAATGGTACAAAGTATAGCACAGCAAGAACGCACTGTGGACCAAATCGTGCACGACGCCAGGTTAGTCAAATAACGAAATATTGCATTTGCATGAGTTTGATTTGATTTTTTATTTTTATATTTGGATGCAGAATGCGAATACAAGAACTTGAAAATGAAAGCAATCAGCTGGAGTTGAACTTCCGTAATTATCTAGAGCGTCAACGCCTGCAGGCCGAGACCATGCGCGAAGTGGTGTCCAGTCTTTCCGAAAACCATAAAAACGAAAAACATTGCCTAAAATATGGCACAAACAATCGCGCACGTTTTAAAAGTATACAGAAAACTTCCGAGTTGAAAACGGAAAACGCCAAAAAACGTGAGGTGAATCCAAAGACCCGCAAAAAAGCTGTAAAGCCAAAAGATTCCTTGGAAGATTTGACAGACCAAGAAAATAAAAGTCCTAATTTCAAATATCCCAATGCAATTTTGGATGCGAAATCAAAACTATTCAAAAGTGATGGGCGCTGCCACTTTTTATCCACCAAACAAGCGAGAAATGATGATGAAGCGCTTTGTGAGTCGGGTATTGAATCTTTTTACTACAACCGACATTTCGGCAGATGCGGTTCACATAGCAACTTGGCGCCGACCAATGTTTGCGCGGGTCAAGCGAATCAGATGCCTACGATGCCTTTAAGCTCAACAGACATAAATTGCATCGGCGACGCTAATGCACTGAGCGCAAGAGGCAACGGAAAAGCGCTTGATAAAGGTTGTAAAAGGCTTCCAAATACCTCAGCTTCTGAACGTGAGGAACCTTCGCGGATGAACACATATTCACCAGCTACAATCACAAATACAAAAACATCACGAACGCTCAATCCGAAGTCATTGCCACCATTAACAGACGCACCGATTCCAACAGTAATTGGACCTACAACAATGGCACCTACTGTTGCAACGGTTGCGGCTGCCAATGGTGCGCGCAATGAAAATGACGTCGAAAGTTCGTTAGAAGTTTTAGCGAATCAGGCGAAATCCGAAACGTCCACCTCAACAAATGGCGGTGGAAATCTACCTAACAAAAGTACAAATTGTGACAGCTCCAATGCAAATCGAGCAGACCAGCCGCTAAGCACGCACGCTAGTGGAAATATGCAACAAAAAATTGCGCAGGGGCTGCTGAGTGAGGAAAGCAAAGGGGCGAAGCAGACAGGTACCGCAGGTTTTGAGGCAAATGTTTATGCGGAGCGAATCACCATCACAAAAAACCCAGTTACCAACGCAGTGACGCTGATAGAAACCATGGAAAGAATGCATCGGCTTTTTACTGAAAGCCCAACGAACGCAACGAAAAGAAAATGGCAGCAGGAACGGGAGAAAATACAGCAGAAACAGAAACTTGAACAAAGATCTTCGAATGAAGAAGTAGGAGAAATAAAGGAGCACCCTCAAACAGTTAGCCAAAGCGAGGAGAATGCGTCCAAACATGCGTGCGAAAAACCCAGAACTTCCGCAGAGCGCCTGCTTGGTGTTAGCGCGGAGAAAAATGAGACGAACCAAAACGATGAAATGCAGGAAATCGCAAAAAGCAAGGAGGTGTCTAAGCAACCATTAAATACCTTCGTTAACACAGCTTCCGCCGTGGGGAGTACCACGAAGCAAGAAGGAACCACCGGAATTATAAACCAAGCTTTCAATATTGCAGCCTCCAATACAGCATTGGTCCCAACAATTTCCTCTACAACCTTTTCCATACGCGTAGACGCAGATAATCTGAAAGAAAGTGTTAGCGAGTCATCGATTGAAATTGCCAGTATGGCCGAGGCCTCGTCTGCCTCGTCCATTGAGTTGGCTGAATTAATTGCTGACGCCGAAGAGGACGATTCGGAAGCGGATGCGGAAGAAGAGGAGCCAATGGGTGGCATTAAAATAGACATTGCCTCAAAGCCTGCAATGGAAGGCGTCTCAGATGTTAGTTCTTCATCCAGCAGCTTACTTAGCATGTCACAATTTGGTGGCGGTGGTGGTGGTGCAGTTCAGAGAAGACAAAGTGATAGTGGCAGCGATTTCTGGTAGTAAAAAGCAAGCCCAAGCGTTGGCAGTTCTCCACTACGGTAATACTCAGCGAGCGCAGAAGAGTAAATCAAGCACAAAAGTTTTCAACCAAAGTTTACAAAGCATAAAAAACCATAATACCTAAATATTTTAGTTCGCCAATACGAAATTAAGCATTGATTAAATGGCTATTTTTTAAAATTCAAAATAAATAATTAAATATTGTTTTTTTTTTAATGTAAAATTTAAAATTTAAATAAAAATTATTTGTAACTATTCAGAAATGACCGTACAATTTGCAAGTAAAATAAAAACGGAAGTGTTTTTACGCTAAAATAAAAATAATTTTTGAATCTGAAAATTACGGTATTTCTAAAAGTAACTACATATATACAGGGCGTCCGGTGGCAGAATTAGGTTTTAAATTTACAGTTTTTCTCTAACCGCTGAGCATGTGAGGGGGAGAGTCAGAGAGAGCATGGTGATGCTGTATGATTTCTTCCCTAGATTAGATTGGATTAGATTTGTGCGGGGTTGGACAAGTCCAAGGGTTCAGTCAGGAAGACTATTGTAGTAAACTCTGATAGATTACAGTGGAAGGTAGGAATAGAGAGACAGGATAGATACAGACGGAGATTGGTTGGAGGTTACTCTTCCGCGAATCTTTTAGAGTCATTGATGAATCTTATGAGATCCGGAAGAGGAAGAGTGGCCTATGCGCCAAGGTAAGCGACTACCTCTCCTGCCTTTCTCGCTTCTTCATAGCGAGAAACTTACAACTTTCCCCCACTAAATCCACGGCAACCCTCTTCACCAGCTGAACAAAAGAGGTTAAGCTGCAACTTAAGATGAAAGTCTATGATACACCCATTCCGACTGTAAACAGCCTCAAAATATTAGGAGTTACCTTCGAAATCTTGCTCTCCTTCTCAGCGCACACAACCGCTATTGCCACTACAGTAGAGAATCGCAACAAGTTCCTCAAATCGCTTGCCGGCAGCACTTGGGGCAAAGACAAAGAAATGTTGCTATCGACTTTCAAGGCAATACGCCGACCGGTTCTGAATTGTGCTGCGCCTGTCTGGTCGCTTGGAACCAGTGATTCGCAGTGGACGGAGCTACAAACCTGCCCAAAACTCTACCATAAGGACTGCGGCAAGATGTCTATTGATGCCCAAAAATACAACATCTTCATGACGAGGCCCATACAGACACCTGCTTGAGCCTGAGCCACCTCACAGGCACGTCAGGAGGCACTTCCTTAATTACGCGGATGAGATACAGGACAAAACAGACCGACAGCTACTGGATCGGACAGTGTACAGACAGACAATCAGCGACATTCATCGACAGACCCTTACCACCTTCTTAAGCTCCCGACCCCCGAATGCCGTCATCGGAGTCCAACAACCACGCATCGCAGACAAAAGGCTCCAACTTCCCCGAGAGTCCCGCGTAACCTTGGCACAACTACGTTCTGGATACTGTAGCAGGTTAAACTCCTACTTATCCAGAATTGACCCCGACATACTAAACATATGTCCGGCATGTGAAGGCACCCCACACGACACTAACCACCTTTTCACATGCCCCAACAAACCCACTCATTTAACACCCCTCTCCCTCTGGACTCAACATACTCAGTAAAACGCACTTCAACAGCCTAAGTCTGATTTTAGAAAACGCCGGACAGCTATAGAGAAAATGCTCTGCAGTGTCCTCATTCTCACGACAGGATAGGCATATTGGGTCGTCAATGATTCCCATGGTTGTGCTCTGCTCAAGAAATCAAAAAGACAAGCAGGTTCTTGTTCAGTATGAGTGTCGTTATCGTGTGAATTACGATCTGTAAAACAAAAGAGTTTGAGAGCTGAGGTTTTGTCATCCTCAGAATGCCACCTATCCATACATGGCCAGAAAGAATTCGCGACCTTAAAAGTTTGTGTACTTGCCCAGCGCTCGCTGAGTTGCCGCGAAGCCAGCCCATCGTTCTAGGAGTAGAGCGTAGGTGGTCAAGGGGATCCCAAAGTATTACAGGGTTGCCCATATTCAACGGACCCATCTGGCAACCCTGTACCTTTTGACAGAGAGGTCAGATCGCTTAATGACATACCGCGTTGGAAGCGTCAGTCCAAGCAGATTTTTACCATGGAACAGTACACGCCACGCGAGCGCTCCCAAATAGTTGAAATTTACATTCAACAAAAGAAGTCAATTGTGAAAACTCAACGTGGGTATACAAAATTAAATAATGTGAAAACTGTGCCTTCTAAGAACACCATTAAACGTTTGTACGAAAGGTTTTCGACTGGTGATGCTCTTTCTAATCCAAAGAGGCCAAATCAAAACCGACCAAGGCGTCGCCAAGGACATCTCAAAATCGCCGTTCTCAGCAGTGGGGCATTGCTCGAACCACTTTACAACGAATTATCCGCATTGATTTGCATTTATTCCCGTATAAGATTCAATTGACGCAAAGACTGTTGCCTGCGGACAAGCCTCGTCGATTGCAATGGGCCCAAAGAGTCATCGAAATCCGTCGGGTCCGTCGAATATGGGCAGCCCGTAAATAAATAAATAAATAAATAAATACAATATATTTCAGATCATCTGTGGAACTGTATACTACTATATTTACTTTTTTCTTCTATGAAAGTTAACCCACCCTAATTTTGGTGTACATTTTGTGCGCCCAATTGTGTCCGGAAAGATTTAAAGTTTTTTCTATGTTCGACTCGCAGTCATATTTACATTTGAGTACTAAAGGAAACAAACATCCAAGGGCATCAAAAATCGAGTACCACCGAAAATTCTAACACCCTGAATGTGCAACGCATATCTTTTTGCAAACTACAGGTATATAAATCGAAAGCTTGCAGTTTAATATTCATCATAGTCTAGGTTAGTTTAGATTAGGTTGTAGCGTCTGTCCACTAAGGCTCACACTCAGGCTCATAGCCGTCGAATATGGACAACCCAGTACAAATACACCGAAAGTTAAACCTTCCCTCACGCTGCCATACAGTCTTAAATTAGCGCCACAGTAGCCGTTTTTAGTGTAATTGTATGTATTTTATTCTGATTTCGTGCACAACATATAAATTACAACACATTCACGTTTAAATCAGTGCATTTAGTTACTTAGAGTATAGATTTTGTTAACCATAAATTTTCTACAGTCCACTAAGTCGAAATTCCAATTGCAAATACTTTTTAACCTCTATTGTCTACACATTTCGACTGCTCCTTCCTTTCTAAGCTGGCAGTGCAACATTATTTTCCTAAGTTTCCGTTTTAATTACTTATACACTAAGACGGCCATTGTGGCCTTTTGGCTGGTGGGGCGAAGCTGACGTAAAAACCACTAGTAATCGACAATCATCAATTTTCGCTTTGCGCTGCCTCCACAAAGCTCTGCTCGCGGCTATTATCATTCGACTGATGCTGCTGCCGTTGCTGCTACCATCCACCAATCTAACAAAGAACTGCGTTTATGGCAAGCCAGCGATGGTACGCTATGCCCCCACTCACACCGCAGTGCCATTAATCAAGTCGTAGTGGTCAGTGCCATTGATGCCGCCGGTGCCATTTGGGCCACCCATTATTGATATGCCACTGTAGACACTGGCATGTGAACGTCGTCGCTCGCGCTCAAGCTCGTTTGGGTCGTAGGTTTCACCTAACATGCCGCTTGGACGTCGCTGTTCGTCAAACGCATAGGCGCGCTGAAATTTCGACGGTACATTCACCACACTACCACTACCGCCTCCGCTGCCGATGCCGCTGTCTGCGCCCCCGCTGGTATTGCTACTGAAGGAACGCGTCAAAAGCGTGTGTGCCAGATGCGGAGCTGTCGGATGGGTACGCGTTGTCGGTGCGCCCAGTTGTTGTATTTGTTGGTAGTTAGGCGCGTACCCGGACGGTGAGGATGGTATGGCGGCAGGCCAATGCACTGCCGTTTGCTGTAGACGACTATCATTGCTCATATTGTGCTGGTTGGCTGAGTTCTGTGGACGTTGTAGTCTTCGCTCGTCATACTTGCTGCTGGGCCGTAACGAAACGAGATCGTCATTGGATTTATGCATAGCAAAGCTTGAATTGTATATATCCGCGGCTTGTGATTGTGATAAATAGAGATTTTGTGGCTGCAGTTGTTGTTGTTGTTGTTGCGGATGTTGTATCATTAGATTGGTCAGGCGAGTTTGGCTGCTGCTATAAGTGTTGTGCAACGCAGACGCGCTTGCATGCAACGAGCCTGAGCCGATGCTGTTTTGCGAGTTCGTGTGACTCTTTAGGAATGAACGCGGCAGTGTTCGACTCTGGTAGATTTGGACATTGGGTTGATAGTTTTGGTGCAGACGATTTTGCGAACCATAGTAGGCACTTTTGCCAGCTGCGTAGTACGGCTCACCGTTGCTAAAGCTGGGCGGCGGTGGCCAGATTTCCAATGCTGAGTCGCTGCGTTCATTACCAAAAGCGCTTTTTTGCGTAGACGTTTCGGGCGGGTATAGCGTAGCCAGCGAGAGATTGGAGTTGAGCTTGTTTAGGTGTGTTGGCTCAACGAACATGGAGGAACGACGTAAATTACGAAACATTGGGTTTGTCCCATACTGAGTATTATCTGTAATAGTGGAGAGTAGGGAAGAAAGTGTTTGAAATTAACGATCTTGGCTTAGAATGTTGATGAAGAATATTAATAGAGTAGCAAGTTACTTCATATAAACTTTATTAATGGAGGACGAAAGCTCATAACCCATTTAAGGCTTAGGAATTCATATAAATATTTCAGATAATTCAGAGTAAACGCTTTTTAGTGTTCGAGGGCCGGATTTAATAAATGCATTTATTGTAATCTTTGTGCTTTCTAAGTAAATATAATAATTGGTGTCCCATCAAGCTACCTATTTCGGGCTAAGCTTTATTTGAACCTTTGAGTTTTTTATTTGTCAACTGTCTTGGCAGCGAGGTAACAGCTTTTGTTGGCACGGATGAAGACGTCAAATCTCGGATTGGTAAAGGTAGAGCCGCCTTCGGTATGATGTCTTCTGTGTGACACAATAACAACATCAGCGTTCACATAAAAATGAGAATTTTCAAATCCAACGTAGTATCAGGTCTACTTTATGCCTGCCGTGCATGGAAAGTGACCAAATCCATCACTGCGAGCCTTCAGGGTTTTTTATAAATCGCTGCCTGATGAACGTCTTTTTGGCCCAAAACAATTTCGAACTCAGATCTACCGAAAAAGGCTCAAATGCAGCCAGTCGAAATGTTCATAAAACGCCAAAAAATGGAGAAGAATTAGGCACACTCTACGCAAAAAAGATGAATGCATTGCTCGAAAAGCATATGAGTGGAACCTTCTCACGAATGTTGGGCGCAAACCGGGTAGACCAAGGGAAACTTGCAGGCCGACTGTTGAGAGGGAAGCTCGAAGCATCGGAAAGAGCTGGAATCATTCAAAGTACATTGCCGAAAATCGCACAAGATGACGCGCAGGCGTGGTTGATGTCCTATGTCCCACGAGGGATTGAGGACTTGAAGAAGAAGAAGAAGCTGTCATGTCATGAGCATCGAGGTTAAGTCATGGAGTTGATATGGGCGTTCAACGCATAGAAATTGTGAGAATCCACTAGAAATGAGACGAAAGTTTCAAGGAAACGGTTCGAGAAGTTACATCGCAAAGCCGCGATATGTGTCGGTCAGAAAGATTATGCGATTTGACGATGAGTTTTCCTATTCAGAAGGTGTACATAAATATCCAGTGGTGTACATAAACAGTGAGCTGAAAAACTAGTTAAAGTGCCAATAAAAATTTCATTCAAAGAACTCACACCACAAGGCGTCCGTTTACAGGTTATTGTATTGGAAATAAAGCTTCCATGTCTTTGATTACAAAGGATAATCAGATTGGAGATACTTTTTCAAGGTTTTTTGTTTACAGATCGCACATGACAACTCTCAAAATAATACATAATTTTTGCCAGTATTCATTGACATTTCATCGTGGAAAGTTTTGCGCCTCAACAACGTTTACAAATCGTACAATTCCATTACGAAAATCGAAATCTGTGAAAAGTGTTCATGGCGCACTCAGGCCCACTTATGGTGCACATCCGTCCTATCGCACGCACTATTCGGCAAACCATCGGCAAAATTGAGAATAATTTTACATTATTGGATGATACTCAACCGATAAAACCACGTACAGCTCAAAGTGATGAGAATATTGAGGCTATGAGAGTTTCGCCGAAGACGCGGAATAATCGATTTACTGCCGATCTCAACAACTTAACCAATCTTATGTCACGACTGGGCGATTTTCGCAAAGATCTTGGCTTGAAAGCATATAAAATACAACTAGTCCAAAACTTGAAGCCAGTCGATCGTCCAAAACGTCATAATTTCAGTCATTGGGACCTTGAAAAACTCGCTCAAGTTTCGCGTTTTGGGATCCGAATTTTGTTTAGCGATGAAGCCCATTTGTGGCTTAATGGCTACGTCAATAAGCAATATTTCCGTATTTGAGCTGAAGAACAATCCGAAGCCATTCAAAAATAGCCATTAGATCCATTGCAAACCACCGTTTGGTGCGGCCTATGAGCTGGAGCAATCATCCGTCCATATTTCTTCAAAGACGAGGCTGGCGTCAATGTAACAGTGAATGGCGAAGGCTATCGTGCCATGCTAAACGACTTTTTGATACCGGAAATTGAAGTCCGCGATCTCAATAACATTTGGTTCGAACAAGATGGCCATACTTGCCATGCAGCCAGTGAAACAATGGATTTACTGCGTCGTCGTTTCGGTGCGCAATTTATCTATCGTCTCGGAGCAGTGGATTGCCCACCAAGATCGTGTGGTATCACACCTTTGAACTCTATATTTGTGGGGATATGTAAAGTCTAAATGCTTTGTGAATAGCACAGCTTCGATTGAGGCATTGGAAGCCAACATTACACGAGATACCGACCGAAGCCCTCCAGCGAGTCATTCGAAATTGGTGTTTACGGATGGCCGAACTACGGCGCAATTGCGGCTACCATTTAAAAGCGATTTTCTTCAAAAAATAAATGTCATGAGGGGATCTACACAAAAATAATAAAGATTACCCAATAAAATTAAATTTTCGTTGTTTTATTTCAATTTAAAATCCGATAGCTATAAATTAATCAGCCTTTAATAAGGAGAAGAACTTTCTTAATTTATTTTTATTTTTACAATTAGTCATTCTTAATGGGACACTCTCTACAAGCTTAATATTTCTTCCAAGTACTTTGTGTGAGATTTGCATCTTTCTCACTCTGTTTTTTAATCGCATAAATCAGGTCAATGACTTACCTTGAATGACGTAGATGCGCTCCTCATCGTCTTGTAACTGCGAAAAGCCACCTTCTCCTTCATCGTCATCCTGCGCTTCCCTGGCGTTCTGCTCTTCATTTACTTCATCACTCTCTCGGCCAAAATTACGGCGCCCACTGCTACTACGTTGCCCACTATCAAAACAATTTGCGGCTTTATTGAGACGACGTCGTTGCGTTTCATCGTCAGATGTCGCCATCGCATCTTCTTCGCTGGCAATGAAGTAAATGTTTTTCGGTTTTGGACGCATTCCAGCACGTTTGCAAAACTCCTGAAAAAGTTCATCCTTTGTCTTACGTATGCCCCGTTTCAAGCCGCACAGTCGCTGTGGTTCATCATCATCGTAATTGCTGTCAGACTGGCTATCGGCCAATTGGCGCCGCCGTGGCAGATTTCTTTCAATTTCACTTTCACCGCCGCCGCGTTCACTTTCGCTTAGTGTGGCTGGGTCAAGAGGTCGTGTGTTTGTCGCCATGTTGCGTCGACTTTTACGCTCCACATGCGGTGTTGTATGTCTGAAATTGTTGCTGGGATAAATATCTGTGGTAGTCGAAACGCTGCGGGTGAGCGGAAAGTCTTGTGTGAAATCGCCGAACCGTGCGATCTGCTGTGGCATGCGGGGAAATGTTTGCGAAGTGCCGCCCATTTTAATGGCTGAAGGTGGCGGTGGTGGCAAATCGGGCGATGGCTCGGTGTAGAGTTCATTAAGCGATTTGGCAAAGTTCCTCGAATGCAAATTGCATTTCGGTTGTTGTGATTTCTCGAAATAATACCTGCGCAAAGAAGAGGGGAAAATGGCACACATAAAAATTGTGAATTGATTCATTACTGCCCAGTCATTGGGTTAGCCAGTCAGTTAGCCAGTAACAGATAAATAAATGTTGTTAAAAAACTAAAATATTTCACCTGCGCTCCATTTCTGTGTTGACGAATGCTTCTGCCGCATTCGGATGCTTGCGACACGGAACAAAGCCAGGCATGTGTTGCAACAGCTTTTTATTATCCAATTCCATTTCGGCTGCGGGTGACGACATGCACACATTGTGCACCTGATGAAGGTTATTGGTGCTTAGTCGAGGACCTTGCTGGGGCTTGCGCACAGTGGGTGCGACGGCTACCGAGGACGAGGAATGTTTATAGCTTTTATAGGTGTGACTGTGAGGAGTTTCGTTCTCTTTCAGCTTTTCCTGTAGATTGGTGATATTGAAGCACGGCAACCGCTGCAAAGGCGAAAATAGATGTGCATTGTATATTAAAGAGGTGTATTGCGCCATGTGTGTGTGTGTGTGTGTGTGAAATGTGACTATTAAGCGGAACAGGAAACGGATGCCATTGTTGACATGAACGCCAAATTGAATGCAACATTGGCTGACGTGGTGTGTGAGCTCTGGGGTAAGTGAAAGCAATTCTCATAGTAAATTTTTCAAATAACTTTTTAGCGGAGGTGGAGTTTGTTAAAGGAAGTGTAAAACCTTGTCGTAGGTTGGAAGAAATACTATTTTTTTAACACTTTAAAATATGTCGGGTTTGAATTGGGTCAATAATTCCTTAAATTTTTGGTGCTCACAAAAAATATAATAACCTCACCTACGAAAACCTCAAATAGGCATTTGATCCAAATCGCTTACGGCCGACCCATTTCTTCATATTTGAAAAGGGGAAATGAAAATAGGCAGATAAACAGCGCCGCAGCCAAATAGGTTGGTGCCTGACTACCATTTATGAAGTCACGCAGTGGTTTTACCAATTTTAACTTACGGGGTTGCCCATATTCGACGGACCCGACGGATTTCGATGACTCTTTCGGCCCATCCCAATCGACGAGGCTTGACCGCAGGCAACAATCTTTGCGTCAATTGAATCTTATACGGGAATAAATGCAAATCAATTCGGATAATTCGTTGTAAAGTGGCCCGAGCAATGCTCAACTGCTGTCAACGGCGATTTTGGGATGTCCTTGGCGACGCCTTGGTCGGTTTTGATTTGGCCTCTTTGGATTAGAAAGACCATCACCAGTCGAAAATCTTTCGTACAAACGTTAAATGGTGTTCTTAGAAGGCGCACTTTTCACATTATTTAATTTTTTATACGCACTTTGAGTTTTTACAATTGACTTCTTTTGTTGAATGTAAATTTCAACAATTTGTGAGCGCTCGCGTGGCGTGTACTGTTCCATGGTAAAAATCTGCTTGGACTGACGCTTCCAACGCGGTATGTCATTAAGCGATCTGACCTCTCTGTCAAAAGGTACAGGGTTGCCAGATGGGTCTGTCGAATATTGACAACCCTGTATGTATGCCTGGTTTGGTGGGAAGCTCTGCGGAAGGGTTATAATAACACTAAATTGGGAAGGGTGCAAAGGACTGCATGCATTTGCATCACCGAAGCACGTAAAACTTGCCCCAGGCTGCCCTGAATAGCACTTTGCACTTACTCCCTATCGACTTTTACTTTATGATATTTTCATCGCAGCTCAAAGTGCAATCAGGTTAAAGGAGGTTGGTCTCTGGAGGCAATCTCTCAAGGGATATGGTAGCATTTTCGGGCAGTTAACACCGTATTTCTTCGAACTTCGAACATATCTCTCTATCCGCAAACTAGAGTTTGAGGGTCGTGCTAAGGCAATCTTTTCAAGTTTGCAGGATTGGATCGAGGGGAAAATCTGCACCACAGCCTGCACCTCTGTCTCCACTGATGGTTCCAAGATGGAATCGGGAGTCGGAGCAGGAGTTTTCTGTAAATCTGTAAAGTCTTTGCAATCCTGCAAGCATGCAAAATGCTTAGTGAACGCGGGTGCGAGGGAGATATTAACATTTTCTCCAATAGTCTAGACGCAATTAAGGCTCTGATGACACCATGGGGCAGAGCCAAACTATTAAACTCCTATAAGGTGATAAAATCTCTTGGGTGTGCAGGTGACACTTCCCTGATCTCGGTTCCAGGACATAGGAATATGAGGGAAATGAAATTGCTGCTGAGCTTGCCAGGAGGGGTAGTGAATTGGCCTCAGAGACCTCCTACTTGGTCATCGCCATCTCCCTGACAGTTGTTAAAGGGGAACTGCACAAATTATTTCTCAGGAAAGCGCAGAAAAGATGGAGCTCCATTTCTTCATGTGCCATTTCGAAAACCCTTTGGCCCCAGTACAATATATGCAGGACTCAGAAAGTCCTTTGGACTCCTCGCCATGAAAAACTACTAAAAAAACTATTTGGCGCTCGGAGTCGGCTTAAAACTGTAGATCCCTCCATTTGATAAATGAGGATTTCAAATTAATGGAATTTTGTCATTGCAACTGCAAATTTGAGCATCCGTGCGCTGTTCTACTGAAAGAAAACATGAGGTAGCGCTACCACTTGTTCTTTTTTTAAATCAATTTTAATTTTTGCTGACATACTCACATTGTAATATCCAATTTCTTGCAGACTGATGTACAGAAAAATGTTCAAAAGCCCCACAAACTCTGTCGTTATGAAGCCAATAACGAACAGAAAGAAACTTTGTCCATAGGTAACCTTGAAGAGTGGCGGCTGCAAAGAGGACCTCGATCGCAATTTTGAACCAATTTCCGCTTTTAGGATGGATATGTATGCAATTAATCCGATGAGCATTAATAAACCTAAGAGTTAGAAGGAAAATAGAAGAAAATTGTATTAGAAAAATTCAAAAGTTTCATAGTTATATGCACATACATAAATATATAAAAATTGGTTGCACTCAATTCAAAAAAGAACATTCACCGAGATCCTCTACTAGTAAACTACCACTTTCATGAGCTCTCGCTTTCTGAATGCCGTTCCTGGATCGAACCACTACCCTTACCAGGCAAAGAACTTCAGTGTGACCCGCATTAGTAATACATAACTACACTCTGTTATCTAGTTATCCAAAATTGTCCGACATATTAAGGTACACCGAATGCCACCAACTTCCTCTTAACACGTCCGCTTAGACTGACTTAGTTACATTTTCAAATATCCAAATCCAATATTGTATAAAAGGTTTTCAGATCAGTTCTACCAAATTATAAACTGATACTGGAACTCTATTTTAGAAGAAATTATGCCGCTAGCTGCCCTATAAATTTGCAATGGAGACGACATACAGGTATCATCGACACCATCGACGGCATTGACGCTCCAATGTGTTCATCTTGATTGGGAGATGACGCCAACATTGTAGTTCAATGGCAGTGCTCCTGGAAAGATGGGCCTCGAGTCAACTCAGCGAGCGCTGGGCTAGTGCGCAAACATGCAAGGTCGCGAGATCCTTCTGGCGACGGGTAGATCGGGGACGCTCGAGGGAATAGCCGTAGGAAAAGCCCCAGCTCTCAAATTTGGTGGGTATCCTTACCGGACATTGTCCGTTAGGTGTTCATGCGGTGAGACTTGGGATTGCCTCAAGTCTGTTCTGCAGAAGCTGTCTTGAGGACGAGGTGGGATCATCTCAACACCTTCTTCTCAGCCGTCCTGCTCTCGTCCGGCGAAGATTTAGACATCTGGGCTCTCATTTCTTCGCTACACCTGCGGGTATATAGCGGGTCTAAATATCACAAATTTGGTGAAGTTCATCAGTAGCTTGATGCGGCTAACTACGAATGTAAATCAGTCACCGTCGGCGTCGCCGTAAGCGTATGGTCATCATCCCTTAATCCCAAGGCTCCTTCTCTCCCAAGGCTCTCCCCTGTATGGCATCACAACGGACGAATTTTCAGTTTTTGTTCAAGTGTGCCCTAAGCTAGGAACTTCACATAACGAAAAAGTCTATACAAGTCTTTGAAAAATCTAGTTTCTCTCCAAACAAAATTATTCTCATATAATTGATCAATCGACTTTTTTGGTCGTCTGTCAGATGATTCCTATTAATTAAAATATATGAGGAACCTCATTCCATTCCTGTCATTCCATTTGATTTTGGCAGACGAATATTTATTAATTTAAATGAATTTACGAGTTTTTCCATGCTCGCAGGGGATAATACACTTTGTAGACGACTTGGTATTTATTCTGAATAAAAGTATCGTAAATTTGCCTTCGGTGTAAACAATCAGCATCATATGCCTTTTGATACAACTGGTGCCTTTCGGTAAAAAATAGACCGGCTTTACGATAGGTGCCAATCCCAACTCTTTGTTTGAAACTCATTTTCCGACCGCAATACAAAAAAATGCCTACAAATATGACGTAATAACAAAAGTATGGCAATGATAATACAAACATTCTCTAAAAGAGATTATTTTTATTTATAAAAAGTATAGGTTTTTTTAGAAGTAAGTTTTCCCCTCGAAAGGATTACAACTACATAGTAAAATATTTTCTTAATAAGTTTTATTTCTCTTTATTATTATTTTAAAGTTAAAGCACTAATTTTGAATTTAATTGCGCATACCTGAATAGAATGCACGCAAATATGCAAAGGGTTTTCTAATAAGACCGATTTCGAACCGAAATGGAACAAAACAAGCTATGTGTGAGGTATTACATCGGCATGGCATCACTAGAGCGATGAGAGCTAGCCTCACGGAAGCACTCTTTTCCCTATCATGATAGAGTAGAGGCCTGCTTACCCTGACAAATAATCGGAAATTTCACAGGGCATATGGAAATCGCTACAAAATTCATATATAATTCTGCAGTGCAATTAAGTGATGCAATGACTGTTGCGCTAAGGATTTCTAGAAATTTCAAGATATCTATTATGTTTTAGATCGGACGCTTTGTGAGACAGGTAATCTATAAATTCAACCTGACTTGGAAACCTGCAGATGGGTTGAAGCTTGCGGAAGGTAGGAGCTTTTGGGTGTATTTGGGCTTAACTTTGAAAGATCCATTGGGATTATCCCAAAGTTTTTCAAGCTAATATCCATAGCTTAAAGAATTAAGGTAGGTAATGACAACAAAGAGGTATAACTTTGCAACACATCTGTATTTTCCAGAAAACCAAACATACACAGCAACATCTAAACTCGTTGGGGAATGCTTCACTAACCTTAATATCCTCGAAGCAAAAAAATCACCCTTTTGGACTGTTTACTAGGATATGAAGATTATGACGGCAATAAACAAGTGGGCTGCCTATCGAAATTAGACTGGGAGAACACGAAATTCATACGACACTGGATGGAGGGTCTAGGACAGAGGCAGGCAAAACTATTTATTCTTCTTTATAGAGGATCGTCAAGTATGGTTTTAAATATGAATAGAGAGACCTTATGAGCTCTCACTGGATATTATACGGAACATTGTAGTCTTCGTTAGCATATCAGTAAACGAGGATTAGTAGAATCAAGTGTCTGTTGTTTTTGCGAAAGGGGCAATGGAACACCAGAGCATATTCTGTGCGAATGTGCGACTCTCGGAAGACGAATATCTTACACTAGCCTAGGTAGTGTGACTCTAAATTCATTGGTAAATGGAACAAGAAACCCGAGAAAGTGCTAAAATCCATTAGAAGTCTTCAATTATAGGCGCGCGGTTTGGCACAATAGACCGCACTAGAGGTCGCAGTGTGCTACGGGGCAATAGAAATAAACTTGAACTTGCTGCTGAATCGTGTAACTTGCCTAAAGATTTGGTATCAGATACTGAATAATAAGCATTGGATTTGACACAATCCATCAAAACCCGCCATTAAATACTTCGAGGTGATGACTAATAGTGGTATAAACTTTAAAACGTACCTAGAATACGCTCTGAAGAAGGTATCCAATATGAAGGCTTGCCTGGCATGAATAATGCCAAACAAAGGTGGCTCTAGCCATAGCAAAAGGCTACTATACCATAGAGTAGGGCTGTCAGCTCGGCCCTTCTGTACGCGGCACCGATCCGGGCTGACGCATTGAACATAAACAGTTATTAAAGAAAACTCATATCCATTTATCAGCTAAGCGCTTTGCGGACTATGTGTGGCTTCCGCACAAATTCTAATTAGGCATCGTTCAATATTGCAGGACTAACCCCAGTTGAAATTCTGGCTAAAGAAATGCAAAGGTTATTTATAAGGCTGTCGGAACTCGACGATAGAGCAATGCGTAAAGAAATTGAAGAAAGAAGAAGAAAGGCGTGGGTTTTCACCCACTGGCAAGACCAGTGGTACAGGTCATTCTAAGGGTAGACGCACGCATGAGGTAATATACTTCCGTACAACGTGGTTAGAAAAGAACCATGGGGAAGAAAATTACTACCTAACTCAATTCCTTTAAAGGCACGGGGTAGATTTGGCCATGCCAGTTCATCAAACTGCACAACCTCCACTGGGAACGGAGACGATGTTGATCATGTCGTGTTCCAATGCCCACGCTATGCTAGCAAAATCTGTAAAATTTTAAACGGAGAGATAATTGGAAGGGAATCTTGTAACAAATATCCATGACCTAATACGCATTAACACCGATAATAATGTCAGCCTTGAAATCCAACGTAGAATCTCTCTTGCCAACAAGTGCTACTTTGGACTAAGTAGGCAATTGAACAGTAAAGTCCTCTCTCGACGAACAAAACTAACACTCTACAAGACTCTCATCATGCCCGTCCTAACGTATGGCGCAGAAGCTTGGACGATGACAACATCCGATGAAGCGACGCTTGGAGTGTTCGAGAGAAAGATTCTGCGTAAGATTTTTGGACCTTTGCACGTTGGCAACCGCGAATATCGTAGACGATGGAACGATGAGCTGTATGAGCTTTACGACGACATATACATAGCGCAGCGAATAAAGATCCAGCGGCTTCGTTGGCTGGGTCATGTCGTCCGAATGGATACAAACGCTCCGGCTTTGAAAGTATTCGATGCGGTACCAGCTGGTGGTAGCAGAGGAAGAGGAAGGCCTCCTCTGCGTTGGAAAAATCAGGTGGAGAAGGACTTGGCTTCACTTGGTGTGTCCAATTGGCGCCGGTTAGCACGAGAAAGAAACGACTGGCGCGCTTTGTTAATCTCGGCCAAAATCGCGTAAGCGGTTATCGCGCCAATTAAGAAGAAGAAGAATACGCGCGGAGTTTTTTTGGCGACAACAATAAATAAGAGCCTTTGAGCTAACCAGCCCTGTGAGGCAATACTTTTTTGGCAGTTCCGTGGGGAAAGGGGTAGGTGGTGGAGAGGTGTTTGATACGTAGGTGTATTTGAGAGTTTCCTCTTTACGGGCATCATTCCAGAAAAAAACCCTTCAAAACAACAAATGCCAACACAGCCTGCCAACATCGCTTCGTCCCTATTAGAAAACCCTTTATACCCACATGCATACAAGTATGTATGTATGTACGAGTGATTGCATATAAATTTATGTAACTTACCTGAGACAATAAACATTATGCCCGCACTAAAGTAATATAAATTATTCTGATGTGAACAGGTTGGCACGAGGAAGACGATGAAGCTGATCAGAAGAAAAACACCGGATGCCAGGAAGAATGGACATGACTTGGTGACGGTGTCTGCAAGTTTGAGAATATAAATTTGTAGTTTCACAAATGCGCATATTTGTGTAATAAACAAATATGTGAATGTATGTGTGTGTGACTATAAAAATTTTGCAATAAATAATTTATTGTTTTAGATAGAGCAGCCATGCATTCTTACGTCCTCGATATACAAGCAGAGAAAGAAAATAAATAAAAAATAAATATAAAAATAAAACACTGCACAGACGTAAAGTCCGTATGTTCGTAGTGAAGGCAAGCAATTTGAAAATTTAATTTCGATTGCATTTGAATTTATCTGCATAACTTTCATATTTGTGTTTTTTTATATACTCAGATAGCCACTTGTATAATAAATAAAACGGATATTCAAATATTTTTATTTTTCCTTATTTTCGTTATATGGGTCCTTATAAATAATCATAACTAATCTATGGCTCCGATGCACATTGAAATATTTTCTAAGGCTTTAGAGCAGTCAACAACAATAATAATACAGTTAGGTAGATACACATACGTATATACCTATATGATTCATACGCAACTTTTAGATGTATTCAAAAGAAGGGTATGATTGTTGTTGTTGTTGAAGTGGTTGAGTATTTCACTGAAATAATCCTAATTAACACTATTTTACAACCACTGTCCTCGTATGATAACAGTTTTTTTTTGTTGGATTCTAAGTCAGATCCATTTTGTGAGATCTAAGTATAGCAGCAAATTCTTTTTCTCGATGTCTGAGATCTCATTAATTTGTTGTATGGAAGGCCTACCGAAAGATCGAAATCGTGCCCTAGCTAGCCCTGGACATTTACAGACATTGACCACTTCTGCAGATGGGATTTAAAGGAAGGTTGAGTCTGGCTTCTCTACCTTCCAATGACCTGTAAGGGTTGCAGTGATGCGTGAAATGTTTGGTCGAGGGGATCCTAACAGGTAATTCGTCGTTTGGATTTGTACGACGGCCATGCGTTTTTTGTTGTTATACAATACAAGGTGGCGCAAAAGTAACCTTGCGAGGTTGTTTGGCTGTAATTTAAAAAAAAAAAATGAAAAACTTTGAGTCTTCTTGTGGATTATTTTTATTTGGTCTTTCAATTTTTTTTTACATCAAGTCGAGAATATGATGCCATGTAAATGGCCGCCGCCACAGTTGATTGCCATTTGAGCCCTTTTTATGGCATTTTCCATCACTTTAGCCAAAACTTCCGGCGATAGCTCCTCACATTCTTGACGGATATTGTCTTTAAGAGCTGCAAGAGTCTGAGGCTTGTTGACATAAGCCCGCGACTTCAAAAAGCCCCACAAAAATAAGTCTGGAGCGGTCAAATCAGGCGATCATGCTGGCCAGTGCAAATCGCCAAAACGTGAGATTAGGCGCCCGGGAAATGCATCCTTCAGCATATCGGTTGTGGCACGTGCAGTGTGTGCCGTTGCACCGCCCTGTTGGAACCACATGTTTTCCAATCCCAATTCATCAAGTTGCGGCAAAAAGAACTCGTTGATCATTGCTCTGTAGCGCTCACCATTCACAGTAACCGTTTGGCCCGCGACGTCTTCGAAGAAAAAAGGTCCGAAGCCTCCTCCAGCGAAAACAGCACAGCACCAGCGAATTTGAGCGGGTGTAATGGCTCTTCATGGGTTACACGCGGATTTTTAGTGCCCCAGAAGCGTACATTTTGCTTATTTACGTACCCGCTAAGATAGAAATGGGCCTCATCACTCATGATTATTTTTGATGAAAAATCATCTTCCTCTTGGTGGTGATTAAGGATGGCTTGAGCGTATGTTAGACGCGATTGGCGGTCAGCAGCTAACAGCTGATGCACCGTCTGGACTTTGTACGGAAATATCTTCAAATCTTGTACCAAAATTCGCTGTAAAGACCGTCGACTGATACCCATTTGCGTGGCACGTCGTCTGGTCGATGTCGACGGCCCTTCCATGACATCCTCGGCTACAGCAGCAATATTCTCTGCAGAACGGCTACTCCGGGGTCTGCCACGCCTGGCAGCATCTCGTGTTGTGCCAGTGTCTTCGAGGCGAGCGGCTAAACGTCGCAGTGTTTCACCAGTAGGCGTTGGAAGGCGAGGAAATCTGCGACGAAATTCACGTTGTGCCAAAGTCACCGACCGATTATTGGTCAAATAAATAGTCAGCAATATTCCGCGTTCTGGAGCAGTGTAGCGTAACATTGTTTATTAACGTGTATTTCGCATGTGTTTACTACACAAATGTCAAAATAGAACTGACATTAGGGGCCAATCGCAAAATTTACATCATTTTCTGATAGGAGGATTACTTTAGCGCCACCTGTTACATGTAGTTAATTGCTTCCATCTTCTTTCGGCTAAATCATGATAGTGTGAAGCAATAGATGCTTTTATTGTGTTGAATGGGGTGGCGACTACCACCGAACTTTTTCTTGCTAGCTCCTTCGCTATTTCATTACCCCGTATGTTCCGGGAACCCATATAAGAGTACTTTCAAGCCAATGACTAAGCAATTCTGGGTCCTCTCTACACTGTAAGACTAGTTTGGATAAAATGGAGTTGGAGTCTAAGGCCTTGGTAGCTTGGTAGATAGCTACTCTTCCATTAACTTCCTTGTCGAGTTTTAGTGATTTGCACGCTTCTCTTATCGCTAACAGTTCTGCCTGATTCCGAATGGATCCCAGCTCCCACACCACAGTTCATCTTAGAACCGACAGTGCAGATTTCAATATTGTATCTTCCAATCACCTTCTCTTTGCCTCATTCGGCTCTCTGTAGAAAACGTACCGTAAAGTCTTTCTTGAAGTTAAGTTCGGGGACTGTGTTGTCTGATTTGTTTTTGAGCAGCGAGGGTCCCTGTATGAAGATATTGCTGTGACCTTACGATCTTGTTGTCCAGTTTTTTATGTCTCTGAGTTTCACCGCGCTGCAGGTACGATTGTAGTATGCACACATTCCTGTATTTAAAAATCATATATAGTACGCAGATATTTTGTACCTTTAGGTGCAATCTAGAAAAAATTAAGAAACAGTTTTTTCTAAAAAGTAAAACAAAAAATTTAAATTTGTTTAAATAAATAAAAACTCTTAATTCAATGCAGATAACTTTGAGGGCGCTGAATCGCAAGTGTGCAAATATGAATATTTCGGTCGACAGCGTGCTTACTCCATGGAGCCGAGTAAACATGTTTACGGATATTCCGATATCGGACAGAAGAGTTAGTGGGAGCGTATTCTGCGAGAAGAACTCCATCAAGCTTAAATTTAGGCTTCCGGACCACTGTACTGTTCTTCAAGCGGGGGTAGCCACAATTAAGGAATCAGTGTATTTGTTGCTGTAATAACTGTAAAGGATGTAAATATCTACTTCGACAGCGTTCAAAATTAGTCAGGGAATGTCTGACTTCTCTCTCGATTGCATTCGAATACTTCGAAATTAGGCTTATTTCGGTTCTCGGTCACAGCAGCATAGATGAGAAACTGGTGAACTGGTGAGCTAGCTAGATAGCGGACCCTGGGCACGATATCATCGCAAAATGAGTGGATTGGGGTTTCCTTGAGAATCTGTGGTCTACTTCTAGAAAGATGGGCCTCGCGGCAACTCAGCGAGCACTGGGCCTCGTGCAGAAGCACGCAAAGTCGCGAGATACTTCTGGCTACGGGTAGATGGAGGGCGCTCGAGGGAACTTCTAACAACGGACTTTGTCCGTTAGGTGTCCAAGATTGGTGGATTATTTCACGCCATTTCTGTAAAATTTGTCTGAAGGACGAGGCGAAATCATGTCAGCTGCTCTGCTCTTCTTTAGACATTTGAGCTCTCATCTGTTCGTTACACTCGCGGATATTGCGGTATAGGCTATCCAAAAGAATAGCGATATTGTCCTCGAAAGAGAAATCTGCGATTAGTAGCCTACAGGCGTCCCCAATTGCCAGTACTTCCGCCTGGAAGACACTGCTGGTATTAGGAAGACGCAAAGATTTCTCAATTTTAAGTCTATGAGAATATATACCAGGTACAACACCACAATCCATTTTACTGCCATCTGTATAGACTGTAGTGTCGAAGAGGTTTAGTGAGAATTCCTTATTCTATTCCTCCCTAGATGGAAAGATAGTGGCAAAATTCCTATTGAAAGTTACCATCGGGACAATGTAGTCAGTCCTCTCCGAGGTTAACTGAGTTTATCGCAACAATAGTTAAAGGTAAAATTATAATAATAATATAACAAGACTGTGTGACTTCGCTCGTGAGCTGGATTTTGATCTCTGCTTGTGAATATGGCAACTAATATCAATGAGGAATTCGCTGACATCCTAATGTGTTACGTACTCTGCGAAGAAGTGTCGTTGCTGGCATATGATTAATATTTGCTGCGCCATCTTACTCACCGAGTTAATAATGTTAGCGGTTTTGATAGAACATCTAGAAGACTAAGAGAAAGTTCTCTATTATGAGGCGGAGTATTGATAATTAGCACCCTCGTAATTTTGATGGTAAACACGGAAATTAGATACTAAGAAACTACGTAGACCTAACCACATCTACGAATGCTGTTGTAGGAAAGCTGGATTTGTCGCATTCTACTAGAACAGTACTCTTCTAACTATATGCCTATGCAAGTGATAGAAGAAGAGGATTCATTGAGGCGACTAGACTTTTGCAGATTTAGGCTCGCTGCTAATGTGGAAGATGCAACTATGCTGGAAAGACGAGACTTAGTTTGACATAAAGGATATTATTAGCCACAAAAATGCTCACTATGGGTTTCAATTAGTTTCAATAAATCGGCAACATATATAAATAAACTCCCTTACTCTTCCGATACTTTGGCCAATAATACTCAATTTTATATTATTGTATATTTATAGTATATATTTTTCCTACTGGCCACTATGAACTCGGCAAGTATCTTGGTGTAATACTTGACCCTAAGCTCCACTGGAAGCTGCGAGTTAAGAAGGCCAGTATAGCCTTTTACGCCTGCAAATCTATGTTCGACAATAAAGTAGCGACTCAAGCCACGTTTCGCACTCTGGATGTACATCTTAGTGGTTGTGCCAATTTTGATATATGGTTGCCTAGTTTGGTGGGTAGCTCTTTAAAAGGGCTACAACACAACTAAACTAGAGAGAGTGCAGAGAACTGTCTGCGTGGGCATCACTGGGGCATGTAGAACATGTGCCACTGCTGCCCTAAATGCCATTCTGCACTTACTTCCCGTGGATCTTCAAGTTAAGTGTATTTCTGCTTAGAGCGCTATTAGGTTGAAGGAGTTGGCCTCTGGAGGCGACGTCCTGTAGGACATAGGAACTTCTTGAAGCAGATATACCCTTCCATATCTGACTTCCCACTGATCTCTCCATACGCAAGCTGGGTGTTGAGGGTTGTGCTAGGGCTAGGGGGTTTTCTCTAAATCAGCCAATATTTCAGTATCCTTTAAACTGCCGGAAACGAACCGCGTTCTTCAAGAAGAGGTCGCGCTCCTGCAAGCATGCAAAATGTTTAGGGAGGGAGACATTAATCTTTTTTCTGATAGTCAAGCTGTGATCAAGACCCTGTCGTCACCTTATTTCAGCTCTCTTCTGGTTAACTCCTATAAGGAGGAACTTAAACGTCTCGAAATTGCAGGAAACATTTCCCTGGGCACAGGAATGTAGAGGGAAAGAAATTGCTGATAAGCTTGCCAGGAAGGGGTCAACAGAACCGGTTTCAGTTATCCTCTTCTTAGACATCGGTGTTCCCTGGACCGTTGTTAAAGGGAAACTGCAAAATTTCCTTCTAAAATAAGCGCAAGACAGATGGAGGTCTGCCTCATCGTGTGCTATTTCAAAAACACTATGGGTTTAATACGATAGAAACAGAACGCTTAAGGTGATGGGAATTCCTCGCCATTCAATTTCCAAACTCATTGCGGTATTCACTGGTCACTGGGAGATCGGTACTCATGCGGAGAAGCTTGGAATTCCGTACAACACCTATTGCAGAAGCTGTGGGGATCTTGCAGAGAAAGAGACTGTGGAACAGTTTCTCTGCAAATGTCCGGCTCTGGCGGCTAGAGTGTACCTCTTGCCATCTAACCTACCTACCTACCATGAACTCAGTTTTGCTTACTTTAGATATCAATGTTTGCTAGTCTTCGATATTGCTTACTAATAGAGTGGTATTGTCGGCGTATCTGATGTTGTTTATAGGAACGCCATTGACTTTAATACCCTCATGAGCATTGTGGAGAGCCTCTTTGAAAATTTTTTCTGTGTAAATGTTAAAAAGTAGGAGAGTTCGTGTAGTTCGCTGGTCGGCTGATCAGCTGATCATCACCTTTTAATACTGCTGTTTGATATATGCAACGGATTTCTTTTTCGTCTATATTCAATGTCTGCTAAATTACAGACAGCTTATCATGTTTTACTGCGCGGATCGCTTTTTTCAAGAAGCCAAGAAAACCTTCTTTTGCACATTTTTGCAATTTTCCACTAAAACCTGTAACCTGAATAAGGCTTCTCTCGTTCCTATACCGTTTTCAAAACCAAACTAAAATCCACAAGCAGCAGCTTCACATTGGTTACATATTTGATTGTGAATAAGTTTTAAAAATATTTTAAGTCCTTATGAATCACGGGCACTTATAAGCCTGTATTCGTTGCACGCTTTTGCATTTTGATATCGGTATAAGGCATAATTGTCAATGTGTAACACAAATTAATCGAAAATGACATAAGTAATAATGCCTTAAGTATCTAGTACAACGTTCACGGTAACTCTGTGTAATCGGAGACTCATTGGTCCACACGATTTTTTGTGAGACATTACAAAAATCCTTTAATTCTGGTCTACTTACCTAATCAATTAAAATTTTATTTTAATTTAACTTCCCTTAATTCAGCGACAGTTTTTACATTTTTTTGCTACATACATACGAGTATGTATATATGCACTTAATAAGTTATCCAAGCAGACTTCAACCAAAATAAAAATAAAAAAATAGAATATTCTCATTCCCATCCATTATTTAAAAAACCGCAGCGCGCATCTTTTGAACTATTAATGCATTGACACACACTCGTACGTAGGTTCATACACACATACATATGAATAAGTATGCATTTAGTGCATATATCCATAAATGAGTTAGTATGTTGCTCTAAGTTCATAAATGTATGTATTTCATGGCGATAAAAAAGAACAAAAAAAAATTCCAAAATGTTGTCGAAAACCGATAAACAGTCTGAACTAATTTCCTTTGTGCACAAAATTTGATTACAATTGGCATAATTTTGATTGTCTGCACAAATAAATTTTTAAACAGCTTTGTAAATGAGTTTTTCACATAATTGCACATTAGCGTTAAATTGTTGAAAATTTGTAACATACACAAGGCACTGGACTCAGCGAGTGTCAGCAGATATTTACTTATATACATATGTATATGCAAACACACATGCGCATTAGGACGGATCGATTTAAAAATCGCTCATTGCTCTGTGAAAATCGTATTTTAGGGATCAAAATAAGAAACTTTGCCGAAGGAAAACGAATTCTGATGTCCCCCAATTTGGGTCGAACGAAAAATCCCACTTTGACCCATTTAGAGTGCTCCAATCGAGTCCAAATGTATGACCGACCCCCACTAACATTGGGCGGTCGATCCACCCATGCCAGTGGCACACCCCCTGGGGGGTTCCCCATACAATCATTTCAAAATGTTACCATTTTTGGCCTTTACATGAGAAAATAAACTAAAAAGTTCGACCCAAATTGGGGGACATCAGAATTCGTTTTAGAGGTATGGTTCCTACGGTAAAGTTTCTTATTTTGATCCCTAGAATATGATTTTCACAGAGCAATGGGCGATTGTTTTGCCTCCCCACTAATCGACCCGGCCTAATGCGCATGTATGACCGGGGGAAATGTTCACAAATGGTCATAGCAAATAAAAATATGTGCATAGGCGTGTACATTCGTACATTCCTACACACACATTCACATGAAAAAGTTGACCTATGCCGTTTTTTGCTTTTAGATAAATAAATTCTGATCTTTCATAGCAAAATTTAACCACTAATTAATTTTTTTAATCAAAATTGCTACCAAAGCTGCAATTGCGAATAATCCATAGTTTGAATATTGCATCGACACACAGCTAAATATTTATTGACAGGTAATAAGCGCTAAATTGATTTAAATTGCCTACACTTAAAAGCCTACACACAACTAGAGATACTGAGATCTACCAAGCTGAGACCTAAGCAGCAACGAAAGCAGCAGACTTAGCCATAGAGAAAACTCCTCCGCACTCTCATATAAATTTTGACATTGACAGCCAAGCAGCCATAAAAGCAATAGCATCTGTAATGACAAACTCACACAGCGTACGACAATGCCGAAACAGGATGGATGAGCTAGGAACTGAGAAACAAACCACCATTTACTGAGTTCCAGGACACAAGGGAATTGAAGGAAACGGGAAAGTGGATGTACTAGTCAAAGCAGTAGCTTCCAGTAGTTAGCTCGGCTAGTATACAACCAGCTCTCTGCAAAAAATGACTGGATACAGATGCAGCAATGATTCAAGAAGCGAACTCAAGGTGGCATAGAACCACATCATGCTTCTTCTTTCTTACCATGATAGCCCTGGGTGGATCAAAGCCTTTAACTTTTGCGATAGTCTGCATCGTTGGGTTCGATTATCAATCTGCTGCTAGGTTAACTGACACTGTTGTTGAGGTTTCGTGACAATTAGTTTCGGGTAGGAAGTTGTCGGCCTCTAGGCGATGTTCACCTTGCTTCATTTGTTCCCTTAATCTCCACAAGGATTTTTCATGCAATGATGGCCTAACCAATTTTGAGTAAAGGCGCCACAAACGTGGAACGAAGAAAAAGCAAGGAGGTTGATAGTGAGAGATGAGAAGCATCATTTCGTAGAACCATGTTCTTCAGGATGTCGGTATAAGTTTTTTGAATGGCATTTCCTTTCATAGCCAAATGCAATTTTACGAATAGGTAGAAGTCACAGGGAGCCATAACAGGCGAATACGGTGACTGATTGATGGTTAAAATGCGATTCCTAGTCAAAAAATCAGTCACAAGAGTGCATCGATGAGTTGGTGCATTCTCATGCAATAAGCGCCAGCTCCCTCCTTCGCGGTATTCAGGGCGAATTCGACGAATGCGATGCAACAAACGATGCAGTTCAAAAAACCAAGATAGAAAATTGCATTGACGGTTAGACCCATTGGCATGAAACCCTTCTGGATAATTCCCTTGGAATCGTAAAAACAAATGAGCATCGACTTGATTTTTGACTTCTCCAAACGCGATTTTTTGGGTGGTGGCTCATCTGGGGCCTTCCCATCACCACTTTGACGCTTAGTTTCAGGTTCATGTTGGAAACCATCAGTAACTATGTTGTAAAGGAAGTTATCGTCTTTTCTCGCCTCTTTAATGGGTATTTCGAATGTTGAATTCTGAGAAATTTTTGGGCGTCAGTGAACTTGTGCGGAATGAGACATGCCCAGACCTTTCGTAAGCCCAGATGATCATTTAAAATGCGGCAAATCGATGTTTTGGCGATATTCAATTTCGATGGAGTTTTCGGTGATTACTGATTCTGGGCGGCCCGTCATTTATGTTCTCACAACCAGCTCGGAAACGTGTAAGTCTCTCATGAACTCTGGCACGAGATAGACTGTCATCGCCATAAACTTTTTTCATCAATTCAAATGTTTCAGTGAACGTTTTAACGATTTTAAAACAAAATTTGATATTAGCTCTTTGTTCGAAACTCATTTTTATACCGTTGACGTAAACATTCTGGCTCTTGAGATGCAACAACTTCGCTTGCACTGAACCGAATGTCACCAACCTTTCACTGGAAGTCAGCTGAGGATGTAACTTCCAACGCACTAACTCATTGAAAAGGTGGCGCCATCAAAAATATTTTTATGTCTTGTTTATTTTGGACTCTCCGTATGTATATATATTAAATTTTGACGCATATCTTAAGAATTATAAGAATTTTAAAAGCCTTTCTGGTGCATATATTCATAATGTAATGACATATTTTAAGCGCCTAAAATGAGTTTAAATCATATTTTAGGTTGCCCTGGCAGTTCAAAACTTTTGAAAGTATTTCAATTTCATGGAGGTTATTGACATTTTAGAGCTGAGAAATGCTTCATTTAAGCTTACGAAATATTCTATAGTTGCTTTTAAAGCGTATGAAATGGCCCATTGCCACACATACATACATAGGTATTCATAAATTGATGCGGTAATTGTATTATCTGCTAAGCATTTGCGCAAATTTAATGTAATTAATTTAGCGGTTGAAGAAGAAAATGGTTGAGTTATTTTATAATATTATATAATACCACCTTGTTCGAAAAGTTCCCGGAATATATTATAAAATTATAGCTCAAGTTTATTCCTCTAAAGTAATATTATCGCCTTTAAAGAACTCCCCATCAACTGCAACACACTCATGCCAGCGGTTGATCCAGTTTTCGAAAGATTTTTGGAACTTTATTTTCGGTATACCCAGCAGAGCCGTCTTCGATTTTTTCATTGCTTCCTTAAAACGGGGTACCCCGTAGAGGTTTTTTTTACTCGAGTAGACAGAAAAAAAGTCGCAGGCAGCCATATCAGAAGAATTCGTTGGCTGTTGGATGGTATTCCTTTCGTTCTTGGTCAAAAATTCGCGGATAATGATGACACTGTGCGGCGGTGCGTTGTCATGGTGCAAAATCTACGAGTTGCTTTTCCAAAAATCCTTCCTTTTTGGCGAATCGCTTCACGTAAACGTCTCATGTCTCTTAACACCCAAATAGTAGACCTTATTAACTGTCTGACCAAAATTGGTGGTGTACAATGTACGAGCTCTCCACTCATCCGTTCGATGTGTGGATTGCCTATCGTACTCATACACCACGTCCCGTCTTCAGTAATGTTGCGTTTGACGAATGTTGGGTCGGATTCAGCCTCGGAAATCATGACTTTGTCGATATCAATGCGGCCCCTTTTTTCATGAAATTCAAGCCCTTTGGAACCAACGACCAACATTGCAGGAACACGGGGCCAACTCAAATTATTAACTACAATGACTCTATAGCTGTATGGGGTAGCTTTGAGGCCAACTGCTTTGATCTGGAGTCCGTTCTGCTACTTCTTTCTGCAGCCATTAAAGCCACGGTTAGAAAGCATTAACTATTAAGCGAGCGTGACAGGCTGAGAGACGCTGCAGATGGACAAAACTGATGTTACCTGTAATTTTCGACCGACTGTCGCAGACCCTCCTATCATTAAGCAGAAGAGACTGTAGGCAGCTGGTTGGACTGATGACAGGCCACTCTGCCCAGCATGTGGAGAAGAGGATGAGACGGCGGACCAGTTTCTCTGCATCAGTCCGGCTTTGGCTCGAATCAGGCTTGAGGTCTTTGGCACTGATGTGTTAAGAGGCGACCACCTAGGCTCCTTGGCACCACAAGATCTACTTAGATTTCGTCGGAGGTCGGGTAGATTTAAAGAAAATTAAAAAGGGAACCTGAGTGCAGTACAATCGACTTAATGTTGTCTGAGTGCTGATTTGCTAGTCTGCCCTGACAAAAAAAAAACTATAATGACCTGAATGGATCCATAAGCAATCTTCAATCTCTATTCCAGCTCTCTAATGGTTAATTTGCGGCCATTGATCAACTGTTCTTTCACTTTCTTAATGACTGCATCCATGATGAAAAGATTTTAGAGGTGTTCTTTTTAGCAGACCGTTGTTCGGCTTTGAGCGACACACGTGGGATGTGTTTAAAAAACTGAGTAGGGTGGACTTATATTGACGATACCTACTTTCATTTCCTTGACTGTCTGTGAAAATATATCTTGAACAGCTTCACAGTGGTTTACGTTTATTTGGATATGTCTCGTTAGCTTTTATTTGACAGAGCTCTCCTAAGCACTGGACACCTGCAGCTCCCAATGATGTGGTTGATGTTCTTCTATCTTTCTGCCTCGCAGAGCACGCATTTCCGCTGTTCTCTAGCGAAGTGGCCATCAGTACCACATTTTCTGTGTCTGAACAGCGACTGATTGGATGAGTGATTCCGAATTCAACAGAATATGCCAAGTGAAGTGACAGTCGAAGTTCTCCGTACAATTTTCTTTTTCAACACAGTTACAGAGCAAACCTAGTAAATCTATCAACCTTGAATTTCGTCAGTTTTCGACAGTCTGCCGCTGTGTTCGTCATCCTGGCTGGACTCACGATCTATTCTGAAGCGTTCATGTCACTCGCAAATGGCTGTTTCTTAACATTTCTAAGGCTTTTGCATCATTGAATACTCGTACAAAATTTAAGCCTCGTTTTTGCAATTTCAAACCCATTTTTAAAACTGTAAAAAATCGAAAACACGTGGAGAGTTAGATTGACTCAAGTCCGCTTAACTTTTACAAATTTCAAAAAAAATGCGATAAAATTTTGGTAGGAATATGAATCACAGACGTGACAACCGAGCAAAAAAGAAACTCAACTCTAATCAGTTCACTTCACAAACAAACGGGACTCATATGGCTGACGTTGAGGGTAGAGGGAGTTTCCGCTAAGATATTCCGCCTCTTCAGAGCCGCTCACGAGAACTCCGGACTGGTAGTGCTCCACAACGGCAACATGGAGTTTTAGACAGACATCACCTGGATTTCGCCGATGACATCTGCCTCCTCTTTCCCACAAACCTCACCGACGTGCAAGCGAAGGCACTGTCGGACTGGAGATCAACATCGCCAGGATCAAGGTTATGAGAGTCAACCACAATGAAGCAAGACCTATAATGGTTGACGGGTGTTCGGTGGAATTGGTCGAAAGCTTCTGTTACCCCCTGCAGATGAAGATGTCAACTGCAGTTAAACAAATCAAGGTTGATATTCAGGGAATGCATACAGTAGGGGCGACTTCGCAAATCTCCAGGCGCATTAAACTGCAAATATTCAGCTCATTGGGGAATTTTGTATTGTTGTACGGAAGTGAAACTTGGCTGGTCTCCAAAACCCTCACACAGAGGCTACAATCTTTCGTCAACAAATTACTCCACATAATTTGTAGACTATTTTGGCCGAACACCATCAGCAACGACCTGCTGTAAAGATTAAAGAATGAGGAGTCCATCCTATGGCAAATCAAACGCAGAAAGTGGTGATCGTCACACGTTTCAAAACCACCAAATAGCATCACAAGAATGACACTGGAGTGGAACCCGCAAGGGAGCAGAGGTCGCGGTCAGGCAAAGAATACTTGGAGAAGTTCGATGTTTGGTGAACTCGCAGATGCCGACATCGCATAGGGCGGCGCAAAAACAACATCCCAAAACCGTGTGCGATGAAAGAGTCTTATCGAGGCGGCGTGCACAAGGGTGTAAAAAATCACTTCACTTAGAGCATCACCTGGCGGTTCTTCTAGGAACTTTTTGATCAAAGTAATAAATATTTTATAACTCTTAAACACCCAAAAGGCGCACGCTCCTACCTCTTCGCAGGTTTGGTTTGTATATGCGAGTACTTCAGTAAACTTCTGATTGACCAATTAGAATGCACATACATACAGGCATAGGTACACACATCCCCATATATTTATTTTTATGTAAAAGTGTATATTTGTATGTAGCGAGCCCATTCATATTAGTCCTTTTTAACCGCTTTAACCCATCTCTTTGTTCCTCTGTCTTGCTAAACTGAATTAAGGGCATGAATGGGCGACAGAACATAGACGACTTCACACGTGCACGGACGATGCTCACATAGCTTCTCGCTTTGGAAACAAGCAAGCACTCCTCGTGCGGCCATACTAGTGAATGAATGTGAGCTGGTGTGAATGAACACACACTTCATGTGAGGGACCGCAAGAATTCAAAGCGGCAAAACCACTAATAGCTACACGAACGCTGTCGATGCTCGCTCACAACAGTGCACACCTCACACTCGGGTATAGCATATAAATACATATTTACGTGTATGTATGTGTACAAACGAGTAGTATTCTTATGGAATGCCTGTCTTTGTGCATGTATGCATGTGCGCACATTGAAGAGTATTGACACTTCCGCTCTAATTACTATGATTTTATATGTTTTGCCATAAAGCTAAAAAAATTCAATAGAATTTTGTACTATATTACTTGCATGGCATGTAGGTATGTAGGTAGCACTCATATGGGTATTGATTGGAAACGACAATCAAGTGTCTGGTAGGGCTCAGCCCTGCACGAAGCTCACAGTTTATGATACGCCCGAGTAACCCCAAAATAGAGCGTTGACCAACTAATAAGCCAGCAGGCGCTTATACTTTTACCCACAAGCAACTCGTGCACACACACATACATACATATTTGTGAGTAAGGAGGGGTAGGTGAGCTTGTTAGCCTAGTGAAGTTCGTGTATGTGTGTGTGCATGTGTGTGTGCATCCTCACGTGTTGTCACGTTGGTGATGTATTTTGGTAGATAAAACTTAGTGTTCGTTCTGATCAAAGCTGTAGGATGCTTTAAAGTTTGCGTTGTTGTGAGTAATTAGATTTTATTTTTGTATTCAGTGTACTTCTGGTGCATTAAGGTTTAATGACTATACTTAAACGATTATTATATCGAGTAGGGTATAAACATATATGCACATTAGGGTGGTCCACAAAACAAGTTATAGTTTATTATATTTTAAGACTTCCAAACTCGCATAAGACTCGAAATAAAGCGCTCGAGGTGCTAGTCAACGTGCCTGCTTTAAACCTGGTAAGAAAATAAGTGGCCGCCACTTCAGTGCTTAGACTTAATAGTATGACGCGATGGAAGACTCGGCGATTGGTCCACGCGTTTATACTACTTACATGAGTAGTTGTAATCAAGAAATTGACTACTCTTGTCCAAAAACCACCTTCAACATGCTCTTACCGACTAACATTCCGCCAAGAGAGTGGCAAACTCAAAGACCATGGAGAAGAGTGGAAATAAATTTTTACACTGATGGATCGAAACTAGAAAATAAAGTAGGTTATGGCGGCCGGTACTCGAAGAAACGTAAATTCGAATCTCCGTGAAACCCCAAAATGAAGGAAAAGTTATTTCTAATAGTGATCGCCCCAGCAGGCAACGGTAAACCTCCGAGTGTAGCCATAGCCATGCAAAAGCTCCTCATAAAAAATATTTGCCGCTGAGAAGTCGGCTTTAAACTATGCATCCCTCCATATGTGGAGTAACACATCAAGACGCACGGCACAAATAGGAGGAGGAGTTCGGCCAAACACCTAACAGAAGTGTATGCGCTAATGAACTATATTTGTTTATTTTATGAAATTTTATCAAAAGAAAGAAAGAAAATTTTATCATCGGTTCGACTTCCGCACTACTGTAGCGTTTACCAGGCAGGAGTCTTAGCTATAAAGAAGGTAACTGTGTACCTTAGAACACACGCCATAACAAAACCGACGATAAATATCTTCTCGGATAGCCAGGCGGCCATCAAATCAATGGAGCCAGTTATACTAAGATCAAAGGTGGCTCAGGAATGTCTGGCTGTTCTAAATGATATTAGCACCGTCTTCAAGGTCAATCTTATATGGGTTCCGGGACATAGAGATATTGAAGGAAATTGCAGGGCCGGTGGGCTGGCCATAAAGGGTACTAATCTTACACTGCTTGAAAACAGAGGCAATATTTGAATTTCTATGATAACTTCAGGATAAAAAATAATATTCTCTGCGTGGCTAATAAGTTGTAGAAAGAGAAAAAAACTTGTGTTACAGCCAGGCTATTTTGGTTACAAATATTGTAGATAAAAAAAGGCCCGGTGAATCGCTCAACCTCTCGAGAGAGAACATCTCGCAGGTCGTGTTACTCTTCTAGGCTAGGAGTAACTTATTTTTTCATGAATTATGCAACAGTTGTAGAGTCGAGGAAAAGGAAGAAACAGTAGAACACCGCCTCTATAATTGTTCAATCTTAGCTAGGAGTAGAGCCAGGTTGGAAAATAGCATTTTGACTTACGGAACTATCCGGTGTTGGGATGAAACCTATCCAACGCTTCATTAGAGCATCTAAATGATTCCCTGATGAATAAGCACTGAGGTTTCCGTGAGTTGGCTATTCTAAACCGACTGCCACAAAAACTTCACTTAACCTATGACTTCCAAATATTTCGGAAAAATATTTGCGTGCGTAAGATTAATTTGAAAGTATCTCCAAGAAACGAGTTGTTTTATAAATAAAATTAGTTTTTGAAACTTTTTTCCAAAAATCACATCAGATGTTAAGGGAGCTTAAGTATGAAAAGTCTGCATAAAAACATTTAAAAAATTTTATCAATGGAACGAAGGTGTGTTGATATTTGCGAAACATGAAATTTAGACTTGAATATGTTTGTTTTAAAGAAATTAAAAAAAAGCGTAAATACCTTTCCAGTGATACCCTAGGTGTCTACATCGGTTACGATTAGGCTGAGTTATTCAAGTTTTTTTAAAGATATCTTTCAAAAAAAAAAAAAAAAAAAACGTTAAAAGTAGCGCCAAATATCTCATTAATTGGATCATGTTGATAAAATTTTTAAACATTGTTACAAAGAACTTATAAACTTGCACGACCCTATCATTTGACGTTATTTAAAAAAAAAGTTCCAAAAATATTTTTTTTGTATAAAAAAGTCGATTTTTGGTAGAACTTGTAAAACGTTGCAGTTGATTTAAATCTCAATGTTTTGCAAAAATAGTTTGACGGAAATCTTAGAATATAATTAATTGTATGATTGTGTTGGAAAAACAAAACCGTTTTTTGTTTTCTTTTTTTGGAGAGTGATGCTCCCTAATGCACATATATAGCAAAATTATGAAAATGACAAATGGGAACCCATGAAGCCAAAAAATTAGGTTTTCTCAACAATATTTTATATACATTTTACACAACAATTTACGAGAATTTTCTCCCATAACAAGTGGTCGACATTTTTTTATATGGAAGAAAACACACAACACCTTGAGCAAACAAATTTTCAAAAATCAACGCAATTTCTTAACCACTTCAAAGTTGCACTTTACTATATTATAACATCTCTACTACTTGTCATAAGCTATACTATAATCGTACTTATGAAACGCTCTGATACTCGTATTGGGTGGACTGTTATTTAAAAGAGCCAAAGCAGCCAGTAGCGGTATCTTTATGTGTTTTTTTTCATGCATGACTATTCAACCGTTTTCTGGTTTGAGCCAAATCCAGGAAACTTATGCCCAGTAGATGTTTTCATTACGATTGTGACACTTAGGTGCTAAACCGAAGACATTTTTTAATTGAGCAACATCAGCTTTACAATAACATAGTATTTAGTTAGTATTTTTATGCTACTATAAATCATATCCAGTTCATTAGTATGCTTGGCTTATTTTCATATTTCGCTTGTGGGCTCTGCTTTTCTATTGCCTAGCGAACCCGAAGTAATACCTATTGGCGAGAGTTATTCATCGCTTCATCTTCGGGCTGGCATTGTAGGTTTCTATGCAGTAAAAAAACCTTCACAACTTCGAGGTTCTCATTGGGAATAGAGGCGTATGTTTCGTTACGCGGCTAATACTAAGATATTTTGCCTTTTTCGTGAAATCCGACACAGGCGCACTGATGGCCTTGGAAACGTATTGGGCATTCTAGCGTCTTGCCTAAAACATCGTTTTAAAAGTCGTAGAACTTTTCTAATTAGAATTTACCAGAGAGTATTAAAAGCTCTATGATTTCAACACTTCCCCACCTGATTCATTCAAGTTCACAGAGAGCTAATTAGCGGCACAACAACGTGCGCAAACTTTTGTATTCTCTCAGCCGTGCTTCAATGCGTTGCTCCGCGGGCTCCTGGAGCTTTGTTGTTTTTAAGCCACGTTATAGCTATTGTCATCTGGTCATAGTCGGGTAGCGGAACGACTGCCCCGTCGTCGACGATTAGAGGATCGGGATCTTCCCATTCTCTGTGACATGCGCAGTTGTCTCTATTTATCAAGTTCCAGAAGTATTTCCTCCATAGTTTAAGCACGCTCTGGATATCAATCACCAGGTCGCCGTCTTTGTTCTTACACGAAAACGCTCCGGTCTTGAAACCTTCTGCAAGCCGCCAAACTTTTTGGTAGAACTTTCGGGCGTTTATCCTATTGGCTATCATTCTGATAGACGTCTCTCTTTCTGTTTTATAAGGCTCTCATCATTTAGTGTTAACGATGGCGAATATTGCAGGCAAAGGAACAATGAAGTGTATGGGCTTTACGATGACATAGACATAGTGCAGCGAATAATGATCCAGCGGCCTCGTTGTCTGGGTTATGTCGTTGGAATGGATAGAAATACTCCGGCTTTGAAAGTTTTCGAGGCGGTAAGAGCGGGTGATAACAGAAGAAGAGGGTGACCTCCTCTGGTGAGATCTGGTGGAGAAGGACTTGGCTTCACTTGGTGTACCCAACTGGCGCCAAGCTTAGAGCTTTCTTATGGCGCTTTTTTTGACAAAATTTCTGACTTATTCATATCTAGAATTTTCTTCATAGCTTGGGATATTTTTTGGAGCCTCAAAGCGAAACAGGTTTTTTACTTTATCTAATATATACGTGTTTTCCTTTGACTCCTAGTGGAGCGTAGGTCGTGAAATACTTCAGAACACCATCGCCCAGGGGTTTGCACTCTAACCTTCAATTCTTTCCATGACACGCCGAGAGTTGCCATTTTGGATTCAGTTGATCGTCGCCAGGTTATTCGAGGTCTTCCTATTGCATGCCCTTTTTGTTGGAGCGAGTTCCACAGTAACACATGTTTGGTCCCGTTCTCGTCATGCTTTCGAAGTGTATGACCAATTCATTGTCATTTCCACTCTAAGCAATTCGAAAGTTGCTAATTTTTCGCCGCCAGAAGATTCCTAGTACAAGGCGTATCTAAGGGTTTATCTGAATTTATTAGACTACTTTCGACACTACTTTAAAGCGGGGACAACGATGCCACGACCAATTTTATAGTGACAGCCTGGCACTTCCCAAGTAGCACTAAAGCACCGCTTTGATACCATTATGAGACCTCCAACAGGCAGGTATCTACCTGATAGAATGGACAAGGTTGATGGGATTTAGGTTGGCGCACTGCCACAGGCTGTCGAAGAAAGGAGCACCCAGTGACCTTAGTTAGTCGTCTGCTGCCAAACCCGGACATTTATAGCTTCTGCAATGGGGGTTAAATGGTAGCCCTGGCTTTTCCGCGTGTGTGCCGATCGTCCACTGAACCCAGCTACGAGTTTGGAAATTAAATGACGAGGAGTCCAAAGGACTTTACGAGTCCTCCGTACTTTGCTTTGGGGCCAAATGGTTTTCAAAATAGCTCATGAAGGAATGGAGCTCCATCTTTTCTGCGCTTTTCTGAGAAATAATTTGTAACAACATAATTTGTAAAACTTTAACAACTGTCAGAGGGATGCCGATGACCGGGTAGGAGGACTCTGAAGCCAATTCAGTTCCTTCCTGGCAAGCTCAGCAGCAATTTGATTTCCCTCTATGTTCCTATGTCCTGCAACCCAAATCAGAGAAATGTTACCTGCACCCCCGAAAGATTTGATCTCCTTCGTTCTGCACCATGGCGTCGTCAGAGCCTTGATCGCGGCTTGACTATCGGAGAAAATGTTAATATCTCCCTCGCTCTCGCGTTCCCTAAGCCTTTTGCATGCTTCCAGGATCGCAAAGTCTTCTTCCTGAAAAGCATTAGCAGAATTCGGCAGTTTAAAGGAGATATATAAATTGGCTTATTTAGAGAAAACCCCTGCTCCGACTCCCGATTCCATCTTGGAACCATCAGTGGAGACAGAGGTGCAAGCTTCGGTGCAGATTTCCCCTCGATGCCAGGATTGCATCTATTTGGAAAGATTACCTCAGTACGACCCTCAAACTCAAGTTTGCGGACAGAGAGATTTGTTCGAATTCGGAGAATGGTAGTCTCTAGCACAAGGCTACTTTAATCGTATTGCTGTGAACTAATATGACAAAAATTCTTACTAGTAGACGATTTTAGGTTTAAAACGATGGCAAAGTTCAAGCTTAAAACTTTTGATGATCTGTGTAAAACTATAATCTTTGTCGTATCGCTTAAAGCGCAAGGAATTTGAAACTACTACGTTGATAATAAATCATTAAACGTTACGCATTTTCCACAAAAAAAAAAATACAAAACCAAAAAAGTACCATATGTCCTCAGACATTTTCAAGCAACGCAGGACAATACGAAGCCACATACAACACAAATTTAACAAATTTCTAGTAACTCTAGGACATGAGTAGTTTTCAATAGACATACTCAAGTAACAAGGACACGCATGCCACACTGTTGGCATAGGACACAATGCAAGGACTCCTATGTGTGTGTGTGTGTGTGTGCGGCCACGTAGAAGCATAAAATAACAAAACATGAATGACACAACGACACGATGCATCTTCCTTTTTCACATTTCAGAGCAACTCCCATACATGCAAACATACTCGTACATATTTACAGAGGACCCACACATGCATGCATCAGCAAACAGACGATTTGTGTACGCACTTACTGTCGCTTATGCAGTGGGAGCAGCCAAGCAGCCACACATGCACACACACACATATATAATACAAAATACTAGAAAGAGTTGATGCATAAAATGAAATCCACTTACACGGTATCGCTGGAGTTGAATCGTGCGGATCCGGCTGGTAGCCTTCCTTGGGGAAGTAGTCAATTTTTATGCAGTTGTATGTCTCGACTCCTAATTTATTGTGTGCGATTTTTATTTATTTATTTATGTATTTGTTGTTTTTTGGTTTTTTACATTTTTTTTATTTCAACATTGTTGCAGTTGCAGTATGTTGCAAGTTGTTAACGTTGTCGTCCATGTTGTTCATTGCCATTATTTTATTATTATTGCATTGTTAGTCGAATGCCACAAGTACAGTTAAATGGTTTCCATTTATTTATGTGAGCCATTGGTTGGTTGTTGGTGGTGGTGTTTTTGTTTGCCCGCGCAGTGAAAGTGCAGCATTTTGTCGGAAAAGGAAGAAAGAAAAATTTTTATATAAATTTAAATGCTGTTAAACTGTGGGCATACATTTTTGTCTGCTTTACATTTTTTTTTAACTAAATTACTCGAAGATACATGTGAAGTCATTAATTCAAAAAGAATTTTAATTTTAAAATGAAAAGGAATACTTTTTAATGCAACATTTATCAATGGCGATCCATCATTGCCCATTAGTGTTGCTAGACGGGAAAATTTATCCACAAGAAATATTTTTTCATAAACGAAGAGAAAAATTTCAAAATGATGTTACTAAATCCAAACGAGAGGTTCATACAAACCAATCAACGCAATACTTATGTCTTGAAGCGCTTGAAGATTCTTCAAATTGCTCCATTATTCAAGATTTAATTTACGCAACTTAACCTACACATTTCTATTTTTAGCTATGTTATCGCCGAATGCATCTTGATTTACAGTTATCAAGCAGCAAAATCATCCCAAAAAGAAAGAAATATGTAATTTATTTTCAATTGCATTAATATTTGAAGTGTTCCTAAAATTTAACAAAAATGAAAAAAAAATCCTTTTGACGTTGAGAATAATATCAAGTGCCAAACAGAACAAGGCTCTTCGTCTCGAAAAATTGCAAAGGCTTTAAATATTAGTCAGTCAGTGGTAATTAGAGTGCAGAAAAGGTGTGGAGTTGCCCCTAAAAAAAATTCTGGTGGACGCCCCCGACTTTTAAAAGATTTTGACGCAAGGCTCATAGTCACAAACTTGAAGACAGATCCTCAGCTAACACCAAAAGGTGCTGCGACTGCTATTGGCAAAAATATTAGTCGATGGAAAACAAGGAGAGCCTTTCAAAAAATCGGATACGTGGCTGAGATCAAAACGAAAAAACCGGCATTATCTAAAAAAAATGTTCAGGCTCGTTTAAAATTTGCCAAAAAACACCGAGACTAGACCATAGACGACTGGAAAAAAGTTATTTGGTCAGATGAGTCAAAATTTAACCGCTACCAGTCCGACGGGAAGCAATATTGCAGGAAGCGTCCAGGCGAATCATTGCAAAGACGCCATATAAAGAAAACCGTCAAGCACGGAGGCGGCAATGTTATGGCGTGGGGGTTGCTTTACGTGGGGGAAGCTTGGACCCTTAGTAAAAATAGATGGCATAATGAAAAAGGAGGACTACCTGAGTATTCTTCAAACCCATCTTACTAGCTTTGTGAACGTATGCGCATATCAGTCAGCTGAACTTACATTTCAGCAGGACGGATACCCCAAGCATACAGCAAAGGTGTTTAAGGAATGGCTTACGACTCAAAGTTTTAAGTTGATGGAGTGGCCCCCACAAAGTCCCGACCTCAATCCGATTGAGAACTTGTGGTCAATAGTGAAGCGACGGTTGGAACAATATGATACTCCTCCCACTAAACTCGACATGTTATGGCAAAGAATAAACTATGAATGGAAGCAAATTCCCCACGACATTTTGCATAATTTGGTAGAAAGTATGCCTAGACGTATTCTTTCAGTCATAAAAAATAAAGGTCTATAGACCAAGTATTAAAAAAAAGCCAACAAAATTGCACTTTCAAAAAGTGCAAAACTGAGTACATACGAGTACCATTAATTTTTTATTTTTGTACGGTTTATGGTTCTTTTTTTTGTTTAATTATGAAATTTTGTTAATTATTTGTTATTGAATAAAGAAAAAAAAAAAATTATTTCATTTGCTTTGATCGTTTTCATTCTGTGGGCATTTTTGTGCAAAGTCTTCGAACATGTACTCAGGTTTGCTCGCCACTGTATGCTTATTGAGTCCGATGTCTGTGCTCTCATCGATCATTATGGAAAATTTGTTTACTTTTAATTTTTTAACTAAATTTTATTTTTCTTTCTTTGCCAATTCATTTTTTATTATGCTGGTGCACTTCTTTCTTCCGAGCTTAGAGATTCTTATTATTTCAGAATCGGGCACGATTTCTTTTAAGAGTGGGATTAAATGGCAGCGCAACATTATGCTCAGCGAAGATGATGCTAAGTCTTATTTCGAAATTTCTGGAACCATTTGCTTTACTCACTTTTTCTAAAAAAAGCTGTTTATTTTAGATGTCTTTTTAATTGCCTTCATATTTTTGTTTGTGCATTTTTGTTTCGGCGTGCTTCTGTAAATCAGACTTGCCACAGCTCAAAACTTTGTCGCACGCAGTGCGTTTGCATTTGAATGGATCGTTAGCTACAGCTTCAAACCAGCCACTGAAATTGTCGTCGTCAAGCCACTTGTTATTGAACTTTTGTTTCCGATACTTGCATTGTTTTTCCTGATGTTCCTCCGAAGAGTGAGTCGAAGAGGAGGAGCTCATTTCTGTAAAATATATGCATTTTAAATATAAAAAAAGCCAAAACTAAAATAATTGCAAACTTACTTCAAAAGTGAAAAGCACCAGAAAACGTGGGATAAGTAACAATCTTCGCGCAAAGAAAAAATCGTGATAGCGTTAACGAAGAAAAAAACGGCAAATGTATGCTGCCATAATAGACGGAGAGCTGGCTACATAGATAGTGCCCTCATCAGGTACATGGCTAATTTATATTGAAAATAATAGTATTAGTGTAGACGAATATAAAAATGAATGTCTGCCATTGCAAAACTGGGGCGCAAAGGGGGGATACGCAGTGAAAGGGGTGAATTTTGGGTGGAAAAAAATTCATAAGGTACAGGTATTCTATGTACGGGAAAAGTTTGGTTATATATTTGAGAAAGTGTAAAAAAATTGGCAGACATTTTGCGAGGGGCTAACTCGCCGGCAGACGGCGCTGAAGATTGCAAAAATTAATAAAAAAAAAATCATAAGGTACATGAATTCCAATTATTGTATTTTAAAGTTTAAACATTCCAAAAGCCATTTACAAAATGGCAGACAAAAAAGTGAGGGCTAAGGCCGCGGCAGACGACGTTAAAAAGTGCGCTACACGTCAACATTTTCAGTCACATTCGCAATCGGAATCTGATTCGGACGTGATATCTCCTTCGCTATCGCTATATTCATCTTCATTTGATTCACTTTCTGCATTAATGTCTTCATCGCCTGTAACAAAGCACAAAGCAAAATGATTTTTAGACATTTAATAGAATGGAATAGTTATATGTTCTGTGGATAAATATATTACCTTCGTTTGTTCCAGGATCAATAATATCTTGTATTGTACTAGGCAGCTGTGGTCCGTCAAACCATTTAAAGGTATACTTTCCCTCTACTAATATCCATCCGCAAGTTTCTGGTCGTAAATATGATAGAATTTTCTTATGAGCATTTTTCCATATTGTAGCAATATATTTGGTCCTCAATAAATGCTGCGTTAATTCAGCCTGGCTAGGAGGCAAAGTGGATGAGTCAAAATTCTGCAATTTTTTTTCTGGAAAGGTTCCTCCAAATCGTTGACCTTATACGTTTTTAAAAATAAGGCGAATCGTGCATCATTTACGGAGCTCAACAACGGAAAGTTGTACAAATTACAGATAAACTTTTCAAGAATCGGGAAAACAGCGGTTTCATCACAGTATTCATGTCCAATTTGACCGAATGCTTTTTGTAAGTCTTCATTTTTCTTTAAAATCTGTAAAGGTCGTTGCTTTCCCTTGCGAAATAATGCGGGATTAAAATCGCAGCATTGTTAGTCACCATTTGAAGTATTTTTTTGGAGATACTTCCGAATGTTTTTGGTAAATCCTTGATACAATGTATGAGAAAGAATCCGTCTATTAAAAAATATTGAAATACCAGCGAAAACCCGCCCGTTCCGCTGGTCGTCTTTAAAAAAAGAGGTTGTCTGTAAAGTCGGTTTACTGACGATAGTTTAACGTGACAACGTCATAAGAAATCAGTATTTTCTTATTAAGGGTTGCAATTTTCAAAACAAAACTTAAACTTTATTTGTTTGATAGATATTTTGTATGGATATAGAGGAGGAGGTAAATGGAATTGCAATGGAATAGGTCAAGTTACATTTACACAAACGTGAAAAATGACGAAACTTTTATAAAATTCATGAAAGATATCTTCAATGTTGATTGTGCATCAGACGTTAATAAGTCAACAACACTAAGAGGCACCATCATCGATTTGCCTTTTTCAAGACACTTTACACTCGAAACACTCCATAAATATCGATAATAATTCTTCTGCACTTAAATATCAAGAATGTGACTAAAAATGTTGACGTGTAGCGCACTTTTTAACGTCGTCTGCCGCGGCCTTAGCCCTCACTTTTTTGTCTGCCATTTTGTAAATGGCTTTTGGAATGTTTAAACTTTAAAATACAATAATTGGAATTCATGTACCTTATGATTTTTTTTTTATTAATTTTTGCAATCTTCAGCGCCGTCTGCCGGCGAGTTAGCCCCTCGCAAAATGTCTGCCAATTTTTTTACACTTTCTCAAATATATAACCAAACTTTTCCCGTACATAGAATACCTGTACCTTATGAATTTTTTTCCACCCAAAATTCACCCCTTTCACTGCGTATCCCCCCTTTGCGCCCCAGTTTTGCAATGGCAGACATTCATTTTTATATTCGTCTACACTAATACTATTATTTTCAATATAAATTAGCCATGTACCTGATGAGGGCACTTTCATGTAGCCAGCTCTTAGACTATAAGGAAAAGAAGTCTGGCATGAAATCTTACTGCGAATTTTTATTTTAAATGAACTTTTTTAATTTTACCCCGCTATTTTCAAAATTTTTCTGTCTTTCTTGAAAATTCCCTACATTTGCAGAATTTAAAAAAATATGTCCTTATTTTCCCACATTTTTCGACAAAAATCCCTACATGTAGGGAATTTTTCCTACATTTAGCCCTTCTCTTTCCTAAAACCAAAAATCCACATACTTTTTAAGAATTTTGTAAGATCCACCTCTAATAAATTTGTCTTGCCAAACCAGAGCAGATATACATACAGATAAATATTTGAAAAAATGAACAGAATTTTTATTACGATGTAGAAACACGGGAAATGTAAAAAAACATTTTGTTATGCAAGATATTGAGATTCATTTAAAAAATTCAGAAATTTAAGCTTCGCGAGTTTTCCCTTTAATTTCAATATCTTGGAGACGTAGTGGAAGATCAGTAAGCAATTCAGGGGCTTTGAGATCACGGTAATATTACTTACTTAGGTGGCCATAACAACCCGTTACCGAGTTACGGCGACCTCTCTCCAGGCATCTCTGCTCCGCGCGCGCCTTCTCCAAGCGAGTATAGGGTTTCCTCCACCTGGTCTTTCCACCAGAGCGATAGTCTTCCTCTGCGTCGGCTTCCTTGGACTTCGCCCTCGAACACCTTCTTTGCTGGAGCTTCTTCAGCCATACGCACGACATGCCCTAGCCAACGCAGGCCTTGAATGGCGATGCGTTGAACTACGTCAATGTCGGCGTAGAGCTCAAGATTTTTTTCATTTCATTTCATTTATGGCCCAAAATCATTTTAACATAGGAGTTTATAAAGTTATGATAAAATTAGATTATTTAGCATTATCCTAACATACATTTGTATTTATCTAGGAGCTTAAAACTTATTTTTCTTTTGATTATACAATAGGTTATCATTATTATTATTAGGAATGTCTTTGGCATAATTTTAAAACTTATTTATATTCTCCCAAAAAGGGCTTAAAAAGGAGATAACGTATAATAAACTTCTATAATAGCTCGAGATCTTACGAAGAACTTTTCTCTCGAACACCCCAAGAGCGGTTGCATCGCTTTGTGACACCACCCATGCCTCTGCGCCATAAAGCAACACGGGTATGATGAGCGTCTTGTAAAGTGTCAGTTTGGTCATGCGAGAGAGGGCTCGACTACTCAGTTGCTTACTTAGCCCATAGTAACACCTATTAGCAAGAGTGACTCTCCGTTTAATCTCCAGGCTAATATCGTTGTTGCTGTTAACGGCGGTGCCAAGGTAAATAAATTCTGGCACAACTTCGAAGGTATAGTTGTCCGCAATGACGTGCTTTCCTACACGCCGTGTGTTCCGCGTTGTAGACAGCATTTACTTCGTTTTACCCTCGTTCACCGCCAGACCCACTCGTGATGATTCCTTTTCAATAGCAGAAAACGCAGCGGTGACATCTCGCTGACAGCGGCCGATAATATCAATATCATCGGCGTCCGCAAGGAGCTGGACACATTTGTAGAAAATAGTGCCACTACGATGAACACCTGCTTTTCGGAGCACCCCTTCCAGCACGAAGTTGAAGAGGTTGCATGACAGTGGATCGCCGTGTCTGAAACCTCGAACGGTATTGAATGGCTCGGAGAGGTTATTTCCTACCTTGACGGAGCTGGTTGTGTGGCTCAACGTCATTCTGCAAAGCCGTATGAGCTTCGCTGGTATACCGAACTCAGGCATGGTGGCGTACAGGCAATCCCTTATCGGGTCATCGAACGCAACTTTATAGTCTCGACTGGCGCGAGTGTTTCTTTATTCTGTGGTGCATAGATTTGTTTCTTTGCTGTGAAAATCTTGATCCACGATTTATAATTCCCTTTTTACATATCCTTTTTTCTTCTTTTTTATAATTTTTTTGGCTTCGTTTCTTCTGTCTTTATATTTTTGAGGTTTCTTCGAGTACTGTTTTTGAGGTAGGCTTTTCTTGCTTCATTCTCTGCATGATTGAGCTCTCTAGATTCTGCCTCATACCATTTGTTGGTAAAAAAACTTTTTGGTCGATGGTTTCGTTTCCAGCACAGAATATGGCTTCCTTAAGACCTCGCTATTTTGATGTTATATCTGCTTCTATCTGCTTCTTGCAGATTCATTCATGATCACTTGCTCAAGTCACAATTTGCAACACGATAAGATCTTACGTCGATTATCGAGGACATGCGCCTTTTATCTATTAATATGTGATCATTTTGATTAGAACCATAGAGCCCTGAGAACTTCCAAGTTTGTTTGTGTGCTTCGCCATCACTCATTAGCTCACTCTCAAATGGATGTTAGGAAGGTACCCAGAGAATACTTGGGCTAGGTCCCGAAGCTGTGAGCTGCTTGAACCGAATGCCATATAATTGTCCTAGCCATTCCCAACTGAATGACAGTCAGGGACTTTCCCCACTTATGTGGACGTGTGAAATGTTGCAATCATAGGTAAACTTTTCACAACGTTTGTAGTGGAATCACCCACTCACAAGAAAGCAGAGCAGCGCAGAGTAAGTCAGAGGCCGCATGCTATTTAATTACTTCAAACTACATGAAATATGGTTAGTGTTCTGGATAGCGGTTACCGTCGAAGAAATTAATCACTTGCACAACAACAATGACTTTGAGAAGAATGCGGCAGCTTATCAAAAATGCAATTAAGTGCGTTGTAATTAAGAGAGCAACCACGAAAACGACAATTTTGATAGAATAAAAAATAATAATTAACTCGAAATGGATACAAACCACTTTAGTGATTGTGCACACACATATACACGTACCATACATAGATACATATGTACATATGAAATGTATATCTGAACATGTGTTTGTGCGGATTTAATATACTCATATTAAACGTAAATGCACCCTCTGCTCCAAAAAAAAAATCAGCTGATTCGCTGACGTAGTAAATGTGATGAAATTGAAATTTGAAAAAGACGAGCGAAGAAGCACCGAGAGAATGGCCAACTCCTAAAACACTATTGCTAAAAAGTTCATTGTATTCAAAGCTATGGAAAGTAAAAGACTGTGAAGTTGCCAAGCACGATTTTTATGTTGGGGACGGGGGCTGCGCTCATAGGAAGGTTCCACACTTTGGGCACATCATACTTCTCTTCCATCGGGTCGTGGGCGCAAATCAACGAGCGGTTAAAGAATCTCGCTTTGATGCGGATTGTTGTGAGACGCTTGTCCACCGGAGTGAACGACAGTACTTGGCGACGAAGTCTCTCTCACAAAATAAATCCAACACCGAATTTGCGCTCCTTTACATAGCAGCTTTAGTAGACGTAGCAAGGTCGGAATTTTTTTTGCCTTTACCTATCCATCGCATCCCTTGAAATGCAGTTATGCCAGCTTTTGTTATTACGAGGACATCAACAAGGCGGGCAGAACCATTTTCCCCATTAAGGGACGGCACATTCCAGGTGCATGCCCCCAAATCGTACTCTTAGTTAGTCGCAGTGGTCGTCATCAGTAAAGGTAGGTCTCATACGAGGCTTTGTTGTGTTTTTCATTGGGGGGATTTTTACGAGGCGGAGAACAATAACAAGGCGCTGAAACCATGAGCTGTATGAGCTTTACGACGACATGGATATGGCGCAGTGAAAAAAGATCCAGCGACTACGTTGGCTGGGTCATGTCGTCCGAATGCATATAAACGTTCTGACTCTGAAAGTATTCGATGCGGTACCAGCTGGTGGTAGCAGAGGAAGAGAAAGGCCTCCTCTGCGCCGGTTAGCCGAGAAAGCAACGACTGTCGTGCTTTGTTAAACTCCGCCAAAATAACTTTAGCGATTATCCCGCCAATCAAAAAATTATGGAGGAGAGGAGGAGAAGTGATAGAGAGATAAAGATAGGATAGAATAGAAATCAGGGTAGCGCTAGTTAGTCTTGTGAAAATTTTTTAGCTTCTTTGAGAGAGTTCTTCTTCATATGAGAGTTAAAATTCGTCATTCTCATGATATCGTAACCCAAAGTGCGTAGTTTTGTTCTAGCAAAGGCAGTAAACTCACAGAGAAAATGATATGCTCAGTGTTATTCGCCTCCGCTAAGCAAAGCAGGCAAGATGGGTCCTCAATGATTTTGATGGTGGTCAAATGCTGACCCCATGGGATGTATCCTGTAATAATATCGGCCATCAGCCGAACGTCTTTTCTACCAAGTTTTAAAAGAAAGTTCGATAGTTTTCCTTTCGGGCTTGTCACTAGACACTTTGCAGTTCTGCAGCGTTCTAGACCGGACCATCGCCCTTAATGTATAAGTAGATTGCATACTTAATCGCTGATCCACTTCTTGATTCCTGAAAAACTGATTCCTATTGTTGGCTCTTGTCCCTATGGGGTAACCGCTGATCCGCAGTTGGCCAATTCATTGGGAATTTCATTTCCTTTAACATTGCGGTGTTCTGGAACCTATATAAGTACAAAATTATTCCGGTTCGAATAGGTTCGGTAGATTAGAATCTCCGTGCTTGAAACAGCGGAAGAAAAAGTTTTTTCTTATGGCCGTCGCCCCCTGGCAATGGCTCCTTATAACAACCTTCTGTTGTTCGGAGTCGGCTTCAAACTGTAGGTTCCTCCATTTGTGGAACAACATCACGATGCACACTACAAATAGGAGTAGAAGCTCGGCCAAACACCTAGCAGAAATTTCCGTGCCAATTATTTATTTATTACTAAAACTATTATTTTTACATAATTAAGCTTCTCCTTAGATTTTTGAACAACTTTGAGGTTTGCTTTGCATTTTTCAGGGCCTTCAGTGCACCCAAACTGTCACTAAAGACTCAAATCGGGGTCCCACTCCATCTCCTCTCAATTTTCTATTCTGCTACTTTCAGAATGGCAAAAATTTCCCTTTGGAAAACAGTTGCCATTGGGATCCAGAACTTATTTCATTCTTGGACCCATGGGTAAAGAAAATATCCGTCAAATTTATTCGAATGCACTCGGGACAACTTCATTGGTCACGCAATGGAAACTTGACATCAAATTTCCTTCTAAATGAAACTATGGGCATAAGATCGTCTTTAGGTGCCTGTAAATCTGATGACAGCTGTTTGTTTTCAGCGGAGGACGGCAAAAACTGAGAATGTGTTGGTCATATAAGAAAAATCAAGCAGCAACTACTTATGTGTTCACCTCATTAGAAAAATAACACAGATAGCTCTTTTGGTAAATGGGAGAAGCCATCAAAATTGTTTATCGAAGCAGAAGATGAATATATAAATTAATAAAAAATATTTTGCACTGAATATTCACAGGTTTGTCACTGAATATTCTCGGGTTTCTGCTATTTGTAAAATTTTCGGTTTTTTTTAAATAGAGGGTGTAGTTGCAAGCGTCGCTGATTTTGTAGTTGCTAGCAGTTGTTGCGGTTGCTTTTGTGGTTGGAGTTGTTATGAACAGCAACTGAACACCTTTTTTCTTAGTCATTGCGAAGCCGATAAGAGCAGGATCTAGCCAGCAAATAAAAATGAGCTGCACTTGCAACGTGAATTTGCAAATGGGATAATTTATGACACGCATTTGCATACAGGCGCTTAAGAGATGCGAATTCATTAATTTTATACAACTAACATAAACAATTTTTGCAAAAAGTTGTATAATTCGGCAAAAAAAGAAACATAAATAACAAAAATAAAATACCGATGGAAAGGTTGCTAGAAAGCGGATAGGGAGGACGTTAAACTATAAATAAAAAACATTTTTAATTGATTTCTTTTTTAATGATTTATTTGCCAGTTTATGTTCAAGAAGTTTCATTAAAAATATGTACGAAATTTGCCTGAACAAATATTTCGTAAAATATTTCTATAAGAAGAAATGGAATTTAACCCTTCTGAAGTAGGCTAACTGTAATTTGAAAAGTCCCTGTAAAAATAGAAACTACTTAATTGTTTGGGGTAAACCTTTTTTATTTTTCAACATAGTCTCCTTTTAAACCTGCACACTTCGTCCAACGTTTTTCTATTTTGTTGATCCATTTCGAATAATATTTTATTTATTTATTTATAAATTTGATTTAAAGAGTAAATCTTATATGCTAATTGTAACATAAAACGATAGCGTCCAGGCGTTGGGGATTTGGCAACCCTGGTGTTGCAATCTGGCAACTGACAGCTGTATCGCAAAGTTTAACATTTTTTGGCTTTTACGTACTCAGAACGTTTTGAAATACCAGAGCCATTTGTGTTGTTTACAGTAACTTAAAAGATTCATCTCGGTCCAAAAATGGAATTAAATCGTGAACATTTTCGTGCGATTATTTTTTACAACTTTCGACGTGGATTAACTCAGAAACATTGCATGGATGAACTTAATTCATTTTTTGGCGATGAAGCTCCATCAAGGACCAGTGTTTATCGATGGTATGGTGAATTCAATCGTGGTCGTACTTCACTCCAAGACGAATTTCGTGAAGGTCGTCCAAAATCACTTGTTGTTCCGAAAACCATTGATGCTGTGCGCGAACTGATATTGCAAGATCGTCATGTGACCTATCGTGAGATTGAGGCAATCTTAGGCATTAGTGGGACCAGCATACATTCAATATTGCATCAACATTTGACTGTCAAAAAAATTTGTTCGCTCGTGTCGATTGGTCGAAGGAAATGCTCAAAAAATACGATCGCGGGGCTTCGAAACACGTCTATGACATCGTGACAGGTGATGAATCGTGGATTTACGCGTATGAGCCCGAAAGTAAACAGCAGTCGACTGTATGGGTGTTTCAAGATGAGCCAAATCCAACAAAAGTTGTTCGCGCACGAAGCACTTCCAAGCAAATGGTCGCCTGTTTTTTCGGAAAAACTGGAAATGTCGCAACCGTACCACTAGAACAACGCAGAACAGTAAATTCTGAGTAGTACACAACCATTTGTTTGCCAGTTGTCTTCCAAGAAATTAGGGAAACCAATCGCCAAAGACGGATCACTCTTCACCAGGACAATGCGAGCTCTCACACATCGGCTCAAACAACTGCATTTTTGAGCACCCAAAACATCGAGGGTCATACGCCGTATGGTCCTGACTTGGCACCGAATGACTTCTTTCTATTCCCGTACGTAAAAAACAAACTGAGAGGTCAACGTTTTTCGACACCTGAAGAAGCAGTTGCGGCATTCAGAATGCATGTTTTGGAGGTACCTCATTCAGAGTGGCAAAAGTGCTTCGACAATTGGTTCAAACGCATGCAAAAGTGTATAGATCTTCATGGAGAATATGCTGGTTATTTTAAGGAATTTGGTTATTAAAGATATTGAATCGGAGGTTGGGGAAGATAGATGCGTCATTGGATTTGATTTGCTGAAGAGTTTTCTTCTGCGGGCGGTGTATAATGGGCAATGAAGGAGGATATGAGGTATGGTACGGGTTTTTGTATGGTTTACCTGTTGGTACCAGTCATTAGTTGAGTTCCGTGCGTGGTGCTGTTTGTTAACGCAATATTTTTTTTATATGTTTTTTAATGTCAGTTAAGTTGAAGTTGTCTGCCATTAGTTTTGCTGTTGATGTGCTTTTTTGGCGGTGTAGTCAGCGAATTCATTTCCGGTTATGTTGGCATGTCCCGACACCTAAATTAGTTTGATTTTAGGGTAGTTCGCTATCATGATCGTGATCGTAGTTGTATATGTTTGCTATTAACTTGATGGCCGAAGGGGAATCAGAACATATTGCGAAGTTTTTGGTTTTGCTCTTTATTGTGTTTATAGCTTCGCATATGGCTATAATTTCTGCAGAGTATGTTGAGCTATAGCTTGGTAGGTTTGACATTTTTATTACTTCGTTTTGTGAGGTTATGCTGAATGTAGTATTGTTGTCGAACTTAGATCCGTCTGTGTAGATGAAGGTATAGTTGTGGTATTTCTCTTTAATTTCGTAAAACTTTGTTTGATACTGGATTGGGTTCGGGTTGTTTTTGTTAGGGTAGTATGAATTGCTTTAGGGTTTAAGAGTTGGCGAGTTGTAGATGATATGTTTTAGATGTTTTGTAGGTAGATTGAGTTCTGCACTGAGGTTTAATATATTACCTATGGCTGGCCCAAGGTATTTTCTTTTCTTGAGCGATGTTATGGAGAGGGTTGTGTTTTGTTAGTAAAAGTGTTTCAAATAACCTTGCCGTGGTCAAGTCCTTCTGATTTTCTACCAACCGTATATTGACTGCGAAGAGTATGTTAGCGATTGAAGTGGAGAGCAGTGCCCCCAAGGCAGTTCTTATAGCTGAATTGAGTTTTGTTTTGATTTATTTAAACTTTTTTAACCGCGCGTTTGAGGCGGACCCGTACAGAAAGATGCAGAATTCTGAATAGTAGGATTTACCCAAGTCTGAAACACAGCCATTTGTTTCAGCAATCAGCTCCTCGCTTGGGTACAAACTTTTTCCCGCCAGTTATTTCTTTAAATTGGGGAACAAATAGTAGTCCGAGTGATCTAAAGAAGCTAAGTCTGGCGAATATTTGGGGATGTGAAACGAGTTGGAACACTATTTCCATTAATTTTGCTAACACAATTTGCTGAGGCGTCAGCTGGTGCGTTGTCGTGATGGAAAAGGAAAATCACTCGACTTCCTGGATTGCCAAACACAAAAAAATAGACGGATGTGACTGAAACTTTGAGTGTGTTTTTCCAAGATACGCTACTAACTAAACATAACTTCGATATGCGTCAGTAGTGTCATCACTCTGACTTTGCACGGACTTTTCAAACGATCCTCATAAGGATTACGAGGTTACGAGTTCGAACTTAAATAAATTTCTTATTGGGGAGTTTGCGTATTTAATCTTTACTTGCGATTAATAACGTCCAAGGTGAAGCCCAAAAAAAAAAAAGACTGAGCTAAAATAGAAACGACAGGAGCTTTGTTCTGATAACTTCGCGTTTATTTATTCAAAATAGTCCCCACTGGTCTCGATACACTATTTTTCGCGATCAAAAGGCTTTTCGAAAGAGTGTTTCAGGTCATTGACCGGAATCCGGAATGTCCTTCAGGATGTTGGTATAAGCCTTTCGGATGGCCTCTATGGACGCAAAACGTTTTCCTTTCTTGGCCAAATGCTATTTTCCGAATATATAGAAGTCACAGTGGGCCATATCAGGTGAATACGGTGAGTGATTGATGGTTAAAATGTGATTTATAGTCAAAAAATCAGTCACAAGAGCGGATCGATGAGATGGTGCATTATCATGCAATAAACGCCAGCTTCCTCCTTCGCGGTATTCAGGGCGGATTCGACGAATGCGATACAACAAACGCTTCACAACGCCAAGATAGAAAATTGCATTGACGGTTTGGCCCATTGGCACGAAGCCCTTCTAGATAATTCCCTTGGAATCGTAAAAACAAATGAGCATCGACTTGATTTTTGACTTCTCCAAACGCGAGTTTTTAGGTAGTGGCTCGTCTGGGGTCTCCATTCGGCACTTTGACGCTTAGTTTCAGGTTGGATGTTGGAAACACCACGTTTCATCACCAGTTGTAATGCTGTAAGGGAAGTTCTCGACTTTTTTGCCTCTTTTAAGAGGTCTTTCGAATGTTGAATTCTGAGAAATTTTTGGTCCTCAGTTAACTTGTGCGGAATGAAACATGCGTAGACCTTTTGTAAGCCCAAATGATCCGTTAAAATACGAAATATCGATGTTTTGGGGATGTTCAACTCCGATTCCATGAATTTCAACGATGAGTTCGGTTCATTTTTGATGAATTTACGAACAATTTCGATGGAATTTTCGGTGATTACTGAATTTGGGCGGGCCGGATGTTTATTGTCATTTATGCCCTCACAACCATCTCTGAAACGTGTAAACTACTCATGAACTCTGACACGAGATAGATGATCATCGCCATAAACTTTTCTCATCAATGCAAATGATTCGGTAAACGTTTTACCGATTTTAAAACAAAATTTGATATTATCTCTTTGTTCGAAACTCATTTTTGTACCGATGACACAAACATACTGAAGGTTTAGACGCAATAACTTCGCTTCCACTGAACCGAATGTCATCAAGCTTGCACTGGAAGTCCACTAGAGATGTAACTTCCAACGCACTAACTCAGTAGAAATGTGACGCCATCGAAAACATTTTTGTGACGCCAGTCTTGTTTATTTTGGACTTTCACAGTTCCTTCTATTATTAAATTGGACTCAGTACCAAAAATACAATTTTTCCCACGCCCACATCCGTATCTCACTTTGCGGTAGATTTAAAAATGCCCCTGTAAATGGTCAGAAAACGCTTTACTAATCAATTTCAAATATTTAATAATTAAGTTTTTTTGACCTAACGATGTAAATTATTAATTCACAAGCCCCAAAATGAAATATTTAATTTATGCACAAAACGAAATTGTGTTTTTTTACCACCTTTAATACTGAGGGAATGTGAGAAGTCCTACAAAAGTTTGAACAATTCTTAACACATTTTATTCATTGATTGCAAAGGAAGTTAGAAGTGCGGAAACGGAAATAATTTTCTGTCGATTAACACAATTCTATGTTGGTACAACAACTTACTTCCGTGTGCAGCAGCAAAGTTTGCCGTCACTGCTGAGCAGCGGAAGAGGAGTGACAAAAATTATGTCACTGCGGTTGGTTTTATTGCACAGCTAACCGTCAATAATTGGCGATGTCTTTCAGTCGTCAACTGGCAACTGCCCCGTGGCTGCTGATGCACAACCAACAGCACGGCTTGTGTGCACGTGTCGGCTATCATTCGTCAAGCGCGTCCACAAGCAGTTCCACAACTTTGTAAGATATGGCAATTCCATTGCAGGCCAACTTTGACGGATGTAAAAATTATTGCCGGGAACGAAATTAAATTTCAACAACTTGGCTTTGCTTTATTTAGCTTCTCCTCGCTGCTTACTTGGTTGCCTTGCTGGTGGCATAACACTGAACTGCATTATAAGTTGGCTGCTAGAAGTTTTAAGTGTTGCCCATTCAAATAGTTCCAATGCGTATTCGTATTCTTCATTCCGGCTGATGCAAAAAATTTCATTTTACTCTGGCTAACTTGCACAACTCGGCAGTGGTTCGCTTTGATTTCGATTTCGTGCTACGAGTTAATAAGATTCCATAATAAAGCTCGTAACAGACTGCGTGGAGGAAAGATATAGCGTTTTTATGCGACAGTGAAAGTACATCGAATGGTAACATAAGAAATGACATAATGTTTTTCTTCATTCGTTGCTCATTGAAGCTGCATGACATTGGTTGGCAACTAGGTTTTGGATACGGAGTAGGTCCTTTAAAGTGCAAGCAATCGTACACTCGTATCTTTTGATTACCCTACCATATCCACAAATGTCATATTGCTTTAAAGGCATCAGTCGAAAGAGGTTTACACCACGAAAAGAAAGCGCTGGAGTTGTTCTGCTCCCCATTCAAAATGAATAACCGATTATAAAAACTAAACATGACTTTCTTACAAAAAAAAAAAAAAACAAACAAGTTGAAACGAACCAAGAATGATATTAGAAAAAAGATTGCGCCCATAAATTTAGTGCTTTTTTGTACCGAAAATGCGAAAATTTTGAAGTTTCGTGTTTGTTTCTTTTTTTATTTAAAGCTACCAAAACTTTAAGTTAAAAAAAACTGTTTTATTATACTAAAGAAGGTTAAAAAAGGCCACTCTGAGAAGATTATAGTGCTAATGAAAATTAGTTGGTTCTTATAAAATTTGATATTTTGAAAGTGTAAATTTTATTTTTTGCTGCTTTTAAGGTTAAGAATGCCCCTATCTCAACTCTTCTTAACATTTAAAACCTTTTTACACATTTTAAAAGGCGTTTGAATTTACTGAATGCAAATTAAAACCATAGAGGTGTAATCGTTTCTTCCGGCCATCAATCCTTAGTGGGACATAGGGCATCAAGAGGTGTATTAATTGTAAAAATGAGCCACAAAATACCAGAAAATACTAAAGAAACCATACTGACATTCTTACAAAAAGAGTACCTTATCTAGTTACATAACCTCAAATATAGCAAATACGTCGTTCCATTAACAAAAGAGTCTCGTTTAACAAAAAAACTCATAATTTAAATTGTACATAAGTATAACACATTTATTTAAAAAAACACACATTCTAAAGACAATTTGTCACCTATACAAAGTTCTTTAAGTGATTCAATAAAAATTTGGTGTTTTATTTTCTTTAAATGGGCATTTTAGTGCATTTTTATATCCAAAGCTGGGCAACACTGCAGTAGCGAGAGAGAGATTTGACTGCCGAAAGTAGAAGAACACCAATAACACCTGCAATCGCGGGCAATGCGACCAGATGTTAAAAAAAGTAAAGCTAAATAAAACAGAGTGAATTATTTAACTAATTAAAAAAAAAATGTATATTTTACAAAATTATAAACATTACATTTTAAATAGAACAGGCTAGAAAAATGTCATGAAGAAAGAACTAAAACTCCGAGACTAAATAACAAAAAAAAAAATGCTAAATCAATTTACGAAAATGGTAATCTGGCCATACTGGTGCTAAAACGACGTAACTCATTGTCAAACTCGCTGAGCGAAAAGTAACGGTACCACGATAGGCGTCATCTCATTATTCTTTCCATCATGGAAACGAACAATACCTTTCGATGAAAACAACAACACTGGAGCGCAATTTTTTCAATACATTAATGAGTCTAAAGAGAGCATCGATAACGAGGTTATCGAGCCCTGGTCTCAACGATAATCAACGACACTTTACCACCTGGACAAAGGAGGTCAAACTGCCTCTCAAGGGAAAAGTCGATGACACACCAACTCCGACTGTAAACAATCCCAAAATTCTGGGTGTAACCTTCGACAGTTTGCTCTCCTCAAATGGCTTGTCGGTCGCTTGTCTGGTCGCCTCGATCCCGTGACAGGAAGTGGATAAAGCTTCAGGTATGCCATTCGGACAGTGACAGGTTGCCTCCTGATGTCCCCCCTTCAACCCCTTCACAGTGAGACACAGATGCTCCCTGTCATGGAGCGCAACAAACTGCTCAGCAAGCAGTTCCTGTTAGGGTGCAGGTTTCACCCTTGCAGACACCTGCTTCAGCCAGAGCCCAGGCACTGTCCATTATTCCTGGACCTACCTTTAGATAAGCCAAACGAAGACGACCGGTGATATGCCCTACACTGACGGTGCTTCTATTACTGCTACAACAACAACGACAAGGTTATCGATCCATACTTTTTTTCTTCTTTGGTGGGTGAGGAAGTGTTCAAAATTCGTTCGCACTTAGAGTGACCGTCATCTACTGCATCGAGTGGTGAGGCCACTAAAACAACCTCTCTCGCTTTCTGAGTAGACACCCTTCCCAGAACTACTTTCTTAATTACTTCGAGATGGCCCAGAACGGCATCCATAAAGGACCAGTTCTATTCATCCACGTCTGGTCTACCATATTTGTAGGCAGCTTTTACACTATAGGCTCGTCTTCTTATTTGCTGATTATGCTGCTAGGTGCGATGCTCGCAGTATATGCTTATCTTGCCTATGCGGTATCTCCGGAAGTATCCGTGAACCAAGACGAACTGAGTTAAGATGTAATTCTCTTCCTCGAAGTTCCTTTAGACCCATTTGCCTATTGATGGCATGAGTTTCGCCGTTTGTCGGCCACTCGGTTCATTGGCTTTGCTACCGCAATATGGTTGGGCATTTCCGTTCCGCGACGCTAGTGATGACCTGTTTCCACTTGGAGTTCCACTCAACCATTCATTCCCGGGCCGTAAGGTCGACTGGAATCTCCCCACTGATCACAAAAACTACTGCGCCTGAGACAGTGCGGTAGGCTGACACAACTCTGATTGCCACTGTTCGTTGCACAGTCTCCAGTGCTTTCTGCTTCGCTTTGCAGTTTAACGCATCTCCCCATACTTCGCTGTCGTACAGGAGAATTGAGTTTGTGGCCTCCATTTGGCTAATCTGCATAGCTTTTCCGTGATCTTTGCTCGCATGTGTCCTCGTCTTATCAGGATGAATTCGGTCTTATGTTCGGCGAGTCCCAGGATATGGTCCTCAAACCATATTTGCGCCGCCATATCGTCCGCGTATCATTTGATACGAGTATGTATATTCTCGCATTGCTGTGCTCAAGATCGAGCCATACTAGCGGTATGGCGGACTACGGAGAGTGACGAAGAAGACGGTGTCACAGAGTTCTCGACGTAGCCACCAGATTTAATTTAATATTTTAATAAACGTCTCATTTGAACTCAAATGTATGCATCCGGTGTTTTTTGTTGTTTTTATAACAACTAATCGTATATAAACAACATAAAATTTTGATAAAGCAAAAATTCCCATTATTTATGGAACACGATTTCATTCATGTGTCTGCCCTGGCTGGCTTCTCAATATCGAAACCTTTGAATCCACTTTTCCAAGTCGTGGTTGGTATATTCAGCTTAAGGCTGCGAATCGTTATGGATTATTCGCATCGGTTCTTTGTTGATAGCGCCGAGCGAGCTTATATCGCGATTATAAAACTTGGCGTGAAAAAAATCGATTGAGGCATGAGCTGTGTAGCAAGACGTGCCATTCTGCTGAAAGAAAATATCGTCCAAGTGTATGGTTTCGATTTCCGGCCACAGAAAGTCGTTTATCATATCTCTGCGGTACACTCCGTTGACCGAAATGTAATTGGTCAAATAAAAATTGGACAATGCCACCATCGCTCTAAAATTCGCACCAAACTGTCACTCTCTAAAGATAAATTGGCTTTTCAACGATTATATGCCGAGCAGAAAATGTGCATATTCAGAAAATATGATGTTGGCTTCTTTTCAATAAACGCACGGTTTGTGCTGCACAACATTGACTTTGGAAACAAGTTTGAAATATTTCCCAACCGTCATTCCGCTGATTTTCTGACATGATTTCTAGCCAGTAATATTTTTCAACGCCTAAAAAAAATTTAATGGATCACCATGGACATATTTATATGACAACAAGCCAAAGATTCATTGCCAACATATATAATATTTGAAATCGCCGCCATATCGGCCGAAACCTTAATCAGTGTGATGGTAGGCAAATGTACCAGCGTCATGGTTAATATTTTGGACGCGTTAAAGGACTTTAGGCTAGGCTGCATAGTTGATCACAACGATAACAGTGCTGAGGCGAGTGCTAGACGAGAATTTGATTGATCCATTGTGATAAATTACCTGGAATGGTATGAAATTATAAGGAATGGAGGAAAATAAATGTCGCTGAAACCTTCTTCCTTTTGATTGGTAGAATGGTTTGCTGACGCTAATGTGTAAGGTTGTAGACTTCTACTCTGAAGAGTGGCATTTTTCAAAAGTAACTCGTGTTTATTTAAAGCTTATAAACAACTAAATAACAACTTATAAACAACTATAAACAATTCAACAGCAGCAAGCGGTTCGACCTTGTAAACAGTACTGCAGAGTTTAAAGCTTGCGCAACGTCTTCATCTTCGTTTTCGCTTCCACTCTGACCAGTTTCATATATTTATTACTGCATTGTTTTTTGTTTTTGTTATCGTTTTTGTTGTTGTTGTTGTTGTAGCACCATTAACATTCCCCATGCATATACGAGGAGTCCTTGGCGGGATATAAATCCGGGTCGTTCCGGTTAGGATTGTCGTGGGAACGTCTTCGTCTTCGTCTCCGGTTTCGCTTACACTTCATCTACAGCCTAAAGGTTTAAAAATCTTCCTCAGAAATTTTCTCTCAATCATTTCAAGGGACTCTCAACGGATGACAAATTCAAACTTCTCACCATACAAAAGAACTGGCATAAGGAGAGACTTATAAAGTGTGAGTTTTGCTCATCGAGAGCGAACTATAGAACTCGATTGCCTCCTTAGTCTAAAGTAGCGCTTGTTGGCAAGAGAGATTCTTTGTTGGATAATGTAAATTTAAGAATGACAGAGACAAGATTGCGCCCATCAGAAAGTGTGTGACGTTATACTAGCCCAGTTGTGCAGTGTAGCCAACCCTTTGCTCTTCCCAATAAATTTAGTTCTTTAAGCCTAAAATGTGAAAATTTTTGAGTTTGGAGATTGTTTCTTTTTTTTTTTAATTTGAAAAAAATTGTAAGTCAAAAAAATTGTATATGATTAAAAAAACACTCTCAGAAGACTTAGTGCTATTGAACATTTGTTGATTCATATAAAATTTGATGTTTTTAAAGTGCAATCTCATGTTTTGATCCTTTTGAGGTTATGCAAGAATATTGGATCTATGTATATTTCAAAAGAATGTGTGGACATGAGCTGATAAATGACAAGATCAAGCAAAAGATTTATTGAGGAACAGATTTGTTCAAAAGTCAGCCATCATTGTGGAAAAATAAGAGCAATAAATGTAAGGATAGGAAATATGAAATTAAAGTCATGGCATATTTTATTAGAAAATATAAATAATTGGACAAACAGAGAATATAGAAGGTGAGAAAAAACATTTATATGCGAATACTCATCGCGCCTCTTAAACCAGTGAACCAAATTGAACGATTTTTTGCTCTTTCTCTCCTCCTTTCTTTCGCGCACAAATAAATACCAAAAGTGGCAATCATTTTTTTCGCATTCCATGTACACTCAGCAATGAACAACGCGAAACTAAAATTGTCAATAAATCCACACTTCTGTGGCGGAATGAATTCCAACTGATTGTTTCGATCTGTAGCCCGTGTAAGGCCTGCTTAAGACGTGAATAATCGCCAACACCAACAAGATTTTTGGCAATCGTCAATAGTGTAACCAGGTCGTTGGAGTCATCTATCTCAAGTGCTACCAATCACATTGTGTCATATCATATGGTATTAGAAAGGTGATATTTTAACCTTCATTTAACCAAAAAAAATTAAATTCGGAGAAGTTGAAAAAAAGTTATAGCTGTTCAAAAATGAGTGAAAATAATGAAGAAATTCGCCATATTTTGAAATTTTTGTATAAAAAAGGGAAGAATGCCACGGAAGCCAGCAATGAAATTTGTGAAGCTTACGGAGACGATGCTGTTCGTGTAGCACAACAATGGTTCGCTCGTTTCCGTTCTGGAAATTTCGATGTGAAAGATGCACCTCGCTCCGGTCGACCCATCGAAAAGTGGATCAAATACGACAATAATGTGCGAAAAAGACCATGGTGCAAGGGTGGTGAAGCTCAACAAATGGTCGCAAAGCCAGGATTGACGCCTCGAAACGTTATGCTGTGTGTTTGGTGGGATTGGAAAGGAATCATCCACTATGAGCTGCTCCAGCCTGCTCGAAGGATTGATTCTACACTTTACTGTCAACAACTGAAGAGAATCAAGCAAGCAATCGAAAAAAACGGCCAGAACTGATCAGCAGAAAGGTCGTCGTCTTCCATCAGGACAACGCTAGGCCACACACATCTTTGATGACTCGGCAAAAACTGGGAGAGCTTGGCTGGTAAGTTTTGATGCATCCACCATATAGCCCTTACTTTGCACCATCGGACTACCATTTTTTCGGTCAATGCAGAACTCCTTTAATGGAGTAAAGTTGGCTTGAAGAGAAGCCTGTGAAAATTACTTGTCGCAGTTATTCGCCGAGAAACCACAAAAGTTTTACACTGATGGAATAATGTCTCTAGAAGAAAAATGGCAAAAGTTTGTCGACCAAAATGGTACATATTTGGTCTAATAAAGTTCATTATAAATATAAAAAAAATTGAGTTGAAGTTTGATTAGAAATACGAAAAGACTTTTTCGACTACCCAATAGAACTAAGTGAGTTATTGAATTAAAACTCCGAGGTTAGAAAACAATAAAAATGCTAAATCAAGTTATGAAAATGGTAATCTGTTATAACTGATCACCAATTAAGCTAATGTGATGTTATGAAAATCAGCTGATATTCTCAAATTCGCTGAAGGCAAAGTAACGGGATCACGATAGGCGTTAAACGGTGGCTCTTTCTATTTTTCTTTCTTTTTCATTTTGCTCTTTCTCCTTCTTATATTTTTCTTTCTGTTTCTTTAACTTTTCTCTAATTTTTTTTCATTCTCATTCTTATTTTCCTTCTCATTCTCTTTCTATTTCTATTCCTATTCCTATTCTTACTCCTATTCTTACTCCTATTCATATTTTTCTTTCTCTTTCTCTTTCTCTTTCTCTTTCTCTTTCTCTTTCTCTTTCTCTTTCTCTTTATTTTTTCTTTCTCTTTCTCTTTTTCTTTCCCTTTCTCTTTCTATTATACTTAAAAGCAGCTATTATTGAAGCCACAGAAATCCTTACTAAGGCATGAAAGGGTTAAATATTTAAAGTTAGCATATCGCACACATGCCATATAAATGAATTATTGAAAATTTAATAAGCATTTCATTTGCATGCTAGATTTTTCTCTATATTTTTATTTCTAAATTTAATCGAATATTTGGCAAATTTGTTGAATTTTAATTTTCGTATATTTTCAACTCGAACTCTATTTACGCATTTTAAAATGTTAATCAGCATGAAAATTTACCTTGCAAGGCTGTGCATAAAATCCATAGACTTGATTTGGTGTATTTTGTTATATAGGCGCCATCGTCCATCAAATTGAAATTAGCAGTGCCATTGTAATTGGCATTTGGCAGTTTTTCCTCGGTGAAAAGCCACTGGGGTCCAGCAATTGCGGCCATTACAATGGCAACGGAAATACTAGAAAGAGTAGGAGAGAAAAATGTAAAGTAAGTAAAGTAAAGAAACGCTAATTCGTAAGTCATTTTTTATGTATTTATTTGCACGAAAAAAACCGCATCGCATGGCGTATAACTTATCTAAAGATTGCGAAGTCTGTTTCACAAAATTCAAAAATATTTTAAAGACAAAGATTTGTAAGGATTTCTTATCATCGCTAATGAAAATACCATAAAAAGTGGGGAACGTTTTAAAAATTGGTCAGAAAATGCATTTTGCTCCAGCTGTTCTTCCTCAAAAAAAATTTGTTTACCAACGTCCGAGATTTATTAAAATCGGTCAAGTCAATGCTGTGAATCGAGGTGCGGCACATTTTGGCCTATCTATTCACGTTAGTTGCACGAATCTGGAATTGAATTCCGCATGTACAGGCATTGAGTATTCAAATAGTAAAGCTTCAACACTTACCTATATTTATTTTTTCTAACTTTAAGGTAGCAGCAAAAGTTGCTTGCACGAAATTCTTCTATTTGATTGCCACTAATCTGGCTTCGACTTTAAGCTGCTCAGGTACAGCAGTTGTTGAATAATTCGCAAGCTTCACTCAACATATCTCACACAAAACTGCTTTTGCTGCCAGCCATTTTAACTCCAGCATCAACTTTCCATAAATATGTTTGCAAAGAGTGCAGTTATGTAAATAATCAAAAAGTTGCACTCACCTAATTAAGCTGCACTCGAAATCATATTTGCTTAAAACTCTCGACCCAGCGCCAATTTTTTTGTTCCCACATAAAAACAGTTTTTCTAACTTCCGCATATAATTACATATAAATTGCACTTCACATACTGGCATAGTGCTTACATACCTATGCATATGTATAAGTATGTAAATGTGAAAGGAAAAAGATGAGAGCTTTTTATCACACATTCGTCTTGTATTTCTGCTCCCTTTCCACTCTGCCAGGCGTAGAAATAGAATTTACGCTAAGTGATTTTTGTCTAACAGGGAATGAAGGCAAAAATTTACAATGTTTTATATGTGCGGCGTACTTTTTATGAATGTGAATATTACTTTAAAACTGGGACAGAGTGGATACCCTGCAGTGAAAAGTCAACTTCTAGTTCTTGAACTGGTACTTGAAGGCAGAAGTTATTACTAGTTCGAATGCGACAATAGTTGTACCAGTTGCAAAAGGAACAATTAGAGGTATTAGCGAAACAATTCTTCTTTATAATAATTTTTATTTACTTTTTCAACCACATCCTTTCCAACAGTGTTTAGGTTAGGTTAGGTTGAAATGTTTCCGCAGGGCAGTTAAGGAGAAAGTGCTGAGATGATTCCACCTTATCCTGCCTACAACTGACACAAAAAGGATTTGAAGTAAAGCCAAGCCGCGCAGCATTTAATTTGAGAGCTGAGATGTTGTTTCCCTCAGAAGAGCCCTTGAGCGCGTCCGACCCACTCGTGGCGACCTAGAAAGTTTGTGTACTTGCCCAGCGTTCGCTGAGTTGACGTGAAGCCCACCTCTCAAGGAGCAGACCAAGGGAAGTCAACGGGATTCCAATCCTCTCGTTCCGCGGGGTAACTACTTCACAGGGCCCTTGTCTAGCCAGCTCAACAGCCTCGCAGTTTCTTGCAATGTCGCTGTGAACAGGTACCTAAATGAGCCTTATATCGAGGAATTCGGATGCAATCAAAATCCAGGTATTGCCTAACTATTAGTTTCGAGCGTACCATCATCGAGCCCAAGTCTTTTTTAATTGCAGTTGGCTGTACCAACAGTATTTATAGTGTTACAAAAATATTTACAAGAAGTACTTACAAAAATATAAATTTGGTTTTAGAAAGCGCCAACTCGATTTTAGAAAGTATCATATCTTAATGGCTTTGAAATAGTCAAAAGCTCTTGAGAAAACGTGAAGTGTACTTTAGAAAGTGCCAAATTGGTTTGGAAAAGTGTCAAATCTGCACTGTAACATAACATTATCGATATACTAGGAAGCCACTGTACTGCGTCTGTGGTCTTCTTCCTCGCTGCTTAATCCCATAGAAATGATATGGAGAGAAAGAAAGGCGCATATTAAGCTAAATATATAGGCTCCAAAGGTGATTTGACCGGGGGTTGTTGAGTAAAGGTTGTTTAGAGGGCCCAGAGAGTCTGTCTCTATTTCTGAGGTTGTGCCAGGGCAATACAGCACAGTAAGTCGTTTCAGGCTGCTACACTAACACTCCATAATGCGCCAGTTGGATAGTGAAAATAAATCGTTTCTTAATTTTACTACACTCAGCACTACTATACTACCACTACTGCTACTAAACGAATTATAGTTTAAACACAATTTCCATCAAGAAAGCAATGAAAATAGTTGAACAAATTTTCAAACCAATTAGAGGAGGCAAATTCGTTCATCAAAATTAAACTCTTACGGAAACTCCTGCAGTGATATTGACAACATGAAATAGTCTGCAGGTTATGGAAATTATTTTAACAGGACGGAACGGTGAGGCTGGATTTATTTAGAAAGCCTGATCCATCTTACTTATATTATATGTATACCACATCATATAAATATATGCTTTGGGCGAGTGCGCAAATCTCCAGGCGCTCTAAACTGCGAATATCCAGCTCTTGTGTGAAGTCATCTGCTACATCTGTAGAATATTCTGGCTCATGCGGGAAGTCCGTATTGTCGTACGAAAGCGAAACATGGCTCGTCTCCAGCACAGATGCTACATTCTTTCGTCGACAAATGTCTCCACATCATTTGTGGAATATTCTAGCCGAACACCATCAGTAACCACGCACTGTGGAGATTAACGAATGAGGAGTTCATCGTATGCCAAATCAAATCAATTCACTCCAAGATACGCCGAGAGTTGTCATTTCGGATTCAGTTGATCTTCGCCAGGTTATACGAGGCCTTCTAACTGCACGGTCTTTTTGTTGGAACGAGTACCACCGTAACGCATGTTTGGTCACGTTCCCGTCATGCTTTTGAAGTGTATGACCAATTCATTGCCATTTTCACTCTAAGCAATTCGAAGATGCTCATTTTTCGCAGTCAGAATATTCATAGTATAAGGCGTATCTAAGGGTTTATCTAAATTTATTAGACTACATTCGACAATTCTTTAAGGCGAGTCTTCAGCGCGTTTTCTTATGTGGTATTCCCCATAAGCCTAATCTACGAATTGCACCTGATTTTGCAATAATAAATATTGAAGTCACAAAACTATGATATAAAAGGATTTTTTTCGAAGTGGTTGTACGCAGAAAGTGGCGATGATGGCGGGGTGTGACCTATCCACGCTTGAAAACCATCAGATACCATCACGAGAATCGCACTGGACTGGAATCCGCAAGGGAAAAGAGATCGAGGTCGGCCAAAGATCTCTCCAACTCTAAAGTACTTCGAAGAGTTAATAGCAAAAGGCAGCCTCTAAGACGCATTAAATGCAGGAAAACAGCTTACCTGGGTCACATATGCAGAAATTATAAGTATAATCTCCTGCAACTTCGATTACAAGAAAGATTGAAGGAAAACGAGGCATCGGAAGAAAGAAGTTATCATGGTTGTCATATACGTCAATGGATGGGAGCTCAATTATTGGCCGGCTTTTGGAGTTAGTCAGAAACAGAGATACTTTTTCAGATATTGTAGAAATGTATCGATTGAGAAGAAGAAGATGTCTTTAAGTCACCAGACTGAGATGGTGTGTATCCCAAGTTGCTTAACCGGAGCTCTTATAAGAGTTTTTCGAGCTAGTCTGCCATAAGCCATATGCCCATTTTTTGAAGCAGAGGTAGTGTCGTCTTCATTCCGAAACCGAGGAAGGATGAATATGCGCTGGTAAAAAGCGTCAGAAGAATTAGTCTGATACCCTTCATGCTGATGGGTTGGGTGCGAATGGTCGAAAAGTGCATTAGGTGAAGAGCTTTGGTGGATAGTCGCCTTACATTCTTACAAAAACGGAAAGTCTTGCGAATCTGCTCACATGACCTTGTGCCAATGATCGAAGAGGGGCTAGGTTTTTGCTGATATTGAGAAAACCAACGATAACTTTGACTCTATGTATTCTGCGGGCAGGAGGCATGAAATGGACGAAAAAATTATAAAGTGGATTCACTTCATCATATTTAGAAAATTGCTGACTGTGCGGAAGAAAACCGGCGCTCTAGTAAGACTATTACACCTTCTTAATTCACTTTACTATAATCCATGTACTATATTTTTTATAAAAATAAAGTTAGTTGCAAGATAAACACTTTAAAGGAGCTTTAAAATATAATTCTGAAATATATTTGATGATTCCAAAGTCATTATGATACTTTTCAAAATCCAAGTGACGCTTGCTAATATAGGGTTTTTTAAAAATAGGTGTTATTTTGATATTCAAAGATAAATGCTATTTTTTAATATAAATTATCGGATGTTTATTTCGTTATAAAGAGGAAGGTATGCCGTTAATAGTGGAAAATAACTTCAGGCAAATGACCTCCACGACCACGCTTACAGAACAATATGCTTTTCATGAAATTTTCCATAACCGAATTGCAAAGTGGCTGCCCTTTGTCCTCGATAGCCTCGCGAACTCCATCTTTGAGGTCTTGAATCGACCCTGCGCTGTTAACATAGCGCTGTCACGTGGCGCCAAAGAAAAAAGTCTCAGAGAGTTGAATCACAAGATCTCGGTGGCCAATTGTGGTTACCCTTCGAGAGATAACACGGCCCGGAAACTTTTCCCGTAAAAGATCAATGGTTTCGTTGCCTGTGTGGCACGTAGCGCCACCTTGTTGAAAGTAAACGTTGTCCAGAGCAATACCATCCAATTCCGGCCATAAAAAAACGTTAATCCTCTCTCGATAGCGCAATCTATTCACCTGTAACGCCTGTTAGTGGAAAAGCCTTTATCAAATGTATATATTTGGGAGCACTGCTGGTCAGGGTGTAGTTCAAAAATGAGGATTTTTGTACAAATTGAAGTCGAGTTTTTTTATCGATTATCAGCAAGTTCATTAACTAGTTTAATGCTGACACAGAGGCTGACTGGCTCATTAAATGGTGTGCTGGTGCTGCATAGCTGACAATTGCCATCCCGCAGGACATCGTCGTGTTACAAAACTAATCGATAGCATTGCAATGAGAAGAAGACGAACTACTTCAGCTGCAAAGTAAACTGGGTAGTGGAGCGTAGTGCATAGTGGGTGGCTAATGAAATATATGTATATACATATATATATATATATTTTATGCAAGCTCTATGTATTTTTTCGTTGAGTAAATTATTCATCTCTCCCAGAGGAGCTAATTGAGATTTGATTTAAATTTTTCTGTTTACATAAATATTAATTTTTTTTAATTTACATAATTTTTACTCAATTTATAAATCACAGCAGTTTGATGGCAAATAAGTCATAATTTCAATTTTATCATTTACTTTTTTATATGCGATATTATTGTACAATATGATAATACGATTTGACTATGAAAACGAAAATTCGGTAATCGATTAATCATCTTTTTTTAGTGACCTTTAAAAAGCGGAAAAAACGTAAATGCTTATAAGTTAATTATATAAATTAATATGGGGATTGAATTAAATTAATATTGAATTTAATTGGATGAAGGACAAATATAATTGACAGTAATATTAAAACGATTGAGGCAGGGTTTTAGTGGGACGAATTACAACTCAGTATTTTGAGTTAAAGTGGTAGCAAAACGGGAAGGGGGAAGGGAAGGACCTCTCCGAGCCGCTTTATACCAAACGAGGTTTCAGACAGGGTGACTCGCTGTCGTGTGACTTCTTTAACCTGATGTTGGAGAGCATCGTACGAGCCGCAGAACTTAATCGCTCAGACACAATATTTTATAAGAGCGTACAATTATTTGCGTATGCCGATGATATTGATATGGGTATGGTGGTGAACGAGGACAAAACGAAGTACCTCTTGTCTTCAAACAAACAGTCGACGCACTCGCGTATCGGCACCCACGTCACTGTTGATAGTTATAATTTCGAGGTTATAAAAGACTTCGTTTATTTAGGAACCAGCATTAACACCGATATCAATGTCAGCCTTGAAATCAAACGTAGAATCTCTCTTGCCAACAAGTGCTACTTTGGACTAAGTAGGCAACTGAGCAGTGAAGTCCTCTCTCGACGAACAAAGTAGCATTCTACAAGACTCTCATCATGTCCAGAACCTAACCTATGTCGTAAAAGCGTCAACTATGACAACATCCGATGAAGCGACGCTTGAAGTGTTCGAGAGAAAGATTCTGTGCAAGATTTCGGGAGCTTTGCACGTTGGCCAGGGCGAATATCGCAGGCGATGGAACGATGGGCTGTATGAGCTTTATGACGACATAGACATAGTGCAGCGAATAAAGATCCAGCGGCTATGTTGGCTGAGTCATGTCGTCCGAATGGATACAAACACTCCGGCTTTGAAAGTATTCGATGCGGTACCAGCTGATGGTGGGAGAGGAAGAGGAAGGCCTCCTCTGCGTTGGAAAGATCAGGTGGAGAACGACTTGGCTTCACTTGGTGTGTCCAATCGGCGCCGGCTTTGTTAAACTCGGCCAAAATCGCGCAAGCGGTTATCGCGCCAATTAAAAAGAAGAAGGTAGCAAAACGGTTGTGAATAAAATATACGAGGCTCGGCTTCGATTTTTACCTATTCAAAAGGATGTGTGAAACACGAAATAAAGTGCGCGGATGCATTCCGAATGTTGACTGTGACATATGGAGAAGCTACTTTGGACCAAAGCAACGTTAATCGGTGGCACAAAATGTTCTCAGAAGGCCGAGAAGATGTGATCGACGAAAAGCATGCCGGACGCCCGAGCACTTCAACAAGGGATCAAAAAATTGATGAAGTGAAGAAAATGGTATTGGGCAATCGTCGAATCACCGTTAGAGAAGTTGCTGAGGACCTAGACATATCGATTGACACGTACCATTTGATTTTTTTCAATGATTTGGCATGAAACGGGTAGTCGCAAAATTCGTACCAAAACTACTCAATTTCGACCAAAAGCAGCATCGCTTGAACATTGCTAATGAGATATTGGACTCTGTCCGCGACGACCCAAATTTGCTCCAGAGGGTCATAACTAGTGACAAATCGTGGGTTTGTGGTTATGACGTGGAAACCAAAGCTCATTCATCTCAAAGGAAGCTGCCGCACGAACCAAGACCGAAAAAAGCGCGCCAAGTTCGGTCGAATGTAAAAGTGTTGCTTACCGTTTTGCTTACCGTTTTGCTTACCGTTTTTTGCCACACGGTAAAACGCTCAATAGGGAATATTACCTGCAAGTTATGCGCAATTTGCGTGAAGCAATCCGCCAGAAATGCCCGGATTTGTGGGAGAACAAAAATTGGCTCTTGCATCACGATAACGCCCCTGCTCACACATCGTTGCTTGTGCGCGACTTTTTGGCCATAAACAATACACTAATGATGCCACAGCCACCGTACGAGTATTCCCCAGATCTGGCCCCCTGCGACTTTTTCTTCTTCCCGAAACTGAAGAGGCCCATGCAAGCACGACCCTAGATAAACCAGATAAGAACGGCATCGAAGGAGAAGCTGAACAAGATACAAAAAAATGATTTTTTGAAGTGCTTCGAAGATTGGAGAAAACGTTGGCACAAGTGCATAATATCTCGTGGGGATTACTTTGAAGGGGACAAAATAGATATTAATGAATAAATAAATAATTTTTGCAAAAAGACACAATTCGCGATACTTTTTGAACACATCTCGTATTTCTAGGAAAACGGTGCTCCAGGGATGTGACCACGAGGAAGTTTTAAAAGAATAAAATAAATTTCGTACCCAAATGCTAATAATATTTTTGTTGATTGCTTGCAGAAATAATAATTTTTTTCTAAATAAAAAATTTCATTTAATAAAAGTAAAAAAAATGGGTAGTCTGATAAAGGTAGCTGTAAAACACAAACTAATACGTTCAAATTTTGACAGGAGTCAACTGACAGATGCCTGTTGACAGGAGCAGTATTTCTTTTTCAGTAAAGAGGTCAGAAATACAAAAAGTCACGGACTTATTGACCCGCCCTCGTAAATAAAATATAATTAATTCTCAAATACTTTTTTTAAAACTGATATAAAAAAATTTAAACAAAAACCTAGTTAATTTTATCTCAAATAATTTGTTTTCTTAAAAATGGGTAGACAAAATTTCAAAAAATTTCCAACAAAAAAATTTAATATTTTCTGAAATAATTTTTTGTAAGTACATTTTTTTCTTAAAAATGGAAAAATTAAAATTTTCCAAAAATTTTGAACAAAATAAAAATTATAATAGGTTTTTCTCAAATAATTTTTTTAACTAATACTTTATTTAAATAATATTTTATTTAAAAAAATGTTAAACAAAAACTACGATTTTTTGTCAAATAATTGTTTTAACGTGATATAAAAGAATTTTAAACAAAAACAAAATTTATTTTTTTTGAAAAAATTAGTTTTAAATATATTTTTTTCTTAAAAATAGGAAAGAAAATTTTCCAAACATTTGGAGAAATCCTTCCTTAAAAATGGAAAAATTTCCAAAAAATATACAACAAGTTTGAACAATAAAATTTTAATTTTTCTCGAATAATTCTTCTAATAACATTCTGTAAAGATATAAACAAATTTTAATGAAAAAATATAGTTTTTTGCCAAATAATATTTTTAAAAGTTTTTTTTTCTTAAAAATGGAAAAAATTTGCAAAAATTTTGAACAAGAATTTTGAAAAAATATTAATTTTTCCTCGAATAATTTTTTTTTTAATTATATTTTGTTCTAACCGAAGGTATAAAATAAGTTTAGTAACAAGTAAAAAAACAGAAACGAAGATATTTCAATTCAAAAAACTCACTTACAACTTACAATTTTTTTTCAGTTTAGTTCTCATTATATTCAAGCTTAGAAGGGTAAGCCTTTTAAGGTAATTTTCCGTTCATCGATATCTTCTCCAATAAAAGTTCACAAGACTTAAGTAATATTCTCTCACACATTTTTGATGCGTAAAAAAAAATAATAATAATTTGTGTACTCACCTAGCAGCAACAGGTGTCAGTATCCACAAATAGCCCCCGTTACTGAAACGCTGTTGCATGGTGGTGGTGCCGCTGCATTGTCGCATACGCTGCTGTGGGTAGTGACTCATCCGGCCGCCTGGCCTCGTTACGAGAAATTCTCGAGACTTGTTCATTGGTTGCGGTTGAATGCCATTTAATTTATTCGAATTCGAATGCGTACTGCTGAAACCGCCATTCAAATCAGTTGTTAGCGATATGTTGTTTTTATTGCCATTGCGGTCTGCCGCCACCGCTACTGCCGATGCCGAAGGGATGCTGCCCGAAATCGTGTTAATGACACCGGATGCGGTAATACCATTCAAATTGCGATTGTTGCAGCCATTGCTGTTGCTGTTACTGTTGCTGTTGGTAGTGCGTTGCATGGCGGCTATTGGCATTGAGCGCGGCAGTGTGCTATAAACTGACTGTTGCAACTTTTGTTGCTGTTGTTGTTGCTGTTGCTGCTTAAATTGTTCTCTACGTCCAGTCTGTGTGACGCTACCACCGAAATTCGCTCGTTCGATAGACGCCGTTGCGGTGAGCTTATGTGGCTGCTGTGTATGATTGTGCAACATAGAAGATCGCGCGACGTTGCAAGGCTGCATTGTAAGTATATTGTTGGTGATGCTGTTGCTAGAAAATGTTTGCTGTGGCTTATCCTTAAAAATGCCTACTGCATTGTTGGCTTCGGAGTCGTTTGCATTTATTGTTGTAGGCGTAGTTGTATTCATCGAAGTTGAAGTATTAGTTATTATTTGTTCTTGCGGCAACGGGTGTTGGCTTTCCTGTTGCTCTTGTTGTTGTTGTGTTTGCTGTTGCTTTTGTTCATCATTGTGCTTATGAAGTAGCGGCTCTATTTTCACATTATGAGTGGATGCAACACGAAAAACATTCGGCACCGTGAAATATTCGCGCATAATAATTCAACACTTTCGAGCGGACGTCGCTTACACGCACACATCTACTAAGAGTTCATGTTGCAATAATCAGCAATGTTGTTGAACACAATGCCGCTGCTTAACACAACACCAATCACTCATGACCAAATAGCCGCTTATCAAATGGATGCGAGTTATTGTTGGTAGGAAACTATGCAGCGCCGTGAAATATGTTATAAATTTTGTAGTAACAACTAAAATTCGTTGCCGCAATTCAAAGAGTGAAGTAGGATGTAAATGTTAATATACGAAATTAATTTCATTTAAATGCGCTTCACTTTTTGGAAATGGTGTTGCTGAAGCGCAATGCGTTTGAAGTTTGTAATAACGCATTTAGGAAATGCTTTGGCGAGTAGCGCTTTATATTTGAGGAATTCTATGGCAAAGCGCAATAATTTCATAGATTTTGGGTTGAATTTAATTCGATGGATTGAAATTTGTGGTATGCAATAATTTTCATAAACTGCGAGGAAAAATTGTGTTAACCCACTTTATCGATTCTAAAAATTATGATTGGGTTAAAAAAGCAAAATTTTTATATTCATATGATGAAAATTTGTCTGGTTTGGTAACATGAAAAGGACTAACCCACTGTAGCGGGGGAAAAAATAAGCATATTTTGTGAATTTTTGTTTAGTGGGATAATGAAATACATCAAAATGCTCCAAAAGCTCCTTTATTGTACATCTAATAAATTGTAAAGGCGGCCGCCGTAGCCGAATGGACTGGTGCGTGATTACCATGTGGAAATTCAGAGGTTCGAATTCCCAAGCAGTAATCGCCAATTGATAATACAATTTTTTTTCTAATAGCGATCGCGTCTCGGCACGCAATGCCAAACCTCCGAGTGTATTTCTGCCATGCAAAAGCTCCTTATAAAAATCATTTGCCGTTCAGAGACGGCGTGAAACAGTTTTTTGATATTGGTTTTTGCAAAACACGGCGCCTTTTTTGATTGAAAAATAAAAAATGTCTGACAATTGTGAATAAAAAAAAAACTAGCTAATAAATTTAAAAATCCGTAAATATTTACTGGAGTAAGGTTTAAAAAAATGGACAAATTTTGAAGAAAAAAAAAATTATTTAATCTTAAATATTAAAAATTGTTTTTTAAAATGTAATTAAAAAAAAAATACTTGAGAAAAAACTATTAAAAAAAAATTTAAGAAAAAGTAATTTGTTTAGAAATATATTTTTTTCTTAAAAATGGAATATATAAAATTAAACAAAAATTAAACCAATGTATTATTATTTTTTCTCAAATAACTTTTTTGTTATAATTGTTATAATTGTTAGTCAAACAATGTTTTTAAAAGTATGTTTTTTTCTTAAAAATGGAAAACAAATTTTTCGAAAAATTTTCAACAAACAACTTTAATTTTTTCTCAAATAATATTTTTGAAAAATATATTTTTCTTTTAAAAATGGAAAAAGGATTTGGATAAATCTATCGTCCGGAGGCGGCGTGAAACGTAGGTCCTCTAGTTTGTGAATGGCTTTTAAGTCAACCAGTACAAAGGGGAAGAGGAGTTCGACTCAGCCAAATACCCAAAAAAAAAAAAAAAAAAATGGTGTAAGTATGAAATATATACATAAATTAAACTTTTCGAAGCAATGCTAAAGAAAAAGGTGGCTGCGAAGCTGTTCTTCGACAAAGCCTTTTTTTGAAGGGTGCGCGGCTGGATCCACTGCATCCGATACTTAATTTACAGTGAACAAACATTTTTCTCACGAATATACATTTGAATTTGTATATTGGTATAGAAGTACGAAATTTTTTTTGCACTTTGATTTTTGCAAAAGCATCGCTTTTTTAATTGAAAATTAAAAAATAAAAATTACTCGTATGAAGTTTAGGAATAAAAAAAAAAAACTAGGTAATCAATTTAAAAATTCTTGTACACAGTTATAGTAATTCGGTAAAATTGGTAAAAAACAATAATCCGAAAATTCCTTATTAAAAATTTTCCGTACTTTTATGCAGAAAATAATTGTGAATATACAAGCAAAATTTCATATCAATTCGTAAATATTTATTCGAGTAATGCTTGAGTCTAGATGTATGGAAGCTTTAAAATTTAAAAATGGAAAAAAAAATTTCCAAATTTTTTTAAGAAACAAAAATTATTTTATCTTAAATAGTAAATATTTTTCCTTAAAATATAATTAAAAGGTATAAAATTTTCTAAACAAAAAAGTCTAATTTTTCTCAAATAATTTTTTAAAAGTATATTTTCTCTTACCAATCCGTAAATATTTACTTGAGAAATTTACTAGGGGTATGGAAAAATTTAAATTCAAATCGAAACAATTTTTTTCCAAAAAGTTTGAATAAAAGAAATAAATTTTTTCAAATAATTTGTTTTAACTATATTTTGTTCAAGATAAAAAAAATTTTAAACAGAAAATATAATGTTTTGTATAATAATTGTTTTAAAAGTATATTTTTTTCTTAAAAATTTGGAAAAAAATTTCAAAAAATGTGGAACAAAAAACTAATTTTTTTCTCAAATTATTTCATTAAATTATATTTTATTTAGAAAAGAGATATAAAAAGGTTTTAAGCGAAAATAAATTTATATATTCTCAAATAACTTTTTTTTAAATGTATACATACTTTTTTCTTAAAAAAGAAAAACGAAAACCCAAAAATTTCGAACATAAAAATTTAATTTTTTCTTAAATAATTTTTTTAAATTATATTTTGTTTAAAAGAAGATATAAACAATTCTAAAAAAAAAAGTCTAATTTTTCTCAGCTAATTTTTTAAAAGTATATTTTCTCTTACCAATCCGTAAATATTTACTCGAGAAATTTATTATATGTACGTATGGAAAATTTAAAATTCAGATGGAAACAATTTTTTTCCAAAATTTTTGAACGAAAGAATTTTAGTTTTTTCAAATAATTTTTTTAATAATATTTTGTTCGAGATAAAAAAATATTTTAAGCACAAATATAACTTTGTGTCTAATAATTTTCTTAAAAGTATATTTTTTTCTTAAAAGTTGAAAACAAAATTTCCAAAAATTTGGAACAAAAAACTATTTTTTTTCTCAAATAATTTGATTAAATTATATGTTATTTAGAAAAAAGATATAAAAAGTTTTAACAAAAACAAATTTATATTCTCAAATAATTTTTTTAAGCATACTTTTTTCTTAAAAAAGAAAAAAAAATCCCAAAAATTTCGAACATAAAAATTTAATTTTTTCTGAAATTATTTTTTTAAATTATATTTTGTTTAAAAGAAGATATACATAAGTTTTAAACAAAAAACCATTATTTTTTTGTTACATAATTTTGAAAAGTATATTTGTCCTTAGAAATAGAAAAAATAGGACAACCCTACCAAGAATTAATGACAATCATACCAAGAGATTTAATCGCCGCTTGGCTATTGAGTAAATATCATTTTTTTAACATTTTTGCCTAACCAGACAGTGGACAAGTTTCAACTAGAAATACTTCAATTTTTCATCTTTTAGCGAATTATTATAGAGAATTAGGCTTCTTCGCACTGCTTTTGGCCGCAGATCTATTGTGCAAAGCCTGCTTAGGTATCCTATATTTTGAGACTTTTTAAAAATGTTAGCCCAATCTGGGGTTTATGGTTCCATAAAAAAGTCATAGTCTTAAGTATACTCTGCTGAGTGAAAGTTTATATATATATATATAATTGGCGCGTACGCCCTTTTTGGGTGTTTGGCCGAGCTCCTCCTCCTTATTGTGGTGTGCATCTTGATATTGTTTCACAAATGGAGGGACCTACTGTTTCAAGCCGACTCCGAACGACAGATATTTTTATGAGGAGCTTTTTCATGGCAGAAATACCCTCGGAGGCTTGCCATTGCCTGCCGAGGGGCGAGCGCTATTAGAAAAATGTGTTTTTTTTTCTTAATTTTGGTGTTTCACCGAGATTCGAACCGATGTTCTCTCTGAGAATTGCGAATGGTAGTCATGCATCAACCCATTCGGCTACGGCGGCCGCCGTAAAGCTTAAAACCAGAAATTCCTCTGATCCTCCGTTGGGCACCCAGGTCTGACCAAACTTTTTCGGCTTTAGACGCAAATTTAACATATTTCTATTATAGCTAACGACTTGAGCTTCCAGGTAGCTAGGTAGCTGCCTAAAATTCAATTTTCTATCGATTTATGGATATAACATTTTAAAAAAGATCCTCGAACAGGACGAAAAAAGGCCAGACCCGGGTGCCCAGCCGAAGGTTTTTAAAAAAGTTGTCCAACGGAGTGATAAGCATAGGCTTAAAGCTGAAACTATTTATTAATACGGATGAATAATTGTCAAATTTTAAGTATTTTTTATTATTTTTTATACCACTTGTTTTTGTTTTAATGTATCAAAAAAAAAAACGGTTTCTGTGCTTTTTAAATAAAACTGTGTGAGACAAAAGCTGTTGACAACTTTTAATTAATTTTTTATTTCTTTTATTTTTTTGTTTAAAAAAAAAATTATTAATTTTTATAAAACTTTTATAAAAAAGAAAAATTAAAAAAATTTTGGAAAAACAATTTTTTTTTATTAATTATAAATGTTTATTATTTCATTCGTACCATTTTATAAAAATTTTATAACAAAAAAAGTTTTTACAAAAAAAAATTTTAACCGCTTCTATTTCACCCAGTTTCATTTAAAAACCACACAAACCCTATTTTTGTGTGTTGATACTTAAAAAAAAATTAATTGTTACCAAGGAAAAGCAAAAAAAGTTATAAATTTTTATTTGTTTTTTTTTTATAAAAATTTTACAAAAAAAAATTTTTTTTAAAGCTTTTATTTCCCACATTTTTATTTAAAAATCACTCACTAATTATCAATTTTTATAAAAAAAAATGTATGACTTTTTTATAAATTTTTTATTATTTTTTATTTTATAACACTTGTATAAAAAAAAATATACATTTTTATAAAACTTTTAAAAAAAGAAAATATAAAAAGAGTTTTACCAAACAAAATTAATTTTTTTATAAATTATAAATTTTTATTATTTTTTATACCACTTATTTGAAAAAAAATTATAAATTTAAAAAAAAATTTTATAAAAACTAAAAAAAATTCTTACAAAAAAATAATACATTTTTATTGCTTCGTACAAATTTTTACAAAAAGCAAATTTTAGAAACTTTTATTTCCAACATTTTTATTTCAAAATCATTAATTATAAACTCTTATAAAAAAAATTTTATTAGTTTTTTATACCTCAATGCGTGCAAAAAATTGTTTATTATTTTTTGTATACCACTTGTTTAAAAAAAATCTATAAATTTTTACAAAACCTTTATAGAAAAGAAAATATAAAAAAAGTTTTACCAAAAAAAATTTTTTTTATAAATTTTAAATTTTTAATATTTTTTATACAACTTATTTAAAAAAAAATTAAATTTTTATAAAAAAACTTAAAAAAAAAAGTATAACAAAAATTTTTTTTTATTTAAAAAGCACAGAAACCATAGTTTTTTTGCTGATACTTAAAAAAGTAATAAGATTATAAAGGAAAAGTAAAACAAAGTACACATTTTTTTGCTTTGTCAAAATTTTTACAAAAAAATTTCCCACATTTTTATTTAAAAATCATTAATTATAAACTTTTATATAAAAAAAATTTATTATTTTTTTTATACCTCAATCGCGCAAAAAATTGTTTATATTTGTTTAAAAAAAAATTATAAATTTTTACAAAACGATTATAGAAAAGAAAATATAAAAAAGTATTACCAAAAAAATTTTTTTTTATAAATTTTAAATTTTTATTATTTTTTATACCACTTATTTAAAAAAAATTTCAATTTTTATAAAAATTTAAAAAAAAAAAAACTAAAAAAAGTTTTTACAAAAACATTTTTTTACAAAATTTTATTTCACACAGTGTTATTTAAAAAGCACAGAAACCAAAGTTTTTTGTGTTATATAATATATATAAAAAAATGATCAATTTTTATTAGTTTCTAAAAATTGTTACAAACGAACTTTTTTTTAAAGCTTTTATTTCACACATTTTTATGTAAAAGTCTTTAATTATAAATTTTTATAAAAAGAAAATTTTTAGCCCTAACACCCAGAGTAGAAAACCCACATTTCGTTGCTAGACAAGGATTAAATGCTTTGTTTACCAAAAGTTAGCGAAAGTGGAGTTTGACCTCAATGGAAACAGGTGATTAGTTAAATTTTTTTCCTAGTAGTTAGAAATATAATAAAAAAATTATTTACAACATCAGCATTAGTTGACGTTTGAGGCAAAATATTCCTTTTGTTTTTGCTATTTAGCTCCTAAAAAAATACATATATCTACAAATTCCCTTAATAATTAGTTGGATGCATTTAAAGATCAGCATATCTGCAAGCGAATCTCTTACTAAAGAGCAGTCATTATGTCACTACACCACACATCTACATGTGTATGTATGTATGTATGTATGCACATTGGACATACCTAAGCAAAATTTCCACTTTCGTATGCCAATGCATTAGACTGCATTAGCAATCAAGAATGCAATCAATCGCGTGTGCTGAATTCTTAACTGTAATTAGATAGTTCTAAATGTTCAGCAAGTAATTTATGTGAATGGCACTTCGCGCACTTTGATGTGTGGAGGTGAATAGAAAAGTGCCGCTTTCAAGTGAATCGCTAAATAACTCATTAGGCAAACGTTGCGCTACACTTTCATATTCCCATTCACTTTCACATGGACAGTGTCGGAGTCACAGAGTGTTAGTGTTAGTGGAAATGACTGAAAGCAGTCAAATAAGTGGCGGAAATGAGTGCATTTGCACTTTATGTGCCACATTTAGCTTTTTTAAATATTTATATAGGCAGCATGTACACGTGTGTGTGTGTGTGTGTGTAAAGGAGAGCAACTGAAACTAAAACTGTTTAAGCTCATATACGAAACCGCAGCTCATATATGGCGAGCACGTTTCAATGTTTAATTTCCTTCAGTTTTGCTCAAGCAATACACAAACAAAAAACAAATCGACACATGCGAAATATTCATAAGAAAATGAGTTACATAGCGCGCGCTTATAACCGAGCCAACGGATATAAAATCTTCATATTCATCTTCAACTCTTCGCTTTATTCACGTTTTTCCGTTGTTTTTGCGTTCGAATTGTGTGTTTTTTTGTTTCACATTCGAATTCATATGAAATGCGCCAAATGTGTCGCGACTCATAACTTAGTAAAGCACATCTGTTTTCCGCTTCCGGTTTCCGCTACGCGCACATGCCCGACAACACGTTCTACATTATTTTCGTTTTCGTTTTTTTTTTTTGCACTGGGCTGACTTACTTAATGCGATTTACGCTTAGTACACAACACGCAGGCGCATATGCACACAGGTGTAAGCTGCCGTTACAGCTATTCAATAATCACATACCAACAAAAACAAAAGTGCTCACACTTCACCATCCAAACGTGACTAATCCTTCCGTATTCACGTCCGTTATGTTTCAATGGCGTCGACTGACTGTTTGAAAAGTTGTAAAAGGATTTTGTTGATTGTTGGCATTCGTGTGAAAAGGATTTGCCAACCACCAACGTGTTCGATGTTGCACATGAAGCAAACGGGTATGCAAGCATGAACTAGCGGCAGCATGCAGCCACTTTGCAACATGCAACTTGCTTGTAAGGAGATATATAAACATGAAATTATGTACGTTTGACCAACAGACTTTCAGTATTACTCATCTTTTTTGTTTCCCTAAGCAGTTTAACACTACTACTTAGGCTTTCAAGCTTTCGTACCTGTGTTTGCTTCAGCTCCACCTAATACTTCCGTTGGACAGGTGTATGTAATTTGTTGGCATCATTCGATGGATGAGCGAAAACAGGAGGTGAGGCAGCATCATCGAGCTTAGGAGTGGAGCAATTGTTTACTACAGGAAGTACTTAGATGGATCTTACGTGTTTGGATAAGTTCTGAGTGACTCCGTTGATAATACAAGGTGGCGCAAAATTAATAATCAAATTTGGTTTCCGTTTAAGTTTTTTACTAAATAAAAAATTTAATAAAAATGAGAAAATGTTTTTGTGTGATGAACATCCTTGAAAATCCTTGACCTTTATGCGTTCCCGCGCTTGTCTGTTTGTATACTGCAGCGGTCTAGTTCACAAGTGTCAAATATAGCTTTGACGTATGAAGCCATTTGTAAAAATTGTAAAACTTCCAATTGGGTGATTAATTTTGCGCCACCTTGTGCTTCTTTACATCACTGCAAGTTCAAAATTCGCATGATTGCAATTAAAAAATAGTTACCTAATCTACTCTGGCAAAAAATTGCACCATATCTCAAGGGGTATTCAATGATTAGGATGGCTATAAAAATATTAATTATTTAAATTATTAAGAGCGTAACTAAGTTTCCGCTGTTTTTTTGATGAAAATAAAACTTTATTCTGAAAAAATGGTTATAAGTGAATTATTCAAAGTATTGCCCATCGCTGGCTACCACTTTTTCCCATCTTTCTGGTAGATCTCGTATACCGTCGCGGTAAAACTGTTCATCTTTTGAGGCTATCCACAGATCAAACCATTTTTGATGTCTTCATATTAATGGAACTGCTGGTCAGCTAGACTATGAGCCATCGATCGGAACAGGGGATAATCGGACGAATATGGCGTGTGGGGTAGGATTTCCCATTTCAGTGTTTCCAGATAGATTTTAACGGGTTGGCAACGTGAGGCCGAGCATTGTCATGCTGTAGGATCACTTTTTCATGCCTCTCCGCGTATTGCGACTGCTTCTCGCGCAGTGCTCAGCTCAACCGCATCAATTGAAGTCGATACCGAACCCCAGTGATGGTTTCGCTTGGTTTTAACAGTTCATAATAAATAATATCAACTTTGTCCCACCAAATACATCACCTTTGCAGCGTGAATATTCGGCCGAGGCGGCGACGTAGAAGCATGACCGGGCAGTTCCATGACTTTTTTTTTCTTTGGATTGCTGTAATGAATCCATTTTTCATCACCCGTCACGATGCGATGAAGAAACCCCTTCCTTTTTTGTCGCTGAAGCAGTTGTTCACAGGCGAAAAAACGACGTTCAACATCCCTTGGCTTTAACTTATAAGGAACCCAAGTCCCTTGTTTCTGAATCAGTCCCAAAGCATGCAATCGCTTGGAAATGGATTGGCGGGTAACTCCCAACACTGAAGCAAGCTCTTCTTGCATTTTACGTGGATCCTCATTGAGCAATGAATCCAATTCAGGGTCTTCGAAGGTCTTTGGCCTTCTCTCACGCGGACGGCGGACGGTCGTCAACATTAAAATCACCGCCTTTGAAGCGACGGTACCAATCTCGGAACTTTGTTCCACTTAAAGCAGCATCTCCATAAACTTTTTATAGCTCCCGATGTCTCGATGCGCGTCAGCCGCCGTTTTTTCGAATGAAAGAGGAAAATCAACACTTCCATTTATTCGACGATTATTCGGCACAAAATCAGACATTTTCACAAAATCAAAAGTTTATGATACCAAAACAAAATCACAAATGTGTCGAAGCAGTTTGTTTACCATATGTCTAAGCCTGGACTTGGACAATTTCTGGACACAGTCGGATGCAGTCGAAAATGAGGCCAGGCATTCCCTAACCTGTTTCGAATGCACCGTCACTGACCCAAGGGCCCTTATTACCGCTTGGCTGTCGGAGTAAATATTACTTTCTTGACTGTTAGTACGCATTTGAGCAGCCAATCAGCTGCCTCCTTGATTACGGCTACCTCTGCCTGAAACACACTGCAGTGGTCCGGTAACCTGAATATGAGTCTGTTGGGGAATATGAGTGGAGAAAGTTCCGGTTGGACTAAGCGAGGGTATACACTGATCCGTTCACAGGGGGATAAACTCAAAGTTTTTAAGTATGCTTGAGTGACCATGCGTGAGGTTGAGTCTATAGCCTGAACCCCTCAGTCTGATTGCAATACTTGCAGCGGCAATTCTGCCTGCGATGTCTACGGGTAGCCAGAAACTCGCGGATTAAGGAAAACCAACCGCCCGAGACAAATCCTCTTTCACCAAGACAATGCGAGCTCTCACGTATCGGCTCACACAAAAGAGTTTTTGAGTACTCAAAAGATCAAATTAATGAGTCAGCCGCCTTACCCCCTCGCGCACTACCTGCCACGTCTATGCTACTTTAAAACCTTAATGAAGCGACTGCCATTTAATTGTGCGTCTGCCTTCGCGTTTGTATAATTTATTAGCACTTTAGGATCAAATTATTTCGCAGCACTGATTTAGCTGGTATTTTACTGGACAAACAGTGTGTACAAAGTGTATGTGCACGCATAATTCTTCTAAATAACGAAATGCTTATTGGAGTGATTTAATGAACAGCTCATCTCGAGCGCATTCAATTTGACGCAGCCTATTCAAAGTTATTCGCTTTGCTCTCCTTCATAGCGCACAATGCTTATTGTCGCATACACACACACACACATACTAGCCCAAACGCACTTACTTGCCAGCAGCCTATGTGTTGAATGTTAATCGGGTCGTAATTTCCAATCGACTACATTTCTGACGCATTGTCATGTGTGAAGTTGAAAATGAAGTTACTCCCTATTCAAAAGTTTTAGGTTGGCATGGCATGCATTTTGGGGTCACCTGGCTGTGAACGAAGTGAGATGTAGATTGGATGCTCGCCACTAGCTACAGTATTAACATTCAAAGGGGAAGGCAGCTTGTCAAAATAGACAGCTCTGCTGCAGTTATTTATAATGTATTCATATGCGTCTGCCAGTGTGCATATGTGTGAGTATGAGCTCATGTATGTATGTGTATAAGTGACTGTGTAAATGGGTCAGCGGATATTGATAGCGGCTGGAGTTACATTGTTTGCCTTTAAACTTGAAGTGGCCTTCATATGAAACCTGAGAGTTTGTATTTTGGAGTGACTTATTTTTGAAGTATTTTAAGCTCATAATTTATGCGTATTTTTATTCCCGTGTATAGGAGTGTATTCTGAATTAACTTTCACACTCCCTCGCCTATTTCCAAAAAAGAAAAATATATATATATACGAGTATATATTACGGGTGATCTGATTGGAGGTACTTTTTCCAATAGGATTTTTTTGACAGATCACGTGTGACTACTGTCAAACTAAATAACATGAAATTTACATTTCATAATGGAAAGACTGATACTTCAACAGTGCTTGCAAATAGTACAATAGGTTTTTTTCTGTTTTTTTTTTTGTTGGGACAGAGTAGCAAGTGCAGTACTCAGACATAATTAAATCCATTGGACTGTACTCGGGTTCCCTCTTTAACTTTCTTTAAATCTACCCGACCTCCGAAGAAATCTGAGTAGATCTTGTGGTGCCAAGGAGCCAAGGTGGTCGCTTCTTAACACATCAGTGCCAAAGACCTCAAGCCTGATTCGAGCGAAGGCGGAGCAGACGCACAGAAAGTGGTCCGCCGTCTCATCCTCCTCTCTGCATGCTGGGAAAAGTGCACTGTCTGAGATGCGCATCTTTTCCATGTGCTTTGCCCATAGAAAGTGGCCCGTCATCAGTCCAACCAGCCTCCTACAGTCCCCTCTGCTTAATGACAGGAGGAACTGCGACCGTCGGTCGGACATGATAGGTAACATCAGTTTTGTCCATCTGCAGCCTCTCTCAGCCTGCCAAGCTTGCTTGTAGGTTAGAGTAGCACGTTTACTAACCGTGGCTTTGATGGCTGCAGCAGAGAGTGGCAGAACGGTCTCCGGGCCAAAAAAGAGCCAGAGATCTCGTTACCCGCGATACCCACGTGTCCCGGGACGCATGTTAGCATTAGGCTATTATGTCTACCGACATAAATCAGCCTGGATTTACAGGACTCGACTACCCTTGAAGTGGTTGGGGGGCTGTCTAAGGCCATGAGCACAGCTTGGCTGTCGCTGCAGACACATATAGATCTGCCTCTCCATCTGTTTTCCACAACAAAGTTCATCGCTTCTTGAACAGCATACACCTCCGCTTGAAACACAGATACATGCTTTCCAAGAGCAAGGTGCAGTTTTGTCGCGCTAAATTCCACGTAGACCCCAGAGCCGGAGCCGTGCTCGGTCCTGCAGCCATCCGTGAAAATGCGAAAACAGTGTTTGCTGGTCTAATTTTCTGAGTATGACCACAATTGAGCATCTGGTAGTACAACACTGTATCTCTTGTCAAGCACGACTCTGGATAGCATGGAGTCAAGTGGCATGACAAGGACCATTGGATCGAGGTCCATGCCTCCTCTGTTGTCCAGTGCGGACAGGGGCCGTACCAATTCTCATTGTGCTTCAGCCTGCAGATGGCCTTCAAGGCCTCAAGGCCTCTCCTTGTATGAAAACACGAAGTGGTGGTAGACTAATCAGAGCATCTCATCCAGACCACTGATGCATAGGTGATAATAGGTATTACTAAAATCCACGCTCTGTGAAAAGTGTTCAACGCGCGCTCAGGCCAAGTGTTAGTGTACATAACCGTCCCACCGAACGCACTATTCGGCAAACCATCGGCAAAATTAAGAATAATTTTGCATTATTCGATGATACTCGACCGATTAGATCACATACAGGCTGAAGTGAAGAGAATAATGTGGCTATAAATGAGAGTTTTGCCGAAGACACGGAAGAATCGAATCGGCGCTGATCTTAACTCAACTTGGCCTAGGTTATGGCACTACTTGGGAGATTTTACGCTAAGATCTTGGTATGAAAGCATATCAAATACAGCTAGTCCAATTTTGAATCTGTCTCATCGTCCATCGGCCCATATTTCTTTAAAGACGAGGCTGGTGCCAATGTAACAGAGAATGGCGAACGATATAGCGCCATGATAAACGACTTTTTGATGCCGGAAATTGAAGCTCGTGTTCTCCACAATATTTGGTTCCTATAAGATGGCGCAACTTGCCACACAGCCCGTGAAACAATGGACTTACTGCGTCGTCGTTTCGGTGCGCAATTTAACTCTCGTCTCGGACCAGTGGATTGGCCCCTAAGATCGTGTGATATCACACCTTTGCACTTTTATTTGTGTTGATGTGCAAGGTCTGAATGCTTTGCGGACAAATCAGCCTCGATTGAGGCATTGGGAGCCAACATTACTAAAGTTATTCACGGGATACTGACCGAAGTTCTCCAGCGAGTCATTCAAATCGAATTACTGCTGCCAACATATGAAAGGGACTATCTTAAAAAAATAAGTGTTATGAATATGGTAGATTATAAAGATTACCTAATCAATTTGAGTTTTCGTTGTTTTACTTCAATTTACTTCACCTCGAAACTGATCACCTTTTACAACAACCGCGTTGGGATGGCTCTTATGAAATACGAAAGAAAATTTATTTTACTCATATTTAAATCAGAGTAAAGTGTTGCCAATTTGTACACGGCCTTGCCCACTAGAGGGTTAATGCAACTAGCGATAACATTTTTCAGATTGCAGTGCTTGACTCTAAGCTGAAAATGTTGGTACGTTATGCTGATGCGTTGAAATTTGGGCATCAATCAACCAACATTTGTGGTAATGCCTTGCACGCCGCCAAAGGCATATAAGCAGAATTTACTGCTGTGCAGTTGCAGTTGAAAGCAGTTAAACCAAAAAGGCTGTACTCCTTTTACTGATGACGTTACGTCTGAGCCAAACGCAACAGCTATAGATTACCGTTATTGCTACTGATATTGCCCATGCCATTGCTATTATTTCCGCTAGCCGCAAGCTGGCCTATTGACCAAAGCCAAAACAAGCACTTGGGGGAATTTATACAGCGGCAGAACCTAATAACAGATACAAAGTTGTTTCGCTCATTTCTATGAGCAACGGTGAATATCGATGCCACTGCAACAAAGAGAAGCCGCAGTGTTGTTATTGGTGTTGGCACAAATGAATGTCTGTTTACGTCTCGACATTAGGGCTGGTCATGACAAAAACTAAGCAATAAAGTGTAGTGACGCGCCCTATTTGCTTTCAATTTTGTTTTTAATTACATGAAGAAAAAATCGAAATTGACATCTTTTATCTAATGAAAATGTGTAATAGACTATTTCCAACAGGAACTTAACTGTGGTTAAAAGCTTTGCAAAGTTTCAGAAACATTAAGGGTTCCCCTCACAGTGCTTAGAGTTAGGTTAGGTTAAATGGCTGCCCTTGCTTTAGGTGTAGTAGTTATCTCTTCTTTTTGTAGAGTTATTTTCCTGAGCTGATTTTTGCTTCGACTTGAGATTTGTTGACCTTACCTACTACAGTTTTTATGCTGCTTTCATGGCATTTACCTCTTCACATTTTGTTAATAGTGGGATCATTTACTTTGTTTATTACAGAGAATATATATTTGTGCTAAAAATTAAATACTTTTTTCTTATTTTTTTTAGTCTCATTGTTAAACATCTCTTGTATCTCTAGGCTAGCTTCCTTTTTTGGCAAATACTTTGTGGTAGAAGGTGTATGGGAATATTTTAAATAATTTGGTAACAAATTCAATGTAAATAAACATGAAGCTAAACAGAAATAATAGAAAACATAGAAATAAAATGTTCGCCAATAATCTTTAAATGAGTGGAAACCACAACTAGCCAGCAGAAACTTAGATTAGCCGAGCGTCTTGATGTTGTTGCCGACCCGAACGGCAAATTCGGAGTTTTAAAATTTTTCTGAGTTTTTTCTCACGCACCAAGCCATTGAAATTTGTATTGGCAAATGTGTGATTTGTCCTCGCATTTCAATTTTATTCCCCAAATGATGCATTTGATCTCAATGTAACATAAATGTAATGTCTAACATACCTGGTATTTTTTTAGCTATATGAAAACTATGGATATCGATAACTATAGTTTGACGGCTAAGAATGACAAACTGTGTTGACATTTCTATACAATAAAGTTTGGCAAACCATCGCGTATCACGTTTAATGCCAGAACAACGCATGAAAATTGAGGAATTTTTGTTTCCAAAAATTAATCAGCTTAACATCGACGACATTTGGTTTAACGAAAAAACGGCGGGGGAAGAGCATCGAGATCTACAAAAAGGTTATGGAGATGCTGCTTTAAGTGACACAACGTGTCGAGATTGGTTACGTCGCTTCAAAGACTGAGATTTTAATGTTGACGACCGTCCGCGGGAAGGAAGGCCAAAAACCTTCGAAGACGCTAAATTGGAGGCATTGCTCAATGAGGATCCGTGTCAAATGCAAGAAGACCTTGCTTTAGTATTAGGAGTCACCCGCCAATCCATTTCCAAGCGATTGCATGCTTTGGGGATGATTCAGAAACAGGGGACTTGGGTTCTTTATGAGTTAAAACCAAGGGATGTCGAATCTTCACGCTGCGAAGGTGATGTCATGTATTTGGTGAGACCAAGTTGGTATTATTTATTATGAACTGTTAAAACCAAGCGAAACCATCACTGGAGATCGGTATTGACTTCAATTGATGCGGTTGAGCCGAGCACTGCGCGAGAAGCGGCCGCAATACGCGGAAAGCCATGAAAAGTAATTCTACAGTGATTGAACAGTTTTACCGCGACGGAAAAAGTAATAGCCAGCGTTGGGCAACACTTTCAATGATTCACTTGTAACCATTTTTTCCGAATAAAGTTATATTTTCATCAAAAAAACAGCGATAACTTAGTTGCGCACCTAATACAATAATAAAAAAAAATCATTCCAATAATATTTTTGCTATGTACTAGCATTTTAAATTTTTAAGTTCTCTCAAGTTCTTAAAAAACCACCCTATATAACGCTGATTTATTTATTTGTATGAGATTCATTGGCCTCATTCGAATTTGTTATGGTACTCATACTTCGCATAACTAATATTTCCAACATTTATATTTCTAATTTAATTTTTGGAATACAAGGTGAAGTCCAAAATAAACAAGACTGGCGCCATAAAATATTTCTGATTCCGTCATCTTTTTAATCAGTTAGTGCGTTGGAAGTTACATCCCTAGCTGACTTCCAGCAAAAGCGTGGAGACATTCGGTTCAGTGGAATCGAAGCTGTTGCGTCTAAAGTGTCAGTATGTTTGTGTCATCGTTACAAAAATGAGTTTCGAACAAAGAGCTAATATCAAATTTTGTTTTAAAACCAGTAAAACGTTTACCGATACATTTGAATTGATGAAAAAAGTTTATGGCGATGATTGTCTATCTCGTGCCAGAGCTCATGAGTGGTTTACACGATTCAGAGAGGACATAAGTGACAATACATAAATATACGGCCGCCCGAAATAGTAATCACCGCCAACTCTATCGAAAATGTTGGTAATTTATCAAAACTGAACCGAAATCAGCAATGAGATTCATAGGATCGGAGTTGAATATCTTCAAAACATCGATTTATCGTATTTTAACTGATCATTTGGGTTTACGAGGTTAACTGCGGTTTGGGTTAACTGAGGACCAAAAATTTCTGAGAATTCAACATTCGAAACATCTCATTACAGAGGCGAGAAAAGACGAGAACTTCCTTTACAACATTATAACTGGTGATGAAACGTGGTGTTTCCTACATGGGGGGGTGGTTGTTTATAAAGGAGGTATAATGGTGTTGCCTTCTAAATGGCAACAAGTTTGCGAACAAAACGGGGCATATTTGACTTGAATCGGATAATTCTAAGTACGTTAAATAAAGCGTCAAATTTTGGTCACAAATACAACATTTCATTTTCCCCAACCCAATATAATAGGACCTAAGGGGTCGATATAATAAGTAAATATAGTTTTCCCAGTCGCAAAAAAGACAATTGCTGTTTATGCTGGTGACTATAGACTTACCAAAAAAAGTTACAGTTGCTCGGCAGCAATGGGTAAAATACTGGATGATATTAGAATTAGTTTTGACAACGGAGACTTGACTCTACTTTATTAACTTGATTTTTCTAAGGCACTTGATTCAGTGGATCACAAATTGTTATGTTTGAAGCTTAAACACTACTTCGGCTTCAAAGGCAGTGCGGTGAAGCTCATGGCCAGCTACCTTGGTGGCAGAACGCAGAAGATTAAGACGTAACAGTGTGTTGCATGTTGACAATATCCCTAAATTGTGGATAGGTACTAGTTCCCTTACCTTTATGGATAAGGTAAACAATTTGAGGTTTATTCTTAGTGCAAAACTTACCTGTGCTCACCATATAAATAGGGTTGTGGGGAATATTTATACTACATTGCGCAAGCTGAGAGTCTCTGCAACATTCCCGCCTGAGGAAACGAGGTAGTATACAGCAAACTTGACTCCACATCTTGCCATAAACTTAATGTGGCATTTAATAATGCCACGCGTTATGTATATGGGATTGGTAAACGAGTTGATATATCCGCCTGCCGAACAAGTTACTGCGCTGTTGCCTTTACAATTATTTGCCTTCTAGAAATTGCATACGTATGTGCAAATTTACATTATTCAAGTCCCCTCCCTACCTGACAGAGAAGTTGATACCAGTAAGGTCTCGCAGGCACAACAAATTCATCGTTCCCATTACCTATCATCATCTATATTATTTTTCATTAACGCTGTTAAAGTGTGGAGCTCATTACCCGACACTGTGAAGGCTGGACTTAACAGATTTTACTACAGGGCACAAGTCCATAATTTCTTTAGAAGTGTTTGATTGTTTTGAATAAGGGCATTCAATTTTTTTTTTATATTCTCTAATTGCTACTTTTTTTTTCTAAATTTTTCTTTTCTTTTCCTCCCACTAAAGCTTATCTTTTTATTATTATAGTTAAGTTACATATATTGGATTGATTTGTTAATGAACTGGTGTAAAAATTTAGATAAAGAAACTTTCATGTTAAAATCATTCTAGTTGTACGAGAATACCTATACTAATGTTGAAGTACTATTAAAAGACCTTAGTCTTAATCTGTACTATTGAAATAAATACAGAGTTGCCAATATTCGACGGACCCATCTGACAACCTTGTATCTTTTGACAGAGACTTCAGATCGCTTAATGACATACCGCGTTGGAAGCGTCAGTCCAAGCAGATTTTTATCATGGAACAGTATACGCCACGCGAGCGCTCCCAAATTGTTGAAATTTATATTCAACAAAAGAAGTCAATTGTGAAAACTCAACGTGCGTATAAAAAATTAAATAATGTGAAAAGTGCGACTTCTAAGAACACCATTAAACGTTTGTACGAAAGGTTTTCGACTGGTGATGCTCTTTCTAATCCAAAGAGGTCAAATCAAAACCGACCAAGGCGATCGGATGAGAATATTGCTCTTGTACGGGCCAGTGTTGAGGCGTTGCCAAGGACATCCCAAAATCGCCGTTCTCAGCAGTTGGGCATTGCTCGGACCACTTTACAACAAATTATTCGCATTGATTTGCGTTTATTTCCGTATAAGACTCAATTGACGCAAAGATTTTTGCCTGCGGACAAGCCTCGTCGGTTGGAATAGGCCCAAAGAGTCATCGAAATCCGTCGGGTCCATCGAATATGGGCAGCCCGTAAATAAATAAATAAATTAATAAATAAATAAAATATATTTTAGATCATCTGTGAAACTATATGCTACTATATTTACTTTTTTCTTCTATAAAAGTTAACCCACCCTAATTTTCGTGTACATTTTATGTGCCCAAATGTGTCCAGAAAGATTTAAAGTTCTTTCTATGTTCGACTCGCAGTCATATTTACATTTCCGTATTAAAGGAACCAAACATCCAAGGGCATCAAAAATCGAGTACCACCGAAAATTCTAACAACTTGAATGTGCAACGCGTATCTTTTTGCAAACTATATAAATCGAAAGCTTGCAGTTTAATTTTCAGCACAGTCTACATAGGTTAGGTTAGATTAGGTTGTAGCGTCTGTCCACAAAGGCTCATACTCAGGCTCATAGCTGAGCGAGATACCGCATGGCGAATTTGTGCTGATCAATCTAAAACCAATGCGAACTTTCCCAAAACTTTAGAGTCCTTTAGAGTTCCACAGTACTGAGATCTTTCAACTCATTAAAAAATTGTGTACCTTAAGTAGTGACAATGCAGGCTAGTAGCAACGCACTCTCATATCGAGCGGCAAAACTTATTGAACAACCGATGGGTCAGAGAATTTCGCTTTATATTTGTAAGAGGATTTCATTTATTTTAAGGATTAAATCCTATCGGAACAAATAAAAACAAGGCTCTCTCAGCAGCTCGTTCTTTTGCTCGTTGCATGGCGCTAAAGCAGGGACAAGGAGCGAACCCGATAGCGCGACCATTGGGACGTATAAGAAAATGATTCTGAGTAAAATTTATGATTTGGCATTGGCCAAATGAATTGGTGAACTATACAATCTTAACCTACCATAAAGATATATTACTGTGAATGAAGAACCAGCGGCCTCGTCACGGCCAATAATGGCAAAGTCACGTCGTGAATATGCAAGCGCTTTAGCCCTGAAAATATACGCTGTGGTACTTGATGGCAATGGCTGGAGTAGTGGAAAATAAACACAACTCCTGCGTTGCAAATAACAAGTGAAGAAGAGCTGGCTGTTATTGGGTGTTTTTAATTGGCGCCACTTAGTAGCAGAAAGCACAGACTCTGCCACAATCGCTGAGATAGTTGCGGCGCCAGCCAAGAAGTTTAGTAGTTTGAAGAAACATGCGCACATACACACCTACATATATTTTGGTCTTATTCGGTACGCCCCTAAATATTTGAGATTCAATGGATTGCCACCTTGTGCCAAGTGTAATAAGCAAGCAACTGTTGCAGCAACGCATATGCAACCTTTGAAATCTCAATTCCAATGCGAAAGCTGTGGCATGAGATAGCCACCGCAAACCGGATAATCATCGCTATGGTATACAGCGGCAAGTGCATTCGTGACCCCATACGTTTGTGGGAGTGGCTGTGCGTATTCTTTGAACTGCTTGTGCTTGACGTAGGTACATATCCACATGCTGTTAATAGCCTGTAAACACATCCACTAGAGAAATTTGAAAAATTTTTATGCTTTCATAGAAGCAATTCGTACATTTTACTCTCTGTAATAATCTTTCTCTAATGCCTGTTTTTTTCACAGAATTCTGGAGGTAGTGTCAAATTAGAAAGATTGAAGTTTTTGAATGAATGGATTCAGATTACATCGCCAAGCGATGCACTGAGTTACCAGCAGTAAGCTTTTGTGCTACCGAATTTTTCTTCCTTACTCGAATATTTCATTCAGCATTTTTTCCGAAAATCTCTTGGAATTGAGGCATCCGAGAGCATTAAAATCATAATCATGGCTCAGCAGAAAACTTTTTCACTAAACCAAACTTTCTCTGTAGGGTGGGCAGATGAAAGCATGCACATGTGTATGTGTATGCGTTTCGTGTAAGCTGCGTGCATGTAGAGCGCAATAAGTGACAGGAAACGGATGCCATTGTTGACGTGGAAGTCAATTTTTGTGTATCTGATTGCGAACGGTTGCGGTTAAGTTGTGGATGAATGAAATCAATTTTTCGAAAATAAATTTCCATTGCATTGAAAACGGCTTTTTAAGCCACGATAAACCAGAGATAAATAAATGTTTGCGATGAACTAAAGGGCAATTAAAATGACCATTTTTCTTTGAACACCTGTGGTTGTTTGCAATTATGAGCTGTTACTCAAAACAAAAACAAAAAACACGAAAAAAAAATCAAAGACAAAAGAAGCAATGCATTGAAAACATTGACAATCTGTCCTCTTTAATCTGCAGCTCAACTCATTAAAGTTTAAGAGAAATCAAATGAACCGCTGACGTTGGATGCATTATTTTTAATAAAAAAATACGCGATTGAAAATTTGGTTGACCAGCGATCAACCGACTTTCATAGCTTGGAAGATGGCAGAGCCAATATATTTTGCATTAAATACAGGCAATTTGTTTATGCTGAAGTGCGACGAAGAACCTGCGCAGGATTTTCATTTACTCTAGGAGCCCAAACACATTTTTGTAGCTATAAGGCCAAACCATGTAAATGTGACTCTAATAACCGATTCAATATTCTTCTCAATTGCCGCGATTTCGGCTGAGTTTGATAAAGCGCGCCAGTCATTTCGTTCTCGTCCTAACCGGCGCCAATTGGACACACCAAGTGAAGCCAAGCCCTTCTCCATCTAATCTTTCCAACGTAGAGTAGGTGTTCCTCTTCGCCTGCTACATCGAATACTTTCAAGGCCGGAACCCACCGTACCCACGGGATCTTTATTCGCTGCGCTATGTCGTCGTAAAGCTCATACAGCTCATTGTTCTATCGCCTACGATACTCGCCGCCGCTAAGTATTAGTTTTGTTCGTCGAGAGAGAACTTTACTACTCAATTGACTACTTAGTCTAAAGTAGCACTTGTTGGCAGGAGAGATTCTCCATTGACGTGGGTGCCAATACGCGAATGCGCCGATTTTTTGCTTGACCCATTGCGTTTGCTTCTTTATCCAGTTAGGGAAAGGCAGAACAGCGTGATTGGTGAGGCCTATGCTGTCAATATTACATTTTTACACTCAACTGGGGATAAAAATAAAAAAAGCCGTGGTACACTTGTTGCTTCTGCCAAAAGAAATGTGCATATAATTTCTAATGGCCCCTTAACTAAACTTCGCTCTCCTTTGAAAATATATTTAGTTGAATATAAAAAAATGCGTGTAGCGTAGTACACATAACATAACAAAGTGAAACTTTCAAAGCAGACAAAGAAAGAGGAAGAGACCCGAGAGAGCATGAGCGAGAGAGAGATAGAGAAAGAATATATATCCAAATATTTTCACAACATTTGCAGAGAATACAAATAGACAAAATTTACAAAAAACGGAGAAGGGTCGACCGGTGTAGGTAAACGCCGGACACAAACCGTGGCAACAACACGCACTGCTCCGAGCGTTTATCACCCGCACAAACGCAGCGATTCCAGGACCGCAGCAACGGCACAAATTACCGCAAAGCAATACCAATAAATCCGACGCCGGAATGGATAGCACTTTATAGTACGCACAAGCACCAGCCAGGAAACGGAAATAAGCGCCAAAAAGTGGGCACCAAAAATATATTTTCTACAAGTTTGCACCAACAAACATGCGTCAAAAAGTAGGCAGTGTTATTTCTCACTAAAACTCAGGAAAAATAGCCTTAAGTGTATCTAATATATATATTATAAGGCATAGCTCTCTCTCTCCTTTTCCTCGACGTTATATCTTTTTTCTCTCTCGCGTAACGAAAATGCCCTAAACGTTGCATGACCTTGAAATTTTACTCTCCATTCTCGCTCGTCCATCGACGCCTAAGAAGTTTCACTTCAAAAAGCAGCCGCAGAGCGGACTTGCCTCTTTGAGGGTTAATACTTCAAGGCGAGGAACTGAATTTTTCTATTCTGGCTTATGCTGTTGTCTCTATGAGAAATTTTCTTTTACAAAATCGGCTAAACTGAATGATATGGTTGTAACTAAGTACACATACTTAACCTCTGCAAATCTATTTTCCATCAATGCTATTCGTGTTTGGAACTTTGGTCCAGCCTTCAAGTCGCACGAGCTTAAGTACACTTGGGAAATTTGCAAAATGTTCCGCTTGAGGGAAAAGTTACCTTCTTAAAAAGATCTAGGTTAGATTTGGCAGCCGCATCGCACATAGGGACAGCAATGCCACTTAGACCACGAAATGGATCCGTTGTGAGCAGAAATAAGAAAAGATCTAAATGGTTTACGCAACTTAGTAAGGGGATGGAAATCAAATGTAGGTAATATATTACAACGGGTCTTAGGACCATCGACTGTCTTGACTTAGACAAGCAACCTGGCTAGCCTAACCTCACCTAAATATGAGGAACTTCTACAATCTTTTGTGCGCATACTTTTGTTAACTCAGCCATAATATTGTACAATAAGCATTGATAGTTGCAGATATCCTAGCCTTAAATTGAAATTTGAAAGGGTCGAGCTAAGGAGCACCAGGAGATTTGGTGGCTCCTAAAACACTTAGGCTAAAGAGCCCATTGTATTTAAAGCTCTGGAAAGGAGGTAGATAGTCAAGGAGGGAAGGAGAAAAGCATCAGAGAAAGAGATAGGAAAGAATTGAGACAGAGATAGAGATAGTTAGTCCTGTGAGAATTTTCCAGATTCTTTGGCAAATCTGTAAATTTCCTCCAGTTTTAGAGAAAGAATATTACTCATTCTCATGACATCGGAACCCAATACTCGTAGCCTTGCTCTAGCAAAGGCAGGACACTCTCAGAGAAAGTGCTCAGTACTATCCGCCTCCTCCAAGCATGACAGGCATACCGGGTCCTCGATGATTCCAATGGTGGTCAGCATGGGTTGTGTCCTGTAATGATGCCGACCATCAACCGAATGTCTTTCTTTCTAAGTTTTAGTAGAAAGTTTGACAGTTTTCTGTTCGAACTTGTCACAAAACACTTTGCAGTTCTGCAACGTTCTAGTCCGGACCATCGCTCTTTATGTAGATTGTTTACACAATTACTGATACGATTCTTGATTCCTGCGGAACTGACTTCGATTATTGACTCTGGCCCCTGTGGGAGCACCGCTGATCCACGGTTGGCCAATTCGTCGGCAATTTCGTTTCCTTGAACATCGGAGTGTCCCGGAACCCATATAAGTACAAGCCTGTTTTGTCTTGCGACAGAATTAAGCTTCTTCCTACATTCTTGAACAATCTTTGAGGTTTGCTTCGCGTTCTCCAGGGCCTTCAATGCAGCCTGACTGTCACTGAAGACTCCAATCTGTTTCCCGCTCCATCTCCTCTCGATTATCCATTCGGCTACTTTCATGATGGCGAAAACTTCTGCTTGGAAAACAGTTGCCATTTCCCCCATAGCATAGTGATACTTATTACTATCGTTTAAGTACCTTCCGGCTCCAGACCCTATTTTATTCTTGGACCCATCGGTAAAGAAAATATCCGTGAAATCTCCCTGCATGCATTCTAGATTGCTCTATTGCTCACGCAATGGACATCTGACATCAAATGAAACTGTTGGTATCAGGTCATATTTAGGATACTGTGGATACTGCTCCGACAGCAACTTAAAGATTTCTCTGTGTCCCGTAGTTCCATCTTCGTGCCAGAAACCATATTTATGGAGTCTACACATTGCTTTTATTGCTTCCTGTTGTATATTAAGATCCAGGGGGAGCAAATCAAGCATAGCATTTAGGGCATCACCAGAGGTTGTACTCATGGCACCCGTGATGCATAAACATACACTTCTTTGCAGCCTGTATAGTTCCCGGATTGTGGACTTAACCATGCTCGGTCGCCACCAGACCACAGAAGCGTAAGTGATGATTGGTCTGATAAGTGCTGTGTATATCCATAGGACCACAGCAGGCTTCAGAACCTAGTATAGTAAGCAATAATTCACCTTTAAATTATTTTATGGATATTCTTCTTCTTATTTTTATTATTACCTATTAATTGTGGAGCCATATAAAGATGCGCACCACAAATATTTATTACGCCAATTATTTATTTTTTTATTTTTTATTATCTTTGTTGTGCTGTCCATTATCCATTATCCTGTGGTACTAGTAAACTGTTAAATAAATAAATGAAGAAATTAAATACAGAAATAAAAAAAAAAAACATTTCCAGCAACTGGGCTAAGAGTAATAACCTGGCTTCTGTCGCCAGGCTTATGTATTTCCCCTTAAAGGTCTTAAAACCAAGACTTACTGCAATTTTCCCTTTCTTAGAATGAAACAGTGTGGGAAATCTTGTATGGTATATTCCTTGAAAACTTGTAAGCGCGCACATATTCAAATAAAGAACTGTTGATTGCTTTTTTGATGCACTCTCTGTGCACCTAATTACATCGATTGACTAGTTAAATAGAAACCTACTCGTATTATCAGACGAATTATAAACACAAATGTCTAAAATCATCCAATTTAGCGGTGCTCCTCAGAGACATTACTACTTTTATGCACTGCACGTAGAAATTCAATGCATTTTTTCTATGCACTTTTCTTCTCTTCGCATCACCACAGAAATCAACAAAAACAAGTCAAAATGTGCTTGGCACATACGGCGAGGCGTAAGAGTGATGCGAGTGTGTTGTGAGTAAATACAAAACATGTTTTGGCGCAGACGAACTGTACATATGTGCATGTGTGTTTGTATGCATGGAAGTCGTTATTCTAAGCATTAACATTGCAAGAATGTCCTTGGAATAGTTTTCAAATACAATTTTAATGGATTTTTTAATGTTGTGAAAAGAGTTAAAGCATGACAAATTGTATTTCACCTACAGTGTGGCAGCCTTTAACTTTTATATAGTGAGGGCGTTTTTGTGCCAGGTTAGGCCACATATCAAGTGCGATTTGAGTGTAGTGGTAAATTTTTATTTTTGTGATATTAGAGAATTGACTTCTATTTCGTGAGATATTACGACGGTGACCGCCGTCGCCAAATGGGTTGTTACGGACTTAGTACTCGGGCATGAAATACCAAATAATAGAATTAATATAAAGGGTCTTTTCTAAAAGCGGTCGCTTCTTGGCAGAGAATGGCAAACCTCTGAGTTTATTCCTGAATCTAGAGTTTTGTTGTAAAATCGAATATCGTAACACTGTTTCATGAAAATCAACTTTGTGTTTATTTTTAATATGCGCGTAAGACTACTAATTTTATACAGTAAGCGTGCATACCCAGTTTTTCATCATACATTTAATTTTCCAAATGCTTTAAGGCTTCAACGTGATAAACCATAGGGAGAGGTATCCACTGCGTATACTTCCTCATAGAAGTTTTTACCCCCTGCAAGTTCAACTATGAATTTTACATTTTTATAAAAAAGCGTGTCCAACACTGATGCATAAGCGGCACAAACAGCAGGGTAAACATATTTTACCAGAAAAGGAAATCAAACTCGATAAAATAGGACAAATACAAATATTTATTGAGAAAGTTGGGCCCGGAGAAATATCATGAATCGATGAAGGCGGCACAATGGATCTTTCAGGTCGCAATGGTATAATGGGATTATTGTTAAGAAAACCATCTGTACAGATGGCTCAAAACTAGATAACAGAGTAGGTGGAGGGGTTTACTCCGCTGCCATAAAAGAGGGACTTACGGTAATAAAAACATGCAAAAATGAAGTCTTCATATACTCGGACAGTCAAGCGGCAATAAAAGCCCTTGAATTTAAAACACACTCGACAAAAACAGTCTTAGAATGTTTTAAACTTCTAAATGACGTGTCTAAGTGCCTCTAAAGTGCACCTTATTTGGGTGCTAGGCCACAGGAATATAACAGGGAACTGCAAGTCAGATGAACTTGCTCGAATCGGAACAACGGTCGACTTCCAAGTGGATAAGACGCTGATACCCATGCCTATAGCCACTTGTAAATTACTTATAGATAGGAAAACCATCAATAAGGAAAATACAAGTTGGCAAAATCTCACAACATGCGAACTTAGCAGACAGACATGTCCGAAATGGTACAGCGGTCGATCAAAAAGCTTGTGAAGATTTAACAGAGAAACTATGAAAACAATGATAGGGGTATTAACTGGTCATTGTCTGATAGCCAGCTACGCTAGAAGGCTAGGTGCTTCGATTTCTGTAGAAGCTGTCTTAATACAGAAGAATAGGAAACAGTCAGACACCTTTTACATGAGTGTGAAGTCTTAGCGCCAAGGAGGCTCCGCACTCTTGACATGGCATTTTAAATTGATGTAGCGGACATAGCGCATCTAAAACTAACGAAGCTTTGCTCGTTTTTTAAAGCTACCGGATGGTTTGAAAAGAAACCCATAGGGTAAGGATAAGTTCCAGTGGTATCACAATGGACCTATGAAAGGTCTTAGTGTGTCTTTGCGACAGCCACCACATCTACCTACTTACCTTTACTGTTATACGGTGTACAAAGTTATTACTTGTGAGTACAATTATATTGTCTATGACGTCACTATATCAGTATTTTAATTTCAATTTTCCTTGTTCACTCCGCTCGTGAGCATAGGGCCTCGACAAGGTTCTTACATCGTTCTGGGATTCTGGTTTTGCGCCGTCCCATGTGGTGTTGACATCTGCTAGTTCGCGCAACATCGACCTTATCCAAGTATTCTTGGGTCAAGCGCAACCTCTGCTGCCTGGCGGGTTCCAGTGCAGTACTATTCTTGCGATGCTATCTAGTGATTTTCTATGCGCGTGACCTATCCATCGCCACTTTCAGCATTTGATCTGCCATAAAATGCGTTCCTATTCGTTGATCTCCACAGCGCATCCTTGCGAATGTTGCTCGACCGGAATATTCTACAAGTGATGCAGAGTCATTTGATCACGCATCAACATACATATAAATCGAGAACTATTTAATATTGGCACCACTTGAATTCTTTGGTTTATTGCAAAATTAGCTCACCGAAGTAGCACCGGAAGTACGATTGAATTTGCTATTTATTTTTTTTTTCTGTGTTTCTGTGCGTCAATCCCACTGATTTGTATGGGCTGAGCTCTTTTAGTCACCAGCCAAGGGTTAGCAGTTAAGAAGCAGCAACAGCTCAAAAGCTGCCATCAGTGGCATGCCGAGCACTGATTTATTTCCCTTGGCAGGTGATTATTTGCCACCTGTTTTCTTGCCTGCATTTGAAGCAGTCATTGTCGGTTGTTGCGCTCATTTTGACGGATGTGAAAATTATTGCGAGATAAAAAATTTAATTTTACCGACTTGGTGACGCGGTCGTGGCAATCAGATGTGACAACTACGATGTTTTTTCTTGCTTTTTCTCGACACTCTACCAGTTTAGTCTCCCTAAGTGTTGTTTGTGTTGAATGCAAATTGAATTGTGAGATTTCCTTGTTGCTTGCCTGCATTGGCATGTGGAAAATTTGATTTCATCCACAGTTATGCGGTAGCGATAACACAAATCGCTCTACACTTGCACTTTTTGTGTATTCTTTAGTTCTTCAGTGTAGTGGCTTTTGCTGCCGATACTCTTCTGTTGCCGTGGCCGCTGCCGCTGCCGTTGCTATTTCTGACATACTTCTGGGAAAGTTTGCGGAAATCACTCAACGCGCATTTATTGACAATTTGGAAAGTTGCTCGAAAGACAAGCGCTCTATTTGGTATAACGGTAGCTGTGATTGCTACACTAAACAGCTGCGCCAGCCGCATTGCAGTGGTGGTAGATTTAACTTAATACTCCCCAGTTGAGTTAAAATAAGTTCGTTTCAGTTAGAAAAAATGTAATTTGGAACTCTTCGGTAGTGCTTTGGAGTTGTTATGGATATTTGTTTAAAACTTTGCAAATGCTCCCTATGCTGCTGATATTCTAGTATTAAAGTTGCAAAGGCTTTGCGTCAACGAATTCGCTTTTACTAATAAATTATTATAAAGAGATGAGGAACTGGGAAATCTGCATTGTTTGTAACTGTAAAATCAAATAAAGTTAAGGAGAGTGAGCAAGAAACAAATCATCATCAGCACACAATACGAGATGTGGCAATAAAATTGCAAGAATTTTCCAATAAAAAATATCAAATTTAGTTACGAGCTTAATTTTATTATCGACCATTTGTGCTGGTCTTCTTCTAACTCCACGCAGTGGTTCCAACGGTCCATTCATGATTAGAAGCATCCATGGTGATCCTCTAAAGTGAACCCTTTCAGCTTCACAACTCTGCCGATTTACAATTTCCTTGATCTAGTGCACGCGCGTCTGTTGACAGTTGTCATTTCAAGGTTGTAAAAGACTTCGTTTATTCAGAAACCAGCATTTACACTAATAACAAAGTCAACCTGGAAATACAGAGTAGAATCTCTCTTGCCAACAGGTGCTACTTCGGAATAAGTAGGCAACTGAGCAGTAAAGTCCCCTCTCGATGAACAAAACTTACACTCTACAAGGCTCTCATCATGCCCGTCCTAACGTAAGGCGCAGAAGCATGGATGGTGACAATATCCGATGAAGCGTCGTGTGGAGTGTTTGAGAGAAAGATTCTGCGCAAGATTTTTGGACCTTTACACGTTGGCGACGGCGAGTATCGCAGGCGATAGAGCGATGAGTTGTATGAGCTTTACACGACATATACATAACGCAGCGAATAAGGATGCGACGGCTACGCTGGCTGGGCCAAGTCCTCCGAATGGATACAAATGCTACGGCTCTGAAAGTATTCGTTGCCAGCTGGTGGTAGCAGAGGAAGCGGAAGGCCTCCTCTGCGTTGGAAAGATCAGGTGGAGAAGGACTTGGCTTCCCTTAGTGTGTCGCAACTTAGCACGAGAAAGAAACGACTGGCGCGCATTGTTAAACTCGGCCAAAATCGGGTAAGCGGTTATTACGCCAATTAAGAAGAAGGACAAGTGTAGTGTATTCCAAGCGGAGGTAGTCGCAATTAAGGAAGCAGTGGATTGGTTGCCCACTTCGGTAATTACCGTTAAGGAAGTAAAATTTACTTCGACAGCTTGGCGGCAATTAGAGCCTTAAGCTCGTTGTTTGTGCGTTCGAGATTGGTCGAGAAATGTCTGGCTTCTCTCTCTATTGCTTCCGAATTCTTCGATATTAGGCTCATTTGGGTTCCCGGTCAGAGCGGTGTAGAGAGAAACTGCTGGGCTGGTGTACTTGCTAGACAGGGAATTTTGGAGATGGTTTCGTCGCAGAATGAGAAGATTGGGGTTCCCATGAGAATCTATGGTCTGTTCCTGGAAAGATGGATCTCGCGTCAACTCAGCGAGCGCTGGGCTAATGCGCACTCTTGCAAGGTCGCGAGATCCTTCTGGCCACGGGTAGATCGGGGGCGCTCGAGAGACCATATAAGGCTAACAAAGCCGCAGCTCTCCATTTTGATGGTTGACTTGCTGTGAGATTTGAAGTTGCTTCAAGTCCATTCTGCAGAAGCTGCCTGGAGGACGAGGTGGAATCATCGCAGCACCTTCTTATCAGCTGCCCTGCTCTTGTCGGGCGAAGGTCGAAGGTTTAAACATCTGGGCTCTCACTTTTTCGCTACTCCAGTGGATATTGCGGGCTTAAATATCACACATCTGGTGAAATTCATTGAATCACCACTCGTTGGTCGATATCCTCAAATTCTCTAATCCAAGCCTTGGATTTTGTCTGGTTCTTCCCCCTTTCCTGTTCCCATCCCCCTATATGGTATCAAAACGGACAAATTTTAATTTTTTTGTCCAAGTGAGCCCCTCGCAAGGCCAGCCCTTTAAGTTAACCCCTCGACCCTCAAATCTTTGACTGTTTTTCGATAAACCTGAGAAATATGAAATTATGAGATCGCTAGAGGGTTATCGGCACGCCTTCAGCTTACTTCGCTGCTGACTTACAATCACGCAATATTCGCGATACATTCAAGTCACTTCAAGTGCATTTAATTTGTGATACCACAACACTCAGTAGAATACAGCCACTTACATTATGGTAATATAACGGCACAATATGCAAATTTTTATGCAATGTGCATCTCCCGGTTGTATGCGGAAAATAAAAGTTATTATGACACACTGAGGCACATGCCTACGTCCCTGGCTGGAAAATCTTGGCCTAGTGGAGTGACTTTCGCATTCACACCCGGCGAGTACCTGGTGTGTAAATGAGATTCCTTCATTGAGTGAGTGCGAATGTCGTAGCTATGCGGGCTTATGTGTGGAAAATCGATGGTTAGTCAAATGGGAATGGGTTTGAAACATAGTTCTGGAGAGTAACATAACCAAGTGATATGAAAAGTTTCTTGAAAGGGATTGTCAAAATTACGTGTGCATTGCAGCCGTGGAAGGTCTTGGCTGATCTTTCCATTACTGCCTTAGCTAAAAGCTTTCACGTGCATAGAGCAACAGTTACTCGTATAAAATGAATTAACAGTTCATAAAGAAATTAAATTCGCTTTCAGCGAAAAAGATAACATTTGAACCCAGCATAAAAAATTTGTATGGAAGACATCATCTTTTATTAGCGTTTATTCAAATTGAGTAACCACTGTGGGACAGTGCTAGGAGATCATCATGTGACCAATAATTGTTTTGTGGCAACATTTAATGGTGGAATAGAACAAATGGAAAGCAAAGCAGGACAACAAGGTTGTACGGTCACAGCAAGATTATCCTATAGGGACCCACGCTGCTCGAAAAGAAATCAGACTACACAGTCCCCGACCTTAACTTCAAGAAAGACTTTACGGTACGTTTTCCATCGAGATCCGAATGGGGTAAAAGGAAGGTGATTGGAAAATACGATGTTGAAATCTACAGTGACGTTTCTAAAATGAACTGTGGTGTGGGCACTGGCTTCCATTCGGAGTCGCTCAACCTATCTCAGTCAATTCGACTTCTTGACTATGCCAGTGTGTTCCAGGCAGAACTTTTAGCGATCAGAGAAGCATGCAAATCACTAAAACTCTACAAGGAAGTTTCAGACAGTTAAGTAGCTATCAAGCCCTTAGACTCATTTCATCCAAACTAGTCTTACAGCGTAGAGAGGAAAAGGAATGGCTTAGTCATTGACTTGTAATTACTCTGATATGGGTTTGCGGTCATAGGAACATACGGGGTAATGAGATAGCGGATGAGCTAGCAAGCAAAGGTTCGACACCAGACATAGCAGAGGCGGTGGCAGTCTCCACCCCACTCAGCACAATAAAAGCATCCATTGCTTCACACTATCATGCCTTACCCGAAAGAAGGTGGAAGGAACTAACCACATGTATTACAACAAAAATACATGGCCGTCGTATAAAATCCAAAGGACGAATCACCTGTTAGGATGTTCTCAACCAAACATTTCACGCATCACTGCAACCCTTACAGGTCATTGGAAGATAGCAGCCAGACTCAACCTCCCTTTCAATCTCATCTGCAGAAGCTGTCAAGCGGAAGGTGTAAAGGAAAGTCTTTTCCACTACTTATGTGAATGCCCAGGGCTAGCTAGGGCACGACTTCGCTCTTTCGGTAAGACTTTCTTACAGCAAATTAATGAGATCTCAGACAATGAGATAAAGAATTTGCTGCTATACTTGGACCTTACTAAATGGATCTGACCTAGAAGCAAAAAAAAAGACATCATAACACGAGGGCAGTGGTAGTAAAGCGGTGCTGGTTACTAATTAGGATTATTTCATTCACTTTATTAAATGAATATAGAATGGCGTAAGAAAACTCATCACAAGCTCCTTTGTTGTTATCTGGATACTATGTAATAAACAACGAAGGGTTCTTGAAAATGCTAAATACGCTATCCACGAAGTAACGATGAAACAACCACCAATCATAATTCATGTGGAGAAACTACAGGGTTTGATTGAAAAGTAGTGAGCCTTCCCGCGCGGAGCGTCTGCCAAGCGATTAACCGAATCGGCTGGTGGGGGAAAATGATCGTTGGACCTTCCCTTTCCACTAGAAACCGGTCCCAGTTCGCTGGCAACAGCGGTGCAGTCAACATCGCTCCGCGCGTGAAAGCTGTTTTAAAAGTGTGTTAGGATTTTGCAGTGGCGAAAATGTAGCTATCGTTGGAGCAACGTTACTCGATCAAATTTTGCGTAAAGCTAAACAAAACGATTACCGAAACCATTGGGCTACTCAAGGAGGCTTACGGGGAGCAATCTCTGTCCAGTGCCCAGGTAAAACGGTGGCACAAGTCGTTCAAGGAAGGCCGGGAGGACGTCGAAGACGAACAGCGATCTGGAAGGCCTTCGACGACGCAAACAGACGAAGATGTGAACCGGGTTCGTGAATTTTTGAACATTGACCGTCGTGCTAGTCTACTTGAGATCAGTGAAGAGTTAAATTTAACTTATTACAATGTGCGGGAAATCGTGACCGGAAAACTTTGAAATGCGCAAAGTGTGTGGCAAATTGGTTCCAAAGGTTTTGACTGATGAACAAAAGCAATTGCGTTTGGAAAAGAATCGTGAAGTATTGGAAAGTGACGAACAGGATAATAGTTTAGACAATTGTATCACAGGAGATGAAACCTGGTGCTTTGAGTACGATCCTGAGGGCAAGAGAGAGAGAGTGCGGAGTGGCACACGACTCCATCGAGGCGATCCAAAAAACTGTGGCAGCCGAATTGAACGCGATTCCGGCAGATGAGCTTAAAAAATGTTTCCTGCAGTGGAGGGACAGCTACCAGCGATGTAGTGACGCTCAAGGGTCCTATTTTGAAGAATATTAGTTGTATAAGCCAAAAGGTTTAATAAAGCTGCTTAAAAAAATAAGGCACATTACTTTTCAATCAAACCCTGTATATCTGTCATGGCTACATAGGGCATTCCAATATGCGTCTTCGGTCTTTAGAAAGACAGCTTTTATTGCCTTCCATCAGACAAAAATATTTCATACCGAAAGTTTGGATTTCTTAACGAGAAGCTGAGGAAAAAGTTTATTTGCTTAAAGTCTGTAAAAAGTATTGAACCAAAACCTACTTTCTACATGATTCTCTTTAACCTTAATATAGCTTTCTTAGACCTAAAGTAATCATGTAATTATGCCCGAAAAATCTCAATCTAGCCCTTCATCATTTCGAACAACGTTAGATGAGATACTTTCATCAGTTGTGAGTTGTAGAAGTACTCCATCAATAACTTATCTGCAGTTAAGGACTCTGTCAAGTTTCAGAAATGGCGAGTGTTTCCATTAGAAAAATATTAACTCAAATAGTTGATTTTTGTTTACATATCAGTTAGTCCCTTGCAGCCCTTCGGTTTATTCGTTACAATGAACGTTACGGCGCTTGGAATAAAAATCCAGTTGAAGTAATACAGAACAAAGAGCACTGTCAAAAAAAAAAAACTCAAGCTTCTATACTAGTCTCGGCTTACTCCAAGTAAAGCTTTACGCAATGTAGAAACCTCCCTCAAATCAAAGACCTCTCATGGAGGAATGCTCGCTCAGTGAGATAACTAACTCCCTTTCTGAACTATTGAAAGAGGGTAAGAACACTTACTCTGGTTTCGAACTAACTAAAAGAGCACTAATTTCAAATCGACTGATTTCTCTACAAGGCATACATGCATATCATATAAATGTAAATATTTAAATATATGCATGTATGTATGATATTTGCATTTCAAAATATACTACAGAAAAAGTCATTGATATATAGATTGGCTGCAGTAAGCAGTCGAATGCCTTCCACTTAAAAGAGCTTGCAAACAGTTGTCTCTGGAGCTGTGAAGTGTTATAGGATCTGACACATGACTGCATTTGTAGAAGTTCTCACGACACCTGAACAAATGAGACATATCACAAATTGGCACATATATCGCGTGTATGTATAAGTGGATGAGAGTAACCAGAGAACCCACAGCAAGGCTGGCAAAGAAAACTTGTGAAGATGCAGAAAGAAAAAGTAGCAAAAGCAAGCAAGCAGACGATGTCTGTCTTATTCATACGTCTGTTAGGTGTCAATAAAAACATTCAATATACTTATATACTAAAGTACATATGTATATGTGTGGACAGTTTTGTGGTGAACCCTTAATGCACTAGCTCATGTTTTTGCTCTTATTGCAAAAGAAAAACAAATTCAAGATGGAGAACTTAGTGAAAGTTCCGAGAAAATGCAGTCAAGAAGGAAAACAGAATTCAATGAAGCGCAAGCGAGATGAGTTCAAAACAAAATAATATGTTTCATTTTTCACATAATAAAATATCATATGAGTTAGACAATGAATTAGATTCTTTAACATATTTTTTTTGTATTCCCAATTATAAATTAATATTTTAGGTATGGGAATTAAGTTTCATTTCTTAGCGAAAGTAACGAATTATTTAAATAGTTAAATAATAGATGATAATATGCCACTGGACGCTACTACTTTACTCCATCTTTCAGGCAGCACGGGTTCTTCTGAAAAAAATTCGATTTCTTTTGCCTTCATCCATTCATTGAGCCAGTTTGCGATGCTCTCAAGAAGTGAACCGTTCCCCAATAAGGGCTCACTACATTGATCGGAACAGATGGTAATCCGAAGGTGCAATGTCTGGGCAATACAGCGGGTGTGGGTAGATTTCCCAATTCAGTCCCTCTAAATATTTCTGGACCGATTTAGCAACGTGTGGCCTGACGTTGTCATGCAGCAAAATCAGTTTGCTATGCCTACCGTCCCATTCCGGCCACTTTTCTTTGAGAGCTCGATTCAAACGCATTAGCTGCAGTCGGTACCGATCGCCAGTTATGGTTTCAGATGGTTTAAGGAGTTCGTAATAGATGACACCCTTCTGATCCAGCATGAATTTCTTATGGCAGGCTTAGTGTAATCATAATAGATTCATGGGTCAGTGACAATGCGATGCAGACCTTTCCTTTTTTCCGTTTAAGGAGCATCTCATACGATACCAAACGTCTCACGATATCCATCTTCTTCAATTGATGTGGCACCCAGTTACTGGTTTTCTGGACCACTCACATCGCGTGCAAACGTTTTTCGACGGTTGATCTGTCAATATCCAATTCCTAGGACATATCACAAAGGGTTTGACATGCGTCTTCCTCCAATACGCATAATTGTTTGTTGTTGCAGTTGAGTATGTTCGAACTTTTTCGGTGCCCCTACGCGATCTTCATCACTCACGTCGAAACTACCGCTTTGGAAGCGTCGAAACCACTCTTTACAAATTGTATCGGATGGAGCGTGATTACCGTAAATACTATATTGATCAATATACGACACGTTTCAGCTGCAATTTTCCTTAAACGGTAATGAAGAAGCCTGACTTCCCGAAAATGCTGTTTTTTCAGGACAAACGTATGTATTTTTAATGTCAGATAAAAGAGGATCTTTACACTTCAACCGAATGTCAACTAGTTCGAACGAGGCCTCACATATACACCTTCAAATCAGCAGTATATCGATATCACCAGCGATGTCTCTTTTACGAGGCCGGAAACTTAACAAAATAACAATAAAAAGAAAATTTAATATAACAGCACTTTAGCTTAATGAGTTTATTTATTTTTTAAAAGGTTAAAAAACAATAAAAATGTTGAAAAAACAAACAGATATCGCAGTGCTAGCAACGGAACCTTTCAGCTGGCTAGTGAATAATTGCTAGTTTACATATATGCGTCGTAGAAGATCGTAATCTTTCAGAAATTTATAGATTTTGGAAATGTTGGAATCGGAAGGATTAATTAGTAGTGATAGTGCATCATAACCATCAAAATGCTGATGTCTTTGTCTATCAAGTCGAGGGCAAAGGCTAATAAGTGCACTATACCAGCTGGAACATTACGAAATGGACACAGGCTTGGCTGTCTCCTTGGAGCAGATGTGCATTAGTGATTACACTGTGACCAATATGAAGGCGAGTGTAAGTCGTACTATAGCTAGATGGGAGCGACTATAGGTAACTTGGTTTAGTGCAATTAAGATTAATCCTGGTGGCTATAGTGAACCTAGCCAGCTACTAGTTTGGTTTGCCTCGATAAACATCATTTTTACATATATAATTTTATGTGGTGGTAGGAGTAATGCTCTTGGCAGTAGTATCAGCGATTGTAGTGCCGTTGATGCATGAATGCCCTGGTACTCACATGATTCTGATTTTATGAGGGTGAGAAATCAGAATATTTCTTATGATGCTTAATAGCTTATTCTGCCAAATTCTTTGAGAGGGGGATAGCAGTTCACGAATGTCGCTATCGTTTTTGTATCCTCTCCACCATCACCAGCATCATTTCTCTCATATGAAAATCTTCAACGCATTGCCTATTTTTCTAACGAAAATTTCAATTTTTGATATAAGTACAGAATGACTTTTTCGTGAAAAAACTCACTACAGAATATTTGTTGCGCTGTCACTTAAGTTGCAATAAAACCCCCAAATTGGGGGACATTAGAATTCGTTTTAGAGGCATGGTTCCTTCGGCGAAGTTTCTTATTTTTATCCCTAGAATACGGTTTTCACAGAGCAATGGGCGATTTTTTTGCCTTCCCACACACATACATGCATGCTCATATACATCCATAACTGTATACAAAAATACTTGACGAAGTCATCCGAAATTGTATTATAAAGTATGAATTATTATACGAGAATGAGGTTTTTAGCATGAAAATACGTACTTATAAGCTCAATAATTGTAAAATACCTTTTTTCGTAAGAAAATTTTCTGTGTCCTTGCAGAACTTTTTAACAATAAATAATTGACGCCCACGCGCTTTGTTGGGTTTTAGCCGAGACCCTTTTTTGATTTGAGGTGTGCGTGGTGACATTGCTCTACAAATAAAGGAACTTACAGTTTTTGCACCACCTCGGAACGGCATAGGGCTTTTTATTGGAAGATTCTTCTAGGCAGATGCTTTACATTTCAATTCAACCGGGCTATTCGGGTCATGTTCTTCGATTTCGATGTAACTCAAAAATATATGTTGCTCTCTGGTCATAATAATGAGATACGTATTTTTTTGTTAGCCCGAAAAAATTTTTTTTCAAGATTTATCGGCAATTTTGTTTTTCGGCTCAAAATCGATTTTTTTTTTCATTATATAAGAATTTTTTTTTTAAATGCTCATAACTTAGTCAAAAATGAACCGATTTTAATGATTCTGGGTTCAAAATGATCGTCATTACTTACACGAACGACTTCATGCGGAAACAATTGCAAAAAAGTAATTGAAATTTTTTTATTTTGCATCGGCGTGCCAAGAGTTGACCGCTAATAGAAAAAAAAATTTTTCTACCCTTGTTGTTTCATACCCGCTATGAGTTTCAAACCCAGGCTCCATTGAGTGGTAGTCGCGCACAAACTCATTCAGTTGCAGCGACCGCCACACCACAATTAACTTACTGAAATACAGTTCCAATTTGAGAGCAAATTCTCCACCAGAAAAAATTAAAAATTGTGTTGCAAAATGTTGAAAAAACTAACATTTTCATCGGAATGACTGTGACTTTTTACTATTACTTTTTACAATTATTTGAAAAATCACCAGAGAAATAGTGAGAAGCACCACATACAAAGTAAAAGTGCAGACGAAAGTGACAATGAAAAAAGGGAAGTAGAGCAGAGCTGGTAATTTTGTGGTAGACCAAATGCAACCGACATGATGACGGAAGTTGTGGACGAGGCAAGCACAAAAAGTTGTACACAGTTGATCGATTTTAATTTTTTTATTTCTGTTGCTGCTACAACAATGATTGCGTCTGTACATACAAGTAAATATAAAACAAATGTCTTCTGTGTTTTATTGCAGCTTGCGAAATTATTCCACTAAAATACTTCTAAAGCCACTAAAGGGGATTTCAATATTCGATATCATTAATATATTTTCCACTGTTGGAATAAAAATTACAGCAAAGGATTATGAAATCCAAAGCACCTACAACTGAGACAGAGTTTAGTTAAGCTATGCACTTGGCAAACATTTCTCGCCTCATCAGTATCGTCAACTTGAGCATTCAAAATTAATGAAGCCATCAAAGAGTGTTTAAAATTTTCCGTTTCGTGAAAGCTAAACAACTGACTGAACTACGAGTGAGTCGTGCGCTTTGGCTGGCTGCTAATTTTAGAGCAACTCCTTCATACAAAATTCTATTTCGTGTTCTACTTTTGTTTAGTTTGTTTAGTTACGTGCAGACACTTTGGCGCGAGACGCTGCCATGTTTTCAAACACGTTTTGATGACCCCTTTTTTTGCTATTGTTAAAACTTGTAGTAGTTAATTTCCGGATAATTTACATGTTCCAACATGTGCGACTCACATACATGCATACATGCATGCATAAATGATGTTCTCACACATCACACATGAGCAAGAGACCCACTCACGGTTGATTAAGGAAGTCTCGGCAGAAACTGGTTTCTTTCGAAATGGTTCTTTACCAGTTCTGCGGCGGTGGGTGTGAGTTCAACCTGAGTCTCGACATTGAAACTACCGGAACTTACATTCCAGCATTTTAGCACGACAACCTGAGTACAGTTTACAGAGTAGAGTAATAAAAGGTAAGTCTCAACCTACCTGTTCTTAGAAGTGTAAACACAAGGCTTCGGTAGGCAGTCACGTAACATGGTTGAAGTGCCGCTCTGGCTCTCCCTAAATAGCACTAAAGTGCCATTTTGATACCATTATGAGATCTCCAGCAGGCAGATATGAACAACCAGCCAGAGCTGTTGTTGAAACTGCAGATTGATGGAGTTTAGGTTGGCACCACGAAAGGGTAGTCATGTGCAACTTGCTAGCTGATCCTACGAAATGATCTCACTATCAATTTCTTTGCTTTTTCTTTACATTGGTGGTGCTGTTGACCTTTACTCGAAACTGGGTAGGCTATCATGGCATGGAAAATCCCAGTGGTGAGTAAGGGAACAAATAAAGCAAGGTAAACACCGTCCGTAGAAGGTCAAGGGCCTCGACGCCGACAACCGTAGGACAAAACTAATTGTCGCGAAACCGGAATATGAGCTTCGTATCGATGATGGAACCCAACGATGCAGACCGACGCTAAAGTTTAAGGCCAAATAAGGAAGAGAAATAAGGTGGGCGCACTGCCCCAGGCTGTCGAAGACAGGAGCACCCACTGATCTTAGTCGCCTAGCTGGCAGAAGCGGACATTTACACAGAAAGTGCTAAACAGTCCCCTTCGCTCAAAGTTCCCCACACCAAAGATCGGTAAACACAGTTACTGGTCTGGAAACTGAATGGTGTGGAGTTCCCAGGATTATCTGCTTCCTGCGTCTATTGTACTGATACCATATGATTTTTGAAATACCAGACGAACATGGAACTCTATCTTTTCTGCGCTTTCCTGAGAAATAAATTGCGTAATTCCTCTTTAACAACAGTCAGAGGGATGCCGATGAGCAGGTAGGAGGTCTCTTAGACCAATTCAGTCCCCTTCCTTGCAAGTCCAACCAACCAACCATGTCCCTCTATGTTTCTTTGTCCTGGAAACAAAATCAGAGAAATGTTACTCGTATGCCCAAGAGATTTGAGCTCCTCTTTACAGGAGTTGACTAGTTTGGATCTGCACCATGGCATCTTCAAAGCCTTGAGCGCCTTGACCTTCGAAAAAAATGTTCATATTTCCCTCGCTCCCATGTTTCCTCAGCATTTGCATGCTTACAGGATCGCAAAGACTTCTGCCTGAAAAACACTAGCAGACAAGAAGGCAATTTTAAGGAAATAGATTAATTGGACGATTTAAAGAAAACTCCTGCTCTGACTCCCGATTCCATCTTCGAGCCATCTGTGAAGACAAAGGTACCAGCTTCGGTGCAGATTTTCCCCTGATTTCAATCTTGTCTACTTGGAATTATTACCCTGGCGCGACCCTCAAACTCTAGTTTGCGGACAGAGAGATCTGTCCGAAGTTGGTGGAAATACGGTGTTAGCTGTCTAAAAATGCTATCATGCCCCTTGAGAGATTGCCTCCAGAAGCTAACCTCCTTTAATCTGATTGGTCTTTGAGCAGCGAATGAAATAACGTAAAAGCCGATAGAAAGTAACTGCAAAACGACCTTTAGGGCAGCACTGAGCCAGATTCTACATGCTTCGGTGATGCCAATATATGCAGTCCTTTGCACCTACACCCTGAGTTTCGTGATGTTATAGACCTCCCGAAGAGCTGCCTTCCTAACCACACTTCCATACGTTCAAATTGGCAGAACCACCTCGTTGTATACCCAAAGCACGACCTGTGGCTCATGTCTTTCTGGTACCTTTGTCTTGATGGTACCTTTTATCAGGTATGCGGCTGTGGAATAGTGGTCAGTATACCTAGAGCTACAGAATGGATAACTGAGAGCGAGCGGGAGAGCTACCGAATCAGAGTATGGAGTGGCAGAGCCGGGCTTCCCAAAAGGCTCTGGGAAATGCTCAGAAGATGCCAAATTTATAAATGGAATATAATTGGTGATAAATTTCGTTACAATATGGAACAAGTTCGAACCTCTGTGGGTAACAGAACGCTGTGGAGTTATGTGCAACGAATTGTAAATTGTAGATCTTTGGCTCACCCAATGAGACTAGACAGTTACTGGTGCAGCCTCAATAATCCCTTTTTTGAAAAGCCGCATAGGGCTATAGCGAAATCATTTTTTTACATCTTAACTCCTTCTGTAAAGTGAAAAAAAAAATTGATCATTAACCACAAATTAACTATCAGAGAGCTGGAAGCTTATGGATTTGTTCACGTCATTGAGGCTAATGGTTTGGGTTTGCACCGTCTTTCTGCTAAGTTGGTCCCAGACGACCTGAATGCAAAATCCAATAAAAGACCGCGCAGATATCGTCAAAGACAACATTCGTCAAACGCATCATTACTTGAGAGGGGATGTGAGTTTATGACAATCACAGACACCAAGCGAGTGAGTTAACCAGGATCAAAAAGCACGAAATTTTCAGTTCAAAGAGAAAACGATGCTCACATATTTTATGCATTAAAATGGTATTTCACACAACGAATTTTTTCCAGAAGGTCAGATAGTTAATTAGGATAATTAATTGGGTATTAGGAGACGTGAGACGTATACGAGAAATAATTCACCCAAAAAAAAAAATTGTGGGGAACCAACTCGTAGAGTTTGGACCATGATAACGCTCCGTCGGTCAATGCCAGCATTATGCCTTGAAGTTTTGATCAAGAACGAAGCGAGTATCATCTAACAGCCAACGAATTCACTTGATTTGACTCTCTGCGATTTTTTTCTGTTTCATCGAGTCAAAAAAACCACTATGTACAGGGAACGGGGAACGCTTTTTAATAGCCGAGTAAAAAGTACTGGAAAAATTAAAACGGCTCTGATGGATTTACCGAAAATATAGTTTCAGAAATGTTTCGAGAGCTGTGTCAAAGACTAGCAAACGTGTGTTACAGTTAGGGGGGAGTTCTTTGAAGGCAATAATATCCCTTTTAAGTAATAAACTTGTACTTCTGTATTTCCTGTTCTGTATTTTCTGAATATATTCCGGGAACTTTTTGATCAAGGTAGAATAGTCCAATCTCCTATAAAAAAAAACCCGTTAAATTCACTCTTCAAGCTTTGTGAAAATTTGAAAAAAATATTATCAACTTCTTATCAAAATTTCACATTATTTAATCGTAATCCTGGTTTAATCATAATGTTTAGAAATATTTCTCATATGCAGTTTTATGGCCCTTTGAATTTTGATAAAATTAAGTGCAAGCCTCAACTGGCCCAAAAACTGCGTTGATTTTTTTTAATTTTTGTTTGCTTGCGGTCCTGCGCAATTTCTCCATATCTAGACATCCAACTCCCTCAGCAAAAAAAGTTGTCAATAATCAACGATCGGCATGCCTCGACACTCCATTGCCCATAAACTGAAGATTAGTGAGAAAAAAATTGATAAAGCATAAATGTGCTTGCAACATGTTGCACTGCTGAGCAGCTGGTTTGATGGCGATTCAATACAAGTGTGATGACCCACAATTTCATGTCGTAATGTTGCTGCTGTTTGAGTCAATGTCCTCAATCGCTTGGTACGGCCCATCCATAAAGTGGTAATGTTTGTTTGTGGTGTTTTATCGCCACTTCTTCAACACAGATTATTTTGGTTGACAACAACTGTTGCAGTTGGAGTGTTATCACTTGCGGATGATTGCTGGTTTGTGTAGCTGGCAATTTAGTTATTTCTTTAGCGGGTGTTGTAGGCCCTTTAAACGTTACATATCTGTTTTCAGGTTTTGAAAGATTTTATAATTTGCTTCTACCTTTCGCGCTTAAGCACTAATTTCAATTGAATCGCCCATTTGCATTGATTTCCATTTATAGGCCAATCCCCTTTGTTGCTATGCCAACACAGCTAAAAGCTATACACGCCGCGAAAGCTGGCTTATCTTCAAAGCAGAAATGTGTTTCATACACTGGCCATTGTGAACCATTGGGGGCATGTCTATAGTTAGACGTATTAGGCCGGGACGTCTTTTGAAACGATGGGACACTTGGAGACTCACGACAGTCATAACCGGCCTTTGGTCGATCTGGGAATAAGCAGCCAAAATGGGCATCCCTCACAACACACACTGCCACAGTTATAAACAACCGGAGAAAAAGGAAACAATCTTCCATTTCGTCTGTGAATCCCCTGCGCTATGAAAGGAGAGAATGTCGATTCTGAACAAACCACTGTTCGAGTGTCCGAACAACATAATAAGATTCTTAAACCTCACAGACTGGATATAGTCTTGCTGTAAATAACCATTAAATAAGTTGATAGCGAGGAGGTGGCAACAAAATGGTGCGAAAGCGCTTGTTGGGCTCTGCATGAATCCCCTCATCAACCAACCAATCAACCCAAAGTAAAGGCTTTACGATATATAGCGGGCTACTGCAGACTTGACAATCAGAGAAACGATGATATTGAACGCATATGTGTAGTTAAGGACTTAACTGAATGGAGTTGAAAACGCCGGAAAGAATGAAGCAAACCCGTTAAAAGTATGTCCCTAAAACAACTCGTGATATCAGTCTTAGATCCACCGTAACTCGACCGCCAGGAAGATCTACTAGAAGATGGCATGACTGTTGGACACCAGGCTCATGGCTATATTATAAATTATATTATATGATTTATTTATAGTTAATCATTTATTGTTAACACTTTTTGTTTTTTTAAATAGGACATACTCCTAAATAAAATATGAAGAAGGAGAATAAAATAGATGAAGTTATCAAACGTATCATTGCATCAAAAATGGTTTTTCTGCGCACAAATCCCAGGCACATCGCTACTGAACTCATGGTACAAGGTCTTCCCAAATATATTATATTTAAGTCTGAGCCAATATGCTGAAGAAGCACTAGACCAAACTATATGAATACCACATTGATACTCACTGTCTATCTATCGATTTTCAGCAGAGTTTTGATAGCCTAGACTGAAGTAAAATAAAATACTTGTTGCAGTCTATAGGCATACCAACAAAGCCTATTGGACTTGTTATTACGACCCTTACAAATACGACAGCAAAAGTTATAATGCAAGGAGAATGTACGGAACTGTTCTCTATTGCTTCAGGAGTTAAACAAGGAGATGCCCTCTCAACACTGATATTTAATTTGGTACATGCAATACTGACTAAAACAGAAAACAATAAATGGTTCGACGCCGAATGCGCCCAGGCAATAGCTAAGAAAAATGAAGCTGGCAAAGAATGCTAAGAAGGTCCACCAGAGCAAGTAGAGAGGCATACAAAGCCGACAGAATTGTCGCCACTAAATTATGCCGGACCAAGAGAAAGCAGTCGCAAAAGAGGGAACTTGAACAACTCGTGACGGATTATCACACCAAAGACATTAGAAAATTTTACAAGCGTGTCAAACAACAAACAAAAGACTTTCAGCCTCGTCCTAACATCTGTAAGGATGAATACGGAGTTATATTATCTGAAGAAAGTAGCGTAATCGATCGGTGGAAAGAATTCTTTTCAGATATATATAACCCCGTTACTGCAAGCGCATTATCTCTCATAAACTTTACGCCCGACAATAATGCGAGGGAGACGGAACCAACTTTGATGGAACGTGATAAAGCTATTACTCATATGAGTAACAATAAGGCTCCTGGGGATGATGGCATTCCAATAGAGCTGCTGAAGTACCTCTACGACAACGGACGTCAAGTTCTGCTACACCTCTTTTTAAGAATATGGCACCGAGGCAGCATTTCGGAAGCATGGCGTGTAGGGTTGGTAACTCCTATTCACAAAAACGGAGACAAATTAAACTGTGAAAACAACCGTGGAATCACTCTCCTAAATTCCGCATATAAAATCTTTTCTCGAATCCTCGCATCCCGGCTAACTGCGGAAGCACAAAAAATCTTGAGCGAATACCCAGGCGGATTTCGCCCAGGTCGATCAACAACAGATGAAATCTTTATGTTAAAGCAAAATCTTGAAAAATGCTATGAATGCAACTTAGACCTACACATCCTGTTCGTCGATTTCAAACAAGCCTTTGATGGTATCCTCCGAGACAAAATCCTAGAAGCGCTCTCCAACTTGGGTATCTGCGACAAACTTATGACCAGCTGATCCTGGCAACACTATCTAACACCACTGGAAAGAAGTTGTACAACAAGCGGTGGCAAAGCCCTTCGAAATCTCCTGTGGCGTAAAACAAGGCGACGCGCTTTCCACATCTTTATTTAATCTCCTTCTTCACTATGCGATAAAAAACGAAGTGAAGTTTGGAAACCTTCTTAGTCGCTCAGGAATAACAATCGCGTACGCGGATGATATCGCAATAGTGACAAGGAACAAAAGATATCTCATTGAAACCTCCTGTAATATTGAATTTCGAGCAAAATCAGTAGGCCTTAGAATAAATGAAGGCAAAACTAAATATCTGAAGGTCTCCCGCAGCGTAGAAAGACAAAGTCCTGAAAACATCCAAATCGGGGCATTAACCTTCAAATATTTGGGAGTGTTAATAAAAAATGACAACAATAGTTACGACACAATGCAAGACAGAATAATGGCAGCAAACAAAGCATATTACGCCCACACAAAATTGCTGAAGTCCAAACTGCTCACACGTGAATGTAAACTCCGCCTCTACCAGACAATAATACTACCGGATCCTACGGCTGCGAGAGCTGGACATTGACAAGGAAAGACGAAAGTAGGTTAAGTGTTTTCGAACGAAAAGTACTCCGAAGGGTGTTTTGCCCCATACGCTGCAACGATGGAACGTACCGAATACGTTACAACGATGAGTTGCTAAGCTTATGCCGGGGAGAAGACGTCGTGAAATACATTAAATCCCAAAGGCTTCGATGGTTAGGGCACACTGTGCGCATGGAACACAGCCGCCCCCAAAAATCGTTTTTATCAACGAATTGTCTAATGACCCGAGCCCAAGGACGTCCAAGGTTAACCTGGCTTGACCAAGCCATAGCCGACCTGAAAAAGCTACGAGTTAGGAGCTGGGGATCTGTGGCTATGAACCGTGCAGATTGGAAGAGGATTATGGATGAAGCTAAAGCTCACCCTGAGCTGTAATCACTACCTGATGATGATGATGATGACTACAAGCAATACTAAACGAAATAAATCCGAATGGAAGCATCTACAATAAGCCATTCCAAATGTGTGCCTATGCAGATGATATCCTAATAATGGCAAAAACTAGAAATGAGCTAAAGGTTGGGTTCAAAAAGCTGGGGGAAAGAATACATCTAGCTGGACTAGCTGGATCTGTAGTTTGGGGCAAACACATTCCAATGTGTAAAAGAGTTCACCTACTTGGGCACTATATTATCAGCCAACCAAGACATGTGGGTAGCAATCAATGATAGAATTGGAGCAGCCAATAAAGCATATAATGCTAATCTAAAATTGATCAGATTTGAAATATTATCGCGTGAGTAAAAATTAAGAATGTATAAAGCATTGATACGACCTGTGCTTACATATGGCTGTGAACTGTAGACGCTGAAAGCTAACGAGTCAAAACAGCTAATGTGCTTTGAAAGAAGAGTGCTCCGAAAGATCTATGGTCCGCTTAGACTGACAGATGGCACTTATCGCATTAGGCACAATGCCGAACTGGAAGACATAGTTAAGAAAGAAACTATAATAAGATTTATTAAGTCTCAACGACTTAGATGGCTGGGTCATGTGGCTAGAACGCCCAGGGAGCGGTTAACGAGAAAGGCACTAGATCTTCGCCCAATTGGAGAAAGAAAAAGGAGACACCCGAGGAAAAGGTGACTAGCAGATGTGGAAGTTGATCTTAGGAAAATGTGCGTGCAATGCTGGAGGGAAGTGACTGTAAATCGAGATCGATGGCAAGAAGATGTGAAGGAAGCAATAGTTCACTAAGGACTGTTACGCTAAGAAGAAGAAGAAGAAGAATGACATTAACTAGCATATCTAGCCCGTCGAAGGTTGTATTGGCAGCTGCTAAATTGAGTTTCTTATATCCCAATGTGCACTCGATTCAAATGTTCCAACGATATGGTGAAACTCTCTGTAGCTATTCCTTTCAGGTAGGTATGCATGCGATATTTTGTGGAATTAGAGTTTTCACTGGACTTGAAGCGATTAGTTGATACTAAAATGCACTAGTTAGCGCCAGTTTCAAGCTACCCGCCTTAATCTGCATGCATATGTAAATACTTATATGCATCCATGTATGCTTAGCTGCACGCACATGTAAGTCCGTAAGTGGGTTTGTTTGGGTGATTTTGCGAGGATTTGAATAGCCATTTGCACCGTGAAATGATTTTGTATACAAACACACAAATGTAGTTGTTTCATACAAATGCGATTATATACAAACGTACATATAAAGTTGTGTGTAACTTTCAAACATTGCGTAGTTAGCTAATTGGGTCGCATTTTCCAATTGACTACATTTGCCGCGCAGTATTCGGTTTAGTTTGTTACAGGATAAAAGCAGTGGTTTGAGGTTGCCGAAATTGAATAACTTCAATAAACTAAATAGGTATGTTTGCAGTTGAATTTAAAAGGACTTTTAGCAGCTATTTGGTGTGGCATGGATTACTAAAAAATTAATCTGATTTCGAAAAATTTAAAAGTTGTAAACTCAGCACTGGAGTACTAACTAAATGCGCGAGTTGCGTTAATCAAAATGAAACTATTAAAGGGTCGTAGGCGATTGCCCTCAAAGGCACTTCTCCACGGATTAGTTAAAAAGTTTTAAAAGTTTATACGTCACACTATATTGACACCCTATTGTTAGATTTATAATATTTGCAAATGGCGTCGTACGTCAACCATATTTGACACTGGAGAACTAGACAACTGTAGTAATATGATACAAATAGGCAAGCATCAAAGTGAGCACTCAAGGTAATTTATTTTATTTACAGGGTACGGCACTCGAACTTTAACCAAATTCAGACCGCTGGCGCAGCTGATGCACGGGCATTTGCTGTCTGATAGTCGGCTAAATCTGTCATTTAGCCAGAGTATTGTTTACAAGCGCACGGAAGCATTATGCCGGGAGTAAATGCGAGCAAAGAGAGTAATGGATTTAAAACGTAATAGTGTGGTTTCAAGGGCCGGTGTTGATTTTGAAAAAACAACAATTTTTTTTTTTAATTATTGTCATTTCTCTTTATTATGATAATATTGGTGTGGCTCAATTATATATGGAATAAAATATCGGACAAATGGCCGCCGCGGCCTCGGCGGCACACCTCCATCCGACGGTCCAAATTTTCGATGACGCTGAGGCATAATTGAGGTTCTATGCCGTAATGTGCCGAATTATCTCATCCTTTAGCTTTTGAATTGTTGCTGGCTTATCGACGTACACCTTTTCTTTCAAATAACCCCAAAGAAAGAAGTCCAACGGTGTCAAATCACATGATCTTGGCGACCAATTGACATCGCCGCGACGTGAGATTATTCGGCCATCAAATTTTTCGCGCAAAAGAGCCATTGTTTCGTTAGCTGTGTGACGAGTGGCACCGTCCTGTTGAAACCACATATCGTCAACATCCATATCTTCCAATTCGGGCCATAAAAAGTTCGTTATCATCTCACCATAGCGAACACTATTCACAGTAACTGCCTGTCCGGCCTCATTTTGGAGCAAATACGGCCCAATGATGCCGTCGGCCCATAAACTGCACCAAACAGTCACTCTTTCAGAGTGCATTGGTTTTTTGGCAATGACTCTTGGATTATAATTCGCCCAAATGCGGCAATTCTGCTTATTGACGAATCCACTGAGGTGAAAATGTACCTCATCACTCAAGATGAAGTGCGCGAAATGCATTTTGATTTCATAATAAGCCTGAATAACTTTAACGCGTTGTTTGTTTCGAATGGCCAGGAGTCCAAAGGACTTTCTTTGTCCTTCGTTATTATACTGGGGCCAAAGGGTTTTCGAAATAGCACATGAAGATATGGAGCTCCATCTTTTCTGTGCTTTCGTGAGAAAAAATTTTTACAGTTCCCCTTTAACAACTGTCAGGTGTATGCCGATTACTGGTTAGGAGGTCTATGAGGCCAATTCAGTCCCCTTCCTGGCAAGCTCATCAGCAATTTCATGTCCCTCTATGTTCCTATGCTCTGGATCAGAGAAATCTTACCCGCACAGCCAAGAGATTTGATATCCTCTTTACAGGAGGAGTGTACTAATTTCGTTCTGAACCATGGCGTTGTCAGAGCCTTGATCGCGGCTTGACTATTGGAGAAAATGTGAATATCTCGCTCGCTCCCGCGTTTCCTAAGCATTTTGCATGCTTACAGAATCGCAAAGACTTCTCCTTCTATAAAAGTGGTATTGGAATCTTAAAGCGGCGCTGGAATATCTGCGCTGTTCTTAATGCAAATTACGTTGGTGAATAAATAAATAATTAAATATAGGGTTTTTCAGTAAGGGTGCTTCAACTTTTGAACTTTTTTGAATAAAACACAAACGGTTTGACTTTCTTAACTATTTTTTTTTTTATTATCGAGTTTGAACATAAACATTTAAGTATGAAATTCGATTTCTTTTGCATGACCACCGCGTGCACGTTTTACGAAGTCCAATCGTTGAACCCAATTTTCGACCACTCTTTTGCATAAATCGGCCGAAATTCCAGCAATTTCGCGTTCAATATTGGCTCTGAGCTCACAAATCGTCGCCGGCTTGTTACTGTAGACCAATGACTTCACATAACCCCAAAACGGGACGGCTTGTTAAATGGACCGTAAAATGGCCGTAATGCTCTTAAAGTAGCAACAACAGAACGATTATTTTCATAAAAAATTTGCACGATTTGCAATCTTTGCTCAAGTGTGTAGCGTTCCATGATGAAATGTATACTAATGAAGTTTACAAATGTCAAGCGAAAAATAAAAAATATTGCGTCGTTCGCCCTCCCTATCGGAAAAAAGTTGAAGCGCACCTATTGAATAACCCTATAAATAAACTTAACCAAAATAAAAAAACGTGTTTCCTTTGTTAGGCCCGTGACTTTTTAGGCCATGTGTTTTAGTATTATTTCTGTTCCGAATTTTACTCATCTAATTTGATTTCAACCTGCGCAAGAAGTTTCATTTTATTTCAGTGTTTTTTGCATTGGTCGTAATCCAGTAAGTAGTGCTTGTACGACTCATAATTTACTATTTTGAACAAATATTTTACAAGAATTTCTGAGTTAAGTATATACCAAGCAGTCAATACAGTGAAACTCAATTTCCGGCCCATCCACTATATTTCGGGCGAAAGTGTAACTGTAAATGAAACAGAAGAACTTGCAAAGTGGCGCAAATGAAATAAACAAAAAAATCTTCTTTGTGGCGCTTATGCGCCGAATGTAGCTGATTGAACGAATTATAATGCGCCATATCCATATGTACATTAAGGGGGTATTCTAGTGCAGCGGATTGTGTGAATTTCGCCTGGTTTTTGAAGCGGTGAACAAAGGAAACAAAAAAATTTTATCGGTTTTTTTAATCATTTGCTTATTGATTCTTAAATATAACATTAAAAGCTAACCAAAAAAAAAAACAAAAAAAAAATTTAAATTCACAAAATTATGCGCAGTCAAAGTAGAGGTAAAAAAAGAAGGGTGCCTTGGTGTGCATGATTTCGACCCTCCTAGTGATATGAAAAATAAAAATCAAACGGATTCTTAATAAATATTATTATAGATGACGCTATCGAATGAGCCTTGAAGAAGTTAAAAATAAATTTTCACAATATGGCGGCTGTTTGAGAAAACAAAAAATTTTTTTAATTATTTTTCCAACAATTCCGTTTGTTTTTTATACTAAATGAAAAGTTATAGTTTCGAGCTAGAGTCATCCCATGAAAGAAAATAAAGAATATCCTCCCCAAATTTGAAGTAAATCGGTCTATTAGAACTCGAGATATTCTTACCACCAACTCGAAAAAAAGTAGTTTTGAGAAAAATGCGTTCAAAAGGAAACGCCTACCGTCTTTTGTTAAGTTGAAGCAGTCGGATCGGCATCGATGCCATGTCACCAAAAAAGGTATAACTCATGAAATAATAGAAGTTTTAAAAAATCCTTTTAATGACATATTTTTAAATGTCTGTACTTTGAAAATATGCGAAAAAATCTCGATTTTTTCAAAATTCTACACTAGAAGACCCGCCCATTCAAGAGATATTGATACTAGTTTTCCATCGGAATTATAAAATTTATTATATATTATGACTTCCACTACATTGTTTGGAAAAAATATTAAAATGCGTGGGAGCTGAACCGAATCGAAACTCCCTCCAAAAATCAAACGAATTTGATTCCGTTCTTAATATTCTCAAACATTTTTATGCATATCTTTCAGGCTTAAACTCTTCTATCATCCGTGGGGTTTCAAAAGAAAATACATATTTTTAATATCTAATATTATTTATAAAAAAACTACATTTTTAGAGGTATTTCAGGTTGGGGAAAAACGTAATTTTTTCTAGTGAAACACCTTAATACCCATACGAGGTGCGTTCAAGAAGTAAAGTGACTTTTTATATATCTTTCTCCTCGTATTTTGTCAACGACATACCAAAGTCAGTACGAATATTATACAGCGAACGAGACGAAAACATGATCAGAAAATAGAGCACGAGAGTCTGTCCACTTGCCGGAATGCTAAGATCATTTTTATTACCTCTAACATGCAGAGATTTTAGAACTATAATAGGCGTGCTGACGGGACATAGCCCAGTAGCTGCTTATGTTTATAAGGGAGTAGTCTCGTACAGCAGGAAATGTAGGGAGCAGGGCTCGAGGGAAACTGTAGGGCCCCTCTTTGGCAGACGTTCTGCGTTATTCAACACTCCCTTGAAATATCTGGGGGTACCACAGTTTGATGGATTGGAAAATATCTTAGTAGTGGGCTGGAACTGCCTCCTTAAATTCGTAATAGAAACAGGCACCATGCGGGTGGACTATTTCAAAACGCATAACTAATGAACGCTATCTGGTATCGCTATGGACGGATACTGACTGCAAGCCAACCAGTTCAACCAAACTAAACCTTTTGTATTTCTAGAAAAATACTTATTTATTCATCAACATCAATTTTATGCCCATCAAAGTGAACTTCATCATTCGGGTTGAAATTTTCCAGTATTTCCACAACTGTCGCGAGTCTCTATCTAGATTAGGTTAATATAGGTGCCCAAGGAATGGCCACACTTGGACAAAGACAAACGGTTTCGTCATTTGTGATACCATTATTAAGGAGGTGAGGTGAGATAGGAAGACCGATGGGATGCGGGTAGAGGGTGGTGAGAGCTGGTATTGGGATGGTTAGGAGGGTGGGTTTAGAGTGTGTGGATTACGAACGATAACTGTGCTACGTTTGCGTCAACCGCTTTGGGCTACTGAAGAAATTCATCAGATTTTAAATGTCAACGCCAGCTATATCAGCAGGCGCAGCAAAGAAGTATGAGCCATGGATCTTAAGAGCTGAGATGATTCCACCTCATCCTCCATACATCCATCGCAAAAGGGACTTGAGGTAATTCCAAATCTCACAGCATGCATTCCTCGCGCATAGTGACCTGTGAGAAAACCCACGAGATTAGAGAGCTGATATTTTGTCAACCTTAGAAGCTCGCCCGAGCGCCCCCGGTCCACACGTGGTCAGAAGGATTTCGCGAGTTGCGAATCTCTATCGTTTTATAATTATTTCGGTTTCGGGAACAAGAAAAAGTCGCCAGGGTGAGGACGAGTCAGATACGTACGGTGACTGGGTCAAGATTATGTAGCAATTTGTCAAATCTAAATTTTTGGAGAATTTATTTCCGATAGAGCAAAATTGTCGGGTATACCAATGTATGCAAAAAAAAAATCTAAATATGCCATATAGCGAAACTGTTAACATATCTTTCATTTACTTCAATAGTGTCATAATTAAAAAACAAAAACAAAAAAAAAAAAACCAAGATAATCGATATAAACGCAAGGTTTTCAATTTTTGATGCCTCCTCAAAGAAAATTAAAGACATATTTTCATCTAATGAGACACTCTTAGTTAAATCGCTATGAATTTTTTAAGCATTACAAATAGCAGGCATGCAGAATGGTTAGAAAACGCGGGGGCGAGGGAGATATCAACAGTTTTTCCATTAGTGAAATTGCGATCAAGGCTTTGACGACGCCATGATGCAGATCCAAACAGGTTAACTCCTGTGAGGAGGAGATCAAATCTCTTGGCTGCGCTGGTAACATTTCTCTGATTTGGGTTCCAGATCATAGGAACATAGAGGGGAAATGAAATTGCAGATGAGCTTGCCACGAAAGGATCGACTGATTTAGTCTCAGAGATCCCCACCCGGTCATTGGCATTCCCCTGACTGTTGTTAAAGGGAAATTATCCTATTAATAAAATATTTCTCAGGAAAGTGCAGAACGGATGAAGTTCCATTTGATCGTAAGTGATTTCGAAAAACCATTGGCCCCAGTACAACGGACGCAGGGCGCAGATACTTCTAAGGAATCCACGTTATTCAATTTCTCAACTTCATTTCAATTTCACTATCGCGGTAAAGCTGGATTTACCATTTGATCTCTATTGTTGAAGCTATGAAGACTTTTCAGGGAAGGAGGCTATAGAGAATTTTCTCTGTAAACGTTCGGTTTTGGCATCTAGACGATTAAGAGCACTAGGTACTCCATTCTTCGACAGCCTGAGTCCCATCAATATTCTCCAATCCATCAACAGCTCTGGATGGCTGTAGCTATCTACCCATTGGACGTCTCATAATGATATCAAAACGGCGCTTTAGTGCTACTTGGGAAGTGTCAGTCTCCAGTCTGGTACTTCAACCATTTCACCATTTCGCCATAAAAGAAGTAATAATTTCTGCTTACTCATCTTAAAAAAAATATTATATATATTTTTTTTGGTGATTATGACACTCTTGAAGTAAATAAGTGGTATATTCAACATTTGAGCACCAATACAACAAAATAAAAATTTGAGATCGTAAGCGAATATACGCTGCCGGCGACATTTGGTAAGTCACATTACTTTTTGCACACACCTCGTACATATTTATTGAATGTAAACAAGGAAGAACTACATTAAAAGCAATATAAATGCAATGAGCGGATTAATACGGAAAACTACCGACAACCAGTTGAAGCTGTAAGCCAAGCGCATTTGCACTCACAAATGCCGTTTATTCCATTAATGGTTGTTTCTGCCGTTGTATGAGTGTGCATGTAGATACGAGTATATGTGTGTATGCACAGTTGCAAGTGCATCAAGAAGTTGACCAGATTTTTCCTTCACGTTCAACAAAATTTGGGTAATTGAAAAATTCGTCGAAAAGTGCAGGAGAAGATTAAGAGTGAAAGCATTTAATTGGTGAGTAGTCGAGCGTGAAATTTAATATTACTGTTAACTAACTTTGAAGCATGACATACGCGCTTGGAAAATATAGTAGAAAGAAGTATTTTCATGTAATTAAAAAACAAAAAAAATTTAATTCTGAAAACTTAGAATATTAGGAAAATAAAAATCGAGTTTTCCAAATATTCTACAACATAATAAAGTTGTATTGAGTTTTAGAAACGTTCTCTAGAAAAAATTATTGAAACCAAAAGTTTTACCATAAAAAAATCCTTCTAAAAAATAAAAATGCTTTCAGAATTCACTAGCATTTTATAATACCTTCAGCTTGCTTTATGATTTCTTAACATCTTCGATGCATTGAATTTACTCAATTTGCACATTTGTTCGGAGATTTAGAGTTCGTAGACTTTTGGTACCTCATTTCTACCCTATTTGTGGCTTTCAATGACCTGATTATTTTTTCCAAATCTGCTCAAAGATACTTGGGTTTAATGCTGCAAACAGTCACCGACGTAAACGCAGTGCCCTGTCAGCTGTTGCGATCAAACTAATGAGAACCCCATGTAAATGAAAAATTACTTCCCTTCCGTTTCTTAGTATCGTAGATTTTATTGCAGTATTTTTGAAAATTCTCATAGAATCAGCTGATTGCTCTCTCCCCACACAGTATTGCCAAATAGTACATTTCGAAATCATTTACAAAATAAACTTACAAAAATTATAATTTATATTAAAATAACTTAAAACCAATGTGGAATAATGTTAATTATAGATATGAACTATTTGCATTTGTTTGTTTTTGGCTTTGGTTTATTAAACATTGAAAAATTGTAACTGATAACGCGGATGTGTGAAAACGTGTTTAAGCAAAAATATCAATGGCAACATTGTGTAGATGCAACCAAACACAAACACACACAAGCCGATGTATTGTGTAAATATGTAACTATTTATTTTATTTATTATGATTAGGTACAATAATACAATTATTATACTTAATAACTAACAGGAGTGCTAGCAGCCAAGGCCTTCGACTCTCTTTTAAAATTGCGTTTTTGTTAATCCTGTAAAATGTACATATACATGTATTGTGTTTAATATCTAAGTACAAAGTTTAAAATTATTTAGATTTTATGTAGTATATTACAAGCTTTAAGATAGTTTATAAATTTAGACATGTTTTCAAGGATTATAGTAGTTAGAAGTGTGCTGGGTGAAATAGTTCCGAAAAATTTTAGTCGAAGGGCATTTAGTTGACTGCAGTCGTTTAAAATATGCTCTGTGGACAGTGTGCTGTTGCAAAAGGGGCACGCTGTGCGTTGTGAATTTTGTAATAAGTGTTCATGTGTGAGGTGAGTATGGCCAATACGAAGGCGAATGAATGTTTGTGTTTGCTGTCGAGTAGATGTGCTTGGGAAAATAGCTTTTTCTCCATGTTTATTAATCAATGTGTACTTATTATTATAATTAAGCCATTTAGTTTGTTTATCAAGGGCTAATGTTCTGTAAATTGCGTTTAAAATGTCATTGTTGCTTGTTGTGTGAAACGTGAAGCAAGGTGTTAAATGTGTATCGTCTGCAGCGCGGTCTGCGAGTTCGTTTCCTTCTAAACCTTTGTGCCCTGGTACCCACATGATTCGGATTTTATTGCTGTTTTTAATACATGTCGTTCTGATTTCGGATACGATATTGTTAGCGTTGCCTATGTTGCGTATTGCATTGATTGCGGATTTGCTATCGGAACAAATTACAAATTTCCCCTTATTTTTTTTTGCGTAATCGGTAGCTAATTTTAAGGCTAAAGCTTCGGCTGTAAATATTGAGCAATGTTGGTCAATGATTCCTCGGGTAATTAGCGTGCCACTACTTCTCAAAACTGCAAACGAAGTGCTATAATCGGTTTTCGAACCATCAGTGTATAAAAAATTCCACCCTTTCTTCCGGTATGGTTCAATTATATTAAGGAAGGATTGTTTAAAGGTGGCACTGGTAGTACTTTCTTTAGGAAATTTCTCTAATTCCAAAATAAATGATGATTGGTTTAAGTTCCAGTGTGGTTCATTTTCCGGTTTGATCAGTTGAGGTCGAAGGATGATTTTTAATGTTTTAGCAAAGCGTACACATCGCCGAATCGTTGACTCGACCTTGTAATTTTTTTTGCTTTTAATTGTTGACAAAACATTCTTGTAGAGGAGCTCATTGTGGGCGTTATAAAGTTTGGGGATAAGCTTGTATGTAGATTTAGTTACTAGCTCCAAAATACTTGGTAGTCCTGCTTCAGCAAGGATGGCAAATGTGGGCGAAGTTGGGAAGGCATGGATGCTTCTTCTCACTGCGGTGTGGTAAGGTTTGTAAATAAGTTTCAAATTACTGACAGCGCACCATCCGTATACGGGCAGAGCGTATTCGATTTTTGACAGTATTAATGCTTTCGTAACGTTAATTAGGGTGCTAACATGAATTAAACTATGTTTTGAGGAAAGAAATTTTACAATATTTAGTCTGGCTGCTAGGCTATTTCTTAAATTTATACATTGTTGTTTAAAACTAAAATTTTTTTCGAAAATTATTCCTAAAATTTTAATATGATTAACAAATTCAATATTTATGCTGTCAAGGTACAAATTAAATTTCTTACAGTTTATTTTTCTACAAATGTGAAGCATTTTACATTTATTAATTGATAAATTAGCTCCGGACGAATTGCCCCATGTTTTTATGTCACTTAAAATATTTGTGAATAGTGATTTTATTGTATCCATGTCAGTTATGTTTGTGAACAGTATAGCATCATCAGCATAAATTGAATGTTCTATTTTTTTGTACTTGGATATTATTTTGCTCAGTTGTTCAAAAGCAATTATAAACAGAATCACCGATAATGGCGATCCCTGGGGCAAACCGTTGTGAAGAGGGAAGGTATTTGAATACTGAGAGTTAATTGTAACCCGAAACTTGCGGCAGGTCAAAAAAGCTTTAACTACATTAAAGACTTTTGGACCAGTGCCCCAAGCTACGAGCTGCTGAAGGACCACATGCACACCGATACGGTCGAAAGCTCTTTCGAAATCCGTTGCCAATATGGTAACGTGATTTCGGCATGAAAGTGCATTGGACACGTAATGTTGCAGGTGCAGCAGCACGTCGGTTGTACTCTGTTTACCTCTGAAAGCAGTTTGGTTGGGGCTAATTAAGTTGTTTCTGGTAACAAACCACATTATCCTTTTGGCAATAATTTTTTCGAATGTTTTGGCAACGCACGATAAAAGTGAAATAGGTCTGTATCCGGAAATTTCCGATGTAGGTTTATTTGGCTTGGGGATTGGAACAACCACTGCCGTTCTCCAGTCTTGAGGGTAAATGCCTCTATCAAAAATGTTATTAAATAAATGAATCATTCGGCTTTTAACTGTCGGAGGAAGGTTTGCTATCATGGGGTAGTTGATGCGGTCGAAACCTGGGGTTTGCCCCTTTGATCTTTTTAGTGCTTGCTCTAATTCTACAGAAGTTATATTAGTTTCTATTTTCTTTGCAAGATATGAGATGCTGGATGGTCTGTAGTTGTTGTGTAGTGTTGCGTTTTTCTGCCTAATAAACTCTGCATGGAAGTTTTTGTCTTCGGAACAGAGAGACCAATTTGTACCGAAAAAATTTGCAATTTCTGAAGCGCTTGTTATGATTTTTGAACCGGTGTTTACTAGTTTAATAGAAGTATTAGTTCTGTTACCTGTCAGAATTTTTATGTCATTCCAGATCTTTTTAATAGGGGAATTTGGGTTAATTTTTGAGGTAAGGTTTTCTAGACTCAAGTTTTTGGCGTCTTTGACCGCCTTTTTAAAGTTGTATTTGGCTTTTTTGTATAAGATGAGGTTTTCCTCGCTTCTAGATCTTCTATAGTTTTTCCAAAGGGTTTGTTTCTCTTGTCTGAGCTTCTCAATGTTTGAGCTTCTCAGGGTATAACTGATTTTGCGCGGAAGGGTTTAGATTGTGGAATTGACATATTTCCTGCAGAACGAATTATTTTGTTTAATTTAGCCTATTCTTTATTTATGTTGTGTGAGTGATTAGTTTGAGAGGAAAAATGAGAGCAAAGATTTTGGTATAAAGGCCAGTTTGCCATGTCGGTTTTAAATTTAAGTTTAGGTCTAATTAGTTCATAGACGAGCGTGGATTGCATGCTAGTGACAATAGGGAAATGGTCACTACCGTGAAGGCTGTCCAGAATTTGCCAAGTGCACTTTGGGGCTAGTATAGAAGAGCATATGGTGAGGTCTACATGGGTAAACGACTGATGTGTGGAAAAGTGGGTGGCTGATCCGTCATTCAAAACTACCAGATCTTCGCAAATAATAACGTCTTCGATTAGGATACCTCTTTCATTAGATTTCTTTGAACCCCATAAAGGGCTCCAAGCATTAAAGTCGCCAGTGAGTATTAATGGGGGTGTGGCGTTGCGGGTAATTGTGGCTAATTCGTTGGTGGAAAAATTTTGGTGTGGTGGAATGTAAGTGTTTATGATTGTGAAAGTAAAATCAATTGCTATTTCAATTCCTATCGATACGATCGATGAAGTAACATGTGTTTTTTTATGGGGTATATGATTTCTTATCAATACAGCAATTCCCTGTTTAGAGGAATTTATTGTAGGTAGATTTGCAAAGTATCCGGTGTACCCTTTTGGGGGTACTATGTTGTTTTGAGTATGGGAAAAATGCGTTTCTTGAAGACATATAACATCTGGGTTGAAATTGTTTATCAACAATTGGAGACCGAGAAAGTTATTCCAGTAGCCTTTAATGTTCCACTGAAGTATACTAAACATAAAAGAAAAATAGCTTAAAAAGAAAAACAAAAAAAGGGTTTTGTGTGTGTTATTGATATTGTTGCTATATGAGAGTTAAGAGAGTATTTGCTTGGTTTATTGTTTTGTTTTTGTTTTTTTTTTTTTTTGTTTTTTTGTTTTTAACTGTTGGTTGTACTACTTGTTATGCTTAGAGATTTATTTCGTTAATCATCTTCTGATGACATTGTAGTGTCATCAGCGAGAGGTAGGAAGCTGTATTTAGTTTTAACCATTGGGAGATTTGTGTTATTTGTTTGTAGGTGATCGGAAGAGAAGTTTGAAGTTGAGCTAAAATCTGTGGTAGTAAAATTTGGGGAATGAATAAGAAAAGAGTGAGAGTCTGTGTTAGCAAAATTGATAATGGAAGTTTCTTGGGTTTGAGCGAAATTCGAAAGTGAAGAGATATTTATTGGGAGATCTTCTGTTGAATGAGTGAATGCTGGGGCTATGAATGGAGTGGTTATGTTATTTAGAGTTAAATCGGATGCGGGAAGAGTTTTTTCTGCATTATTGTACATTTGATGTTGAGTTATTTGTGGATGTGGATTGGAAGGTGTTATTTCTGGTATATTTGGCTGACAGTTTTCATAGAAAGAACTGTTGAAAAGGAAGGCGCGTTTTCGGGGAGGGAGGGAGTAGAGTTCTGGTATATTTTAATAGCTTCCCTCATGGTACATTTATTGGTTGTTTTAATTTTTTGTATGTCTTTTGCCTGAATAAATTTAGGACACTTGTTCGATGAAGATGGGTGATCTGCTAAGCAGTTAGCGCAAAGAATGCGAGTGCAGTTATCCGGCTGGTTGGGTGGAAAATTACAATTAACACATGCTGGCGAGCGTTTGCAAAATTTTGCTGTGTGCCCCAGCAGCTGGCAGTTCTTGCAGCGCATTGGGTTGGGGATATATTGCCTTATGCGGACGTTTCTCCAAGCAATGTCAATCTTGTCAGGAAGGTGAAATAGGTCGAATGTTAATAAGACGACCTCGGATGGAACTAGTTTATCATTGGTAATCTTCTTTTGAAACTTATAGGCCGCCACTACACCTTGTGCGCTTAGCTCACTTACGATTTCACTTTCATTGACATTATTGAGGAAAGGCGCGAACACGGTGCCCTTATTAAAGTTAAGATTTTCATGGTATTTTGCTTTAATGTTGCATATACCAGGAAGCTCTTTTAAGCCAAGGAATCTTTCTGCCACGCTCTTGTTATTGACTAATAACAGGATGTTGCCGTCACGTAGTTCAGAAATGGATTGAATTTCTCTGCTTACTGCACGTATGGATTTGTCAACTGCAAAGCACGAAAAGTGACTCAATGGCTTATTTTTGTCAGTTGCCTCGAGGACTACGAACTTGGGGTTAGGTTTTTTAACACTAGGAAGGCCAGGGAAAAGGTCTTGCAAGTTAGTCGTTAGAGACTTATTCTTTTTGTCTTTGGATTTTTTATTCTTTTTGATGGTGGTGCTATCGGCTAGTAACGCAAACCGATTAGTACCTAAATTGGGAGGCCCAGGGGCCATGTCGAATGTTTTAGGTGTAGCACTGTATACTTTTGGATTTTGCCACTCCGAATCAAAACACGAACTTAGTTTTATTTAAGTGAAAAAAAGACTAGGTAAACACGTGTGAATTTGTGATTGCGAAAAGCACTAAAGAACACCAGAGAAAAAAAAACAACACCTCTGTTCAGCGCGAGTGGTAGTCGACGACTGGAAATATGTAACTAAACGAACGCAGTTGTTCTCTACGGCATGAGTTTTGCTCAATTTTGTGTTCTCTACGGGCTGCGGTACGGGACTACGATACGTCGGCCGGTGTGCGCGCACTAAGTCAGAAGACTGCGACGGCCATTCTAAAACATTAACTTTTTCTTTTTCAAACCACTTCTTTGCTAATTTTGCAAAAATACTTGGGATCTTTATCCTACCTCTAATTCTTTTCTCTTGTATTTATGAGTAAGCATAACCGATCAGGAGATGCATAAATGGTGATAAAGAAACATGAATTCAAATATAGTTTGAATATTTAATAAAGTTTACTATTTTCAATCATGCAAGCGTAACACCATGAAACATCTTGTTTTTTTATTTGCTTAGGAGGTTGACATCAAAGTGTCAGAAACATCATCAAAGGTGCCCACACACTAGTGATACGCGGGATATGCTCCTACATTCCGCCTTCTAGTCTGATTTCCACCCTGGAACTGCGTTAGCATTTCTTCAAGGTGGAGCCGCGTTTATGTTTATTGACACAACAGGTTTCTGCGTCCAAATTCCACTGCTGTGAAAACTTTAGCGAAACTTTCTGCCATCGTTAGTACCCACTCCTCCCACTGCATTGCTAAACGGTTGTAGAGGAAATGAAACATGGAAAAATGTGTAACAGTCCGATACTTACAAATGATTGTCTTATCTTCTGTTTCGTATGGTAGTCAGTATTTGATTCCAACGCCTGTTTCTGTCGTCGGTTTGTCTAAAATAGTTCATCTCTACTGCCGAGCTGCTAGCAAAGGTGCGTAGAATACTTAAAAAAAAAAAATGTGTAAATGTTTAATATTGAATTATGTTCTAACACATTGAGCGAAATATGTCCAGAAGAACTTCAATAAAAAATACCTGTATATTCTGGTTGGATAATTTATTCTGAATTCATTGAATTTGCATTGCATTGCTGGAACTTCAGCTAGCCCATAATTATATTTCATATGCGCATACAGATTTCAGAATTTGCTTGGTCCTGCTGTACTTTGTTGAATATTGATAACTTGGGCATTTTGCGCTATCACCAATAGAGATTTTTATGTTTAATTTCAAGTTCTTCTCTTTTTCCTTAATGCGTTCGTTCCATACGAGTATAAGCTTAGCATCTACAGTCATATCTAAGTATTTACGGTATTTGGACGCCATTTAAATACAATGGAAGATATCTTATTTTTTTTAAGAGAAATTTGTATGAACTAATTTCGATTCGTTAAGCTTAATTCCCCATTGTTTTGTCCACGCAAGAATATCATTTAGAGCGCATTGAAGTTGTGCATTAGTTTCAATTTTTGTGTTACCAACAGAAAGTATTGCTGTGTCATTGGCAAATGTTGCAGTAACGCCGTTTTTGTTGACTGCTAAGTCACATGTAAAAAGTAAATATAAAAGGATACCCAACACACTCCTCGGAGGTACTCCAGCTTCTATTTCGTTCAGCTCACTGTACTCATCATTGTTTGACCCGAAAGAGTCTACGCGACAAATATGACTTTAGCATACTCGTATAATAAAAGAGACGGGCAGCAGTGCTTTAATTTTACTTCTTTCACTTGGTCAAAAGCCTTTGAAACTGCGAGAGGTCGAGGTCGCAGAGCATACTTTCTTTTCTTTCAGTACATTTTCCACAATTCGGGTTATCCTGTATACTTCGTCTATTGTTGAGTGTTTCGCTCGAAGGGCGAATTGATGCGATGGCATTAATTTTCTTTTTGCAATGATGTGATGAAGGTGATTTCTTAGAAGCTTTTCCATTAGCTTTGAAATATGAAAATGAAAGGAAAGATATTGGGTGATTGTTAAACATAATTACCTTAGCGGTTTTCCAATAGATGGAGACATATTTTATTTCAAACGACGTGTTCATAATTATGATTCGATTCGATGATTCGAATTATAATTCGAGTCAGATTTGACATTGTATTTAAAGGGAGCTGATTTAATATTTCTCTAGTTATAAGATTCCGGATATGGTCTTTCAACTTTTTAACTTAACTCTTCAATTAATTGTATTACAGTTACTTCTGAAATGTGGGTATCACAATCAAATTAACAACGTCACATGTCAACTGCGGCCGCCGTAGCCGAATGGGTTGGTGCATGACTACCATTCGGAATTCAGAGAGAACGTAGGTTCGAATCTCGGTGAAAGACCGAAATGAAGAAAACGTTTTTTCTAATAGTGGTCGCCCCTCGGCAGGCAATGGCAAACTTCCGAGTGTATTTCTACCATGAAAAAGGTCCTCTTAAAAAAAACTATCTGCCGTTCGGAGTCGGCTTGAAACTATAGGCCCCTCCATTTGTGGAACAACATCACGACTCACACCATAAATAGGATGTAGATCTCGGCCAAACACCCAAAAAGCTAGTGTAAGGGTGGACGTATGTTATATTAAGAAACGAAGAATATATAGGTAGAAGAAGAAGAAGTATATACAAATTAAGTCTTAAGATAATGATATCAAACGAGAAATACTTAATCCGAATATATTTCTGCTGCTATTGGTACTGCCGTTGTTGTTGTTGCTCTAGTTGCGACTGCTCGTGTCGTTTTCGGGCTTTCAGCTCGCAGTCAATTTGGTTGAGCCTCATCACGACTGTAGTCGCGAACGCTTTTACGGCGTCCCATTTAGCGATGGACGAGCACATATCCAGAACAAATCTTGTGTGTGATGGCGATTGTTTGAATGCCTTCTCCAGCATTGCTCGTTCTTCACTAAAACATTTGCAGTGAAAGGTCATGTGCTCTGCGCTCTCATTGTATTCGAGTAACTGGGGCAAAAAGGGCTGCCAGCCAACTGGGAACGGTGTAGGCATTCCAAGAAGCAGCCATGTTCGATGAACATCTGAGTAAGGTAGTAGTCGATGTCGCCATGCCTCCCACTCATCCAACGTTGGAGATTTGATATGACTTTGTATACTTACCGGCCTTTGGTTCGTTTAGGTTAAGGTGCCCTTGGAAAAATATTCAAAATTTGTGCATTGTGTTACCATATAGAGGGAGACGAGGTGAAAGGGGAAGGAAAGCAACCAGACAGGTGGAACCAGACAGCAGGAAGAGACTTTGGATTAGAGGATGACGACTAACAGTGGCGATTTAGTTTGTATTAACCGCTTCAAGGTACTGATTAATGTCACCAGATGTGTAATATTTATAATCGCAATATCCGCAGGTGTAACGAACAAGTGTAGCGAACAAGTGTGAGCCCAGATGTCGGGTCTTTGCCCAACGAAAGTAGGCTAGCTGAGAAGTAGGTCCTGAGATGAATCCACCTCGTCCTCCGCTTCTGCAGAAAGGACTTGAAGCAATTCCAAGCCTAACTGCAGGCCCTTAACGGAAATTGTCCGGTAAAGATACATACCGAAATCGAGATCTGCGGCTTTGTTAGCCTTAGAAGTTCTCTCGAACCTTTGGTTGACTCATCCCATCTACTTTGCCATTCGGCCACCGATCGCGTTGTTTCTGTAGCTTTTTCTGTTGCTATCGGTTTGATTTGTTTTAATCCACATAAGCGGTGAAGCTTACACTTACACTCACGCAAGACACGACTAGTTATTAATAAATACAATGAGTTAGGTAAAATACTTTTTCCAAAAAAAATCACTTTTGAAGGTTATGAAAAAAAAAAACCAAAAATGAATTAAAATTTTTAGTGGAAATCGATAAAAGCAGCATTGTTTTTCCTTGTCGTTTGCGTAAAATAATTACTAGAATAAAGTCAGAAAGGTAAAAATTAATTTCCACATTTTCATGTGTGTTAAATTCCTGCATAATTACACGCCCAATCGTTGTAAGGACAAAGTTTTCCAAACAAACGCAAAATATACAGCAACGTTCGAGTGAATTTACATAAATTTGTGCGTCCATTAAATTGCTTACATGCGCACAGCATTGCCCTGCAGGGAAAAGCTAAACTATTTAGTAGCAAACAAATTCGGGTACAGTTACCGGTATTTAACTGATGAAATTATACCTGTTCGTCATTCACAGAATAATACCAGTAGGAAAATGATAGGCTTGTTTGGAAATATGTTGTTTTTTTGTTTAGTTCAGAAAGTTTCAGACTCGTTATCAACGCATGCATCATCATCAACCTCATCATCATAAATTCCTTTTGTCCCGAATGGAAAATAGTGCCTAGGGGGTGTAAAGGGGTTCTAGAAATCTTAGAGCGTCACTATCAGTATTCTAAAATCTCAACTCCTTCTTTCACTTCCTTGTGACACACCCTCGTAACCTGATCAACCATAGCTGAAGACGACTTTTTCAGTCATTCCCACGACAGTCGGTTCTACCTAACCGAAACGACCTGGATTTATATTTGGCCAAGGACTGTCACTTCAGCAGTATTTCCTGTATATGAATGAGGAATGTTCATGCAGTTACAACAACAAGAACAACAACAACAACGAGGTGTCCGATCCGTATGGAAGGCAATAGTGAGGGCAGATCAGACATATACAATGTACGGCCTCCTAAAGTTCGCCGTGTCTGTCTCGGAGTGAGCAGCACTAAAAAGCGTATAATCTCAGGTTTAGGTTAGAAGCGGCCTCAAGCTATTGAGTATCTGATCATCTTACCAGTAGAGCTCACCAGATCTTCCTTAGGCTTGTAACTTACGGATGGTACTCCACGTGTTTTGGGCTTCAGATATAAAAACATGAATTTAAACCCACGAAAAATACAGTTTCCCACAGAAATGTGGAAAATTCACCTATTACATCAGCATGCACGTCTGCTTTGGAGGTGCAGAGTTTGTGTTTATATGGAAATAGCTCTAGAACTGAACCAGTGATTGGCGAAGATTGGAGGATATTAGTTCGGCAAGATTCTACGAGTGGGTGGAACTCTACAGAATACGTAATTACGATGAATGAAAAGGTGGTGCCGGAAATTGGTACTATGACGGAGGATTATATTCGATTAAGTTTGAATCAATTTTTGAATGCTTAACCAATTACTGTACCTGAAAGATTGATCCATTTAATTTTGAGGAAAAACAAATCAATTCTATATATTATACAATTTTTATATAAAATTTCATCTTTTACCTACATCGCTGGAACGAAATGAAATGTGCTTCATCGTATGCCCAATGAGACAGGACAGGACCTACAACGCATGGGGTTGGGGAAATAAGGCCGAACTGAGAGCTTCTACCAACCTACGTCAAGTTTTTCGGGGAGCAAGTATGAGTCGAAAATTAGCAATAAGGTCCCTGTTGGACATACGGCGTGCTTTCCTTTTAAATTTGTACACGGAAACTACTCCTTGTGGCTTTAAACCTTCAATGATTTCAGATTGTGTCATATCCTTGAGAAAAGGCGCAGTTATTGTACATCTGACCCAATTGAGATTGACATGATTGGAGCATTTAATATGGCAAATGCCAGGAAGATTCTTCGCGTTCAAGAATTTTTCTGGAATTTTTTTGTTTTTTGTAAGAACTAAAAGACTTCCAACGCGCAGTTCAGCAATGGCATTTATTTCTTTGCAGTACGCTTTTATGGGCAGGAAAAAATGAGTATTTAGATGACGGCTATTATTTGCCTACAGATTTGGTAACGATATATTTCGCATCATCGCATTTGTTTATGTTAACCTGGGATAATTCAGGAAAAGATTCTTGGGGATTATTACCTTTTTTGTTTAGATTGCAGACTAGGCGAAGGAAGGGCAAACCGATTCTCCCCTAGGTAAGTAGTCCCAGAGGGTATTATCCCGGTATAAGATATATCTTTGGACTAACAAAAGAATGGAAAGAAAGGCACATGGAGCGCTAAGTTGAATATTAACGCACAATATGAGCTCAGAGAAAAATAGTGACCGCACTAGAAAAACTACGAATGACCGTACGCAGAGAGAGTTAGTCGGTAACTGTATGAAAAAAATTAATTGAATTACATTGAAGCGAGCATCAAATTGTAGTACTCTCTGGCTGTTGGCTGCGCTCAGGATTGGCTATGGGGACTAATTCTAATTTATTACCTTTCTATAAAGAAGACACTAGAAAATCAGAAACTGATAGTTCAATCTTATCAACTATAACTGCAACATCTTCAATATCGGCTGTTTACTAATTTACTTCAAATGTAATCTACGATTTTAAAATTATAGCTAATTATAAATTGTAAGAAAAAAGGAACGGCGTTTATTCATGATGTATGAAGATAAATATTTAAATTTTCTTTACATGAAAGTAAATACAAAAGTACGATAAGCCGCAATTACTCGATAAGCCATGTAGTATTCATCGTTGTCGGTTATAGCCTGGTATCTTCTTCATGCTTTGAAGCAGCTCCTCTGCGTAGCTCGTCGACAAACAGAACTGGTTTTTGCGAACTTGACGCACGAGTTGCTTGAAACCATGGATTGACCTTCCGGCAAGATGCGTTCTCATAGCTCCCCACACATTTGCAATGGCGTTGGCATCTGGGGACTGGGAAGGCCAGGCCAATACTGTGACGCCATTTGCTTGCTTTGTTGTCTCTCAATGTGTTTTTCTGAGAGCAGTGGTTTTGATAATGTGGGACGGTAGGATATGTTCGCCTCCTTCACTTGACGTTCGATGGTATTCATACTCACATCTATTCCCTTTTTAGCAAGAACTGATCGTGCTTGGCGTAGTCACAAAGAAGGGTCCCGCTTAAAAAGTTGGAAAATCACTTTATCCTGCTTTTCTGTCGTCACTCGCTTCAAGCCGCGCTCGGCAAAGTCATCAACATTTTTGTACACTTTATACCGCTGATTCCACATCACAACCAACTTTTTTGATTTTGTAATTACTTTTGCCGCCGGCACTTTCGAATGCGCGCATAAAAATACCGCCTCGATACGGTTCGCGTACTTCTCACTCACTTTTTTTGGTTGCGTTTACGGGAAAGTTTCGAACGACACTAACCTGGGTTAGCAGTAGTGTCGTAACCCTTGAGTGGGACTATTTCGCAGCAAAAAGCAGAGCGAAATATATCTTGAAGTTACAAGAAAAAAACCGGTTCTTTTCTTCTGACACAGACTGTATTTACAAATACAGCGGATGCTTTCCATTTCAATTCAACCGGGCTATTCGGGTCATGTTCTTCGATTTTAATGTAACTGAAATATGTTGCTCTCTGGTCAAAATAATGAGACACGTATTTTTTTTTTCGCCCGAAAATTTTTTTTTTCAAGAGTTATCGGCAATTTTGTTTTTTGGCTCAAAATCGATTTTTTTTTTAAATGCTCATAACTTAGTCAAAAATGAACCGATTTTAATAATTTTGGGTTCAAAAGGATCGTCATTACTTACACGAGCAACTTCATGTAGAAACAATTGCAAAAAAGTAGTTGAAATTTTTTTATTTTCCAAAGAACAAAAAGTGCGAAACAGGTTTTTTACTCAAAAATTCATTACTCAAAAACAACTCATTTTAGCTACTAGGCATTCAGCTCAATTAAAGTTTGAGATGTCCTTTTGATTTGGAAAAAGTTATAAAAAAAAAAAATACACTTTTTGAAATATTGAATTTTGAAAAAATTAAAATTTTGTTTTTTTTTTGCTAAATAAAAAGTTTTCAACTACTTTTTTGCAATTGTTTCTACATGAAGTCGCTCGTGTAAGTAATTACGATCATTTTGAACCCAGAATTATTAAAATCGGTTATTTTTTGACTAAGTTATGGGCATTTAAAAAATTTTTTTTCTTATATAAGTAAAAAAACTCGAGTTTGAGCCGAAAAACAAAATTGCCGATAACTCTTGAAAAAAAATTTTTTCGGGCGAAAAAAAAATACGTGTCTCATTATTTTGACCAGAGAGCAACATATTTCAGTTACATTGAAATCGAAGAACATGACCCGAATATTTTTCCTATCGTTTATCCAGTGTTTTAATATGATAACTCGTTATCGCCAAAAATATGTCAATAGCTTTCTCTTTTTTGTGATGGCTTTATCATCGGAAGTACGAAAACCAAAAAAATAAATTATGTATTAATTTAATAATGTGATAACTAGTGAGGTAATGTAATGTTTAAAGTAGTTGGTTACATATTGTTTTTTTAATAAATAACCTAATTACTACATATCGTTTTCCTCACATATTACTTAGTCCTGCCATAAGTTCTGTTACAAGTTAATTCCGTTATAGATATGAGATTACAATATTTTTTTAATGAAGCTCATTTTATTTAACGGTGTAAATATGAAAAATAAAACAAAGTTCAAAGGCTTCAGATCTGGACTTTTAGACGGCCAAATGGTATCGTGCTCTAATGTGTCGAAGGCCTTTACAAAGTCCATGAATACCATGTTAAGCGAAGATCTTTACTCTACCGATTGTTCGACGATGGTTCGTAAGCTGTTGACGTGATCTACAAATGATTTGTGTGACCGAAACATGGCTTGCTCTTTCCTCATATTCGGCAATAGCACTGCAGCTAAACGTTTGTTCAGGATATGCGCTATAATTTTGTTGATCATTCTTGTAAGTGTAATGCCCTGCCAATTTTTTCGCTCGGTGAAGTCGCCTGGTTTTGCGGCTTTGAACCTAGTAACATGGTTTTTTAGCCACTGCTGGGTGGTGTTTGCCTTGTGGGTTGGAGAAGAATCTTGGTGGAAGATCCAACGGTCTCCACTGAAGCGAGTACTGCTCAACTGCGCTCATCCAGCCTTCTCAGATATTCTCTTGGTACACTTTTGCCCGTGTGTTAACCTCTTTTTTGCAGAAATGACCTTCCCCTCCAAACCATTACGGAGGCCGGATGGTGGCCGCGCTGAACCCTTGGAATAAAAGTTTTTGTACCTTTAGAAGTTTTAGCATAGATTTTTGTTGTTTTGCTTATTAAAAACCTCTTCAACAGTGCACACTTTCTCATCTGTAAAAATAATATTTTCATGGTCGTTGACTACGTGCCACTGGCGAAGCTGCTTGCATCTGTCGAGTCTAATTTCCTTCGAGCGTTGCCAAAAGATGACCAGTTGAGCGACGGAAGGCCTTCATGTGGAGATCATCTCTATTTAGTATTGACATGGATATAGTCGATACATTTATTTCCCTACACAGGATTTTCTGCTTTCGTAGTTAATTTTTGCGAGTTCTTTCTTGAACGGCTTTTATGGTTACACTGGTCCGAACCACACGAGGTCGACCACTTCTTTTTCCGTCTGTCACTTCAGACGCTTAGGGAAAAGCGGTTGATGGTGCGGTAAGCAAGCATTCTCGAAATAGTAAGATTTTTTCAGCAATTCGTGCAACCACCGGAATGCGATTTTCCTTAGCTCCTCACTCCATTCTCAACAAGCGAAATTTGCCACGAAACTGCGTACAATTTATAAGTAGACAATACACGAGAACAAAAGCAAAAATAACGGACCTTTTTTTTGCTAGTTTCTCGCTGTATGCATTGTAAAATTTGCCACAGAATTTATGGCAATACTAAGTATATGCCTTAGTTGTGGCCTACCGTGAAATTTCAAAGTGGAGTGACAATATTTGGAAGATTGAATTTTGAGGGCGTAATTATTCTATGCATTTCATATAGCGAAAGAAAATAGCCCTTGCACGACCTCTTTGAATATATGAAGAAATGATGTATTTTGTGATAAACAATGCCATGGTGAAAATTGCTCGCCAATACAGTCGTCACCCTCATGAGTATACTTTATATGTAATTAGGTTTATATTTCAGACTATTAAATTTTCTACTATTAAACCAATTCATTTTTCAAATAATTTGCAGCGTAAATTAATTTCTTGTGCAATTTTAAAGAGTTAATAGAACAAAGTGAAAAACTAAAAAATGACTTCACACAACAACTCAAAATACTTGTTAGAAAAAAGCTCTCGTAATAGAAAAGAAATTATTTCATTTAAGAAAATTGAATTCTGCGAAATATCTTTTTGATTGCACCTTCATAAGTTTGTTATCTTTTCATTGCAAAAAAAATGTACTTAGATATATATTCTTACATACATATTGACCGTTGATTGCTTTCAATTGTCCACTAAACGAAATTTTCGTACATGTATTGGATGCCGCAAGCAAAAAATTAATGAAAGCAATTTATCGACTCTGGCAATTTTTATTGCCCTTTTGCGCTTGTAAAGTGTGAGTTTGAAATAGAATTATAGACAAAAAATGTTTAAATGAAGAGGCTACGATTATACTTTTTGTTGTTTTAACATTGAATTTAGATGATACATTTCAACTTTAAGTTTAATTCGCATTACATAGATAGTTTTACTGAAGGTATGCACTTCGGCCTCACGGCCTTTTATGCACTTTAAATTCACATTCATTTGCGGCTTGAAACATAAAATAGAAATTTGATTAAAACGATATTTAATACGAGTATTTAGTCCTAATATCCATAATAGGTGGTTAAAGAAGCAGTAGATATTAGGTGGCGCAAAAGTCAACAAGCATTCGTTTTTTAATAACTTTTTTACTAAATACAATAAAAAAAGGTTTGAGTGATAGAAATCTTTATTTTAAAATTCAGCAATCATTTGCTCAACTAATCTTTAAAATTGCAGTGCACTTCATCATTTCCGTTCTCTCTAAACCTTGTTAAACTCTCTGGTCAATATACAAGATGGCGGAAAACTAATCACCCTATTTCGATTTTCAATAACGATTTTACTGAATAAAAAAAAAATGACGTTGAGTGATGAAAATCTTTATTTTCAGCTTTGTGCGTAATTGCTTGACTCTTTGTATACTGCAGCTGTCAAGTGGCAAATGTAATTAAGGTACGATAACATTTGCAAAAGTTATTAACCCTTTGGGGACGAGTGTATGATCTATAGCCGGCCAAGCCGTTTTACCGTTCCAGACGCGTGCCGGCATATAGCTGCCCAAATTAGTTCGTAGCTGCACGGCTCGCGACGTCTGTCATTCTGAGCGATAAGATACGCGTAGGTATAGTAAAAGAGTCACGTTTTCATTCAAAGCCATTAGGGGCCATTAGTGATGAAGTCTTATCTTCTTTATAATGTAAACTTACTATGTGAGACGACGGTAGAATCAGAACGAGTTTCAGTTCTTCGATTCAGTCTCTCAGTCGGACTGCCAGAGGAACCAGCAAGCCTTTTTTATATTTTATCCTACGCACGAAGGCTAAGCGATCTAGAGATGATGTGTTAGAAAGTGACAGTTCTGACGAATATTACTTTGAATCCGTTAAGTCTGAAGATGGCGGCATTACTTCGTCAAGTGAAAGTGAAATCCATGCAATAAGGTATCCACTCAGGCATTTCAACATTCGTAGTGATAGCAGTTTGTTTACAATTATTTTTTGATTTTATGAAAATTTTTTCTTGGATTAAATAAAGCATTAGTTTTTATAAGGATTAATCTTCCTCCAAAGGAGTAATCTTCCGATAGGGTGATTAATTTTGTGCCAGTTTTTTTAATATAATATTTACTTTGAGACACATTTCTCTGTCTTCTTTTTTTTCTTTTCTTGACTACTTTTTCCAATAAATATGGCCGTAAGGCGTTAATTAATCGATTGTTAAGCGCGTTGTATAGTAAGTTGTGTCATCTCGTTGGGACCAAATGTCGTTGATGTTTAGCAGATTAATTTTGGAAATAAAACTTCAGCCAGCATAGTTCGATATTGCCGCCACTCATCGTAATGGCAGCTTCTTCCTCATTTCGAAAGAAATAAAGACCGATGATGCCACCAGTGTTCTATGAACTTCGTAAACAGATTTATTTTTTTCAAAGTAAATTTCCACAATTTGGTAGCTTTAACGCCATTAAGGAGTTAAGGGTAGTCAGAGGCCCGAAAAAATTATGATTTTCAATAATTTTGTTTGCCAGTCAGTTGCTTTATTTTACACTAGCAAACCCGGCCCCTTTCGCTGGGCACACTAAAATAGAATAGATATGGTTTAGAACAGAGAATATATGGTTTTCATATTATTTATTTCTTTATTCTTTATTCAAGCGCTTTGGCATAAACAATATTTTTTGTTTTTGTATTTGTTTTTGAGTAAATATAAAATATAAATTGAAAATCAGGAAAAAAGAAGATTGTTTTTAAATTTCAAATCAACGCATATGAATAACTAAGAAACAATCGTCTTTTTTCCTGATCATCCATGAATTTTTCGTTTCGTTTCATTGTAGCTCACACTGTCAATTTGACAGTTCAGTTCCGCCCCAAGCGTTGAAAAAGTAAGCGACATTATGGCTGGTTCAAAAGAACGCTGTACCCGTTGCCACTGCTCCGAATTACAACCAAACTTTACGAAACCCATTTTCAATACTTACTTAACAATGTGCATAAGTTTGGTTTAATTCGGTGCAAAGACACGGCGGGTCCACGTTTTGGCATATATTTCGAGACCCTAGTCATCAATAGGTATGAAAAATACCCCGTATTAAAGCACTTATCTACAGCTTTCATTTGATACCCATATTGTACATACACAACCAAAGGTTACCCGGGTCCACGTTTTGACCTATATCTCGAGACCCCAGTCACGTAGCGGCATGAAAAATACTCTGCACTAAGGCATTCACCAACAGCTTCAATTTGATATCCATATTGTACAAACACGTCCGAAGGTTCCCCGGGTTCACGTTTTGACCTATATCTCGAGACCCTATCTACCAATAGGTATTCAAACTATACGGAAATCATCTTCAATACCTACTTAACAATGTGTGTAAGTTTGGTTTAATTCGGTTCAAAGACACGGCGGGTCCACGTTTTGGCATATATTTCCAGACCCTAGTCATCAATAGGTATGAAAATTACCCCGTATTAAAGCACTTATCAACAGCTTTCATTTGATATCCATATTGTACAAACACATTCTAGGGTCCACGTGTTGGTCTCTATCTCGAGACCCTAGTCACGGAGCGGATGGAAATACTCTGAACTAAAGCGTTCACCAACAGCTTCCATTTGATACCCATATTGTACAAACACGTCCGAAGGTTACCCGGGTCCACGTTTTGACCTATATCTCGAGACCCTGTCTACCAATAGGTATTCAAACTATACGGAAACCATCTTCAATACCTACTTAACAATGTGTGTAAGTTCGGTTTAATTCGGTTTAAAGACACGGCGGGTCCACGTTTTGGCATATATTTCGAGACCCTAGTCATCAATAGGTATGAAAATTACCCCGTATTGAAGCACTTATCAACAGCTTTCATTTGATACCCATATTGTACATACACAACCAAAGGTTACCCGGGTCCACGTTTTGACCTATATCTCGAGACCCCAGTCACGGAGCGGCATGAAAAATACTCTGTACTAAAGCATTCACCAACAGCTTCCATTTGATACCCATATTGTACATACACATCCGAAGGTTACCCGGGTCCACGTTTTGACCTATATCTCGAGCCCTATCCACCAATAGGTATCCAAACTATACGGAAACCATCTTCAATACCTTCTTAACATTGTGTGTAAGTTTGGTTTAATTCGGTGCAGACACGGCCGGTTAGCGAACACACACAAAAAGTTGACTTTATTTTATATATAAGATTTTTTTCAGTTTGTGTCCGAAAAATCCAAATATCTTACGGAACCCTATTTTTTTCCAAAATAAAATGTAATCCATGTTACTCTTGGATAATGTAGTTTTCGAATGGTGAAAGAATTTTTAAAATCGGTTCAGTAGTTTTTGAGCCTATTCGTTACAAACAAACAAACAAACAAACAAAGTTTTCCTCTTTATAATATTAGTATAGAAAAATAAAAACATAGCATTAATACAACATGTTTCGACTTGACTTTAGCAAAAGTTCAAAAAAAAAAAAAAATTAATAATTGTAAAAGTTATCGCTGTTGGTGTGGAGCCCGTTTCTCTAGAAGTCACTTGCGGCACGAATTTTTTATGTTTTTCAAAAGCAGTATAAATTTTATTGAAATCTACCAAGCGGTTTTCAAGTTACAGTGGTCACCAGTTCGAAAAACATAGTTTTGAGAAAAATGCATTTAAAGTTTTGCTAACGTTCCGGAGCGCCCGTGTGCTCTTTGTTGAATAACTCGAAAAGTATTTGTCGGCTTTACTTCATATTTTCCCACAATATTTCTAGGATATTATACTTTAAGAAAATGCAATAAAAAATCCTATTTTTTTGAAAATTCTGAAAGGCGATTCATGACGGTCAGTGAATGGTCAGTATTGTTCTTAACTTTTTTTTTTTTGTATTATCCAGGTACTTTGCGACTGCTCGCCACTTTTAGACAGAATAAATTCGAAAAGTTTTTGCACTTCTTTGCCTTTTTATGCGGAAGATGCCAGATGCAGACCTCGATTTCACTGAATTTATAATAATTTTTCTCTACCAAAATAAATTTTTTACTAATATTCGGAATTCGGAATGTGATGCCCTAGTTTAAGTTTGCTTAAGTTTGTGAAATTATCTGTAAGAAATTATTATTCCATAAATAAGTACTTATATTACTTCTTATTACATCAAACAATAAATTTTTCTCGAAAGTCCATTGGGTACAAAAGCCGTGGTGAATTTCAGGGTTAGATATGCATTTCAAAAATATTTGTCTCGCCTCTGCACAATGCCCCACATATTTTTGGTTATCTGTTGTCTGCGAATAGCTTAGCTTAATGAAAATAGCTCAACAAAGACAGACTACATCTATAAATATTAATTGACGACAGCAAACACTTGTTGAGCCAAACTTTCTTTGTATGTACGCATGCTAAGGCGATGTGGTTACTCATACGCCACTGTAGACCAACTGAGGCAAGTTCGCAGTCATGCTAATAATTTGTACGTGTTTATTAAGTTTGTGTATATGTTAGGTATTTGGGTATGTATTAATGAACTTCATTCAATATATTCATGCAAGTAAACATATTTATATTTATTGTTAGTATAGCTGAAGGAGAGCCACAGCTTCTGAGGCACATTTATAAGTACTTGGAAATATGGGGGGAATCACTTTTTATTTTTGGTACTTTTTTATGTTCGTGCAAGCTATTTTGGCTTTATTTGGTACCAGCAAAGTTGATTATTTGAAGTTATTAATACCGCTGTTTCAAAATCAAGTGAATATTTTTAAACGTTTAATGATTTTGAACGAACAGCGCTCGCGTGCGGCGGAGATACACTAACGTAGTAACCCGAGTGCTGCTCGCAGGTTTTGATATGCTTGTATTCCATGCGACTCATCAACGAATCGTGCTTGCCCATCGCTACTGGTCATTTGTTACTTTTATTTTTAAACAATGTAAAATTTTTAGTTAAATACAAAATAAAAAAATCTGATGTTTTTGATTTCATTTCTCTGACAAAAAAAATCCGAGCGTCAAGTGGTTAAGCAAAAAGTTTAAAACCTTGCGAGCTGCACTCCTACATAAATGGAACAAAATTGCACAAAATTTTCATATATCCATTACAAACTGCCTACGTGGACAGATTTCAACCCATTTCTTCTGGTAGAAGTGCAACTTGATACTCCTTCTCGAGTATCAAAGCAGTTTAGTCCTCTTTTTTTTAAAAGCATCTGAAGCAAATTAAAAACTTAGTGTGCCATTTAATCTAATAACCAAAAAGAAAATGATGAGGAAGTCATGCAGAGTGCGCTTTTCGTATCGGTTGGGGTGGACGAGCGCACCTGTTATCCTTATTAAAAAAGTCTCAGCGCCAAAATACCGTGTAAAGCATATCAAGAAAGTGGAATAGGCTTTTAACTGGAAAGTACTTTTCTCTGAGTACCTCTTGACCCACTGAATCGTTTGTGCTTTTTTTTTCTTTCAAAAAATTTGAAAAATGACTACATCACCAATTTGGATTAAAAATCAGAACATTTTTTGGCGAAGCATTGTCTGCGGCCCTTTGCTCCTTAGTGTGGAGTCAACAGGGACATTTCCTGGGGCATATGCGTCCGGCTGGAAGACCTAGATTATGCGGACGACATTTGCTTATTATCGCACAAATACTCAGATACATCAGCTAAACTACAAGCGACATACCATGCAGTAATACAAACAGGTCTAAGAATTAACATAGCGAAGACTAAAGTAATGCGGATTAGCACCACCAAAAGGCAAGCCCTTCAAATTGCCGACACGCCGCTTGAAGATGTAGATGAATTTTGCTACCTTGGGAGCATAATTTCAAAAAAAAAACGGCGGATCAACAACGCGTTGCATTTGCCATGCTAGACAAGATATAGAGATCAACCCATTTCTCCAGGCATACAAAATAGAAAATATATGATGCCAACGTGAAGTCGGTAGTTCTGTATGGATGTGAAGTATGGAGCTTAACAACAAGCATATCACAATCATTGCCATCCTTCCCAAACCGTTGCCTCTGAAAGATAATGTGGATATTCTGGCCTGTTATTAAAGGCAACGATGATCTTTGGGCGGCTACCGGGCAAACACCAGTTCACATCGAAATAATGCGTCGCAAGTGGAAATGGATCGGACACATATTGCCCAAACCACGGAACGACATCGCAAGGACAGTAATAGACTGGAATCCCCAAGGAAGCCGTAGGTGCGGGAGACCAGCCAACACATGCAGGCGACAAGTAGCAGCAGAGGCGGACAGAGCAGTCCGCTCCTGGAGCCAAATTAAACATTTAGCTCTAAACAAACGAAATTATAACTTGTTTATTGGCCCTATGTGTCATCCAAGAACTATGGGAAAATATATATATGTATGTATATTTGTTTGGTGAAAAAGGAATCCATTATTTTCTCGGTAGCTGGCTGTAGTGATAGGTGTCTCGTAAAGTATCGATCAAACAATTTAAAGTTTATGCTTGTGGTCAAGATGACTTTTTTCACTAAAAAATTCATTTTCTGTGTTTTATTTGTTCCATTCAGTTGTAAGTTACAGGATGTTAACAACAGAGGTCAACAAAGAGAAAATCCGGTACATTTTACAGTTTGTCTTTGGCTGCTGAAATTGTGAATGATGCTTATGATGCCTATGCTGTAACAACTGATTACGTGCAATGTGATAGAATTTCTGTCTGCTAAGCTTTGACCAAACCGATTGAAATCTAATCATTTCTTAAACGGATCGTGACTGGCGATGAGAAATGGATCACCTATGACAATATTGTGCGAAAACGATCGTGGTCATAGCGTGATGAAGGAGCTTAAACGGTGACCAAAACAGGACTAACGGACAGGAAACTATGTGATTGGTGGGAGTTGAAAGAATCATTTAATATGAGTTGCTTCCTTATGGCCAATAAATAAACTCAGATCTCTGTTGCCAAGTATTGTACTCTTTGAAGCTAGTGGTTGACCAGAAACGGCCGGAATTGGTCAGCAGATGATGTGCTGTGCTCCATAAAGACGACGCAAGGCCATACATGACTGTAGTGACTTGCCAAAAACCTCGGGAGGTTGCTTGGGAAATTTTGGTGCATCCACATTTTTCTCTCGGTGCAAACTTCCTGAGTGATAGGAAATTAGTATCAAGAGAAGATTGTGAAAATCGATTACTAACGGAGCATGAATTCTATGAGAGAGGAATTGTGAAGCTACCCTTAAAATGGCAGCAAATTGTACAATGAAACGGCTCATATTTGATCTAAATCGTATAAACCGAAATATCTCAAATAAAGTTTTCAATTTTAAATAAAATTTAAAATAATTGATTTCAGTTTCCACATATTTTTCCGTATACTAGAAAGACTGTTCTTGAAAAGAGTTTAGGGTTGATCTCCCTTGTCATATGATTGCATGCCCAAGAGCGATACTCTGAGTAAAATATTTTATGCAGTTTTTGTGTAAACTAAAAAAAATGGGTTTCATGGGTTTAACCCTGATCGGAAATCCGAGTTTATTTTATAAATATAACTTATTTCAAAATTATTTGACTTAAATGGGGTGGTAAGGTTTTCCACATTTTACAGAAGCCCAAAAACAGCAAACTGGAAAAGATGCAATGAATGTCTTTCAGCTAAGCTTAATAGCAGCGTAAGCAAAAGAACATCAACAGAGGAGCTAGAAAAGGCAGTAACAGACATGACTGACTCAATTAAAGCCTCATACCAAGACTGTTGTCCGCTAAAAATGAAATCCTCCACGAAGAGGGTTTCCTGGTGGAACAACGAACTTGACAAACTTCGAAAAGCAACGACGAAACTATTCAACACTGCGAAGAAAACAAATAAATGGAACGAATATAGGAAATCCCTAACTAACTATAACAAAGAACTAAGGAAATCCAAACGAAACTCTTGGAAAAACTTCAGCGAGGATCTAAAAGATACTCCAGCAACAGCTAGAATCCAAAAATCACTCTCCAAAGGCGACTCAAGTTCCATAGGCACACTAAAAGGTCCAAACGGAGCTATTACCAACACATTCCTAGAAACACTAGAGCTTCTTCTAAAGACTCACTTCCCAGATTGTAAAATTCATGACCCATCAATCGACAATAGTCTAGACATGGTAACTCACCATCAACGGAGATCGACGGTCTCATTTGTCAATAAAATAATAAATTTCGAAAGGATAGAGTGGGCAATTAACTCCTTTAAACCATTTAAATCACCAGGCCCGGATGGAATATTCTCAGCACTTCTGTCCAAAGGCACTGTGGAACTGATCCGAGTCATGGTGAAAATCTTCAGAGCTAGTCCAATATTGGAATACATTCAAAAGATATGGAGGAAAGTGAAGGTAATATTTATTCATAAGGGAGGTAACAAACCTCCTGATTCTCCAAAATCTTACAGACTAATCAGTCTATCGTCGTTCATGTTAAAGACAATGGAAAAACTACTTGAATAGCATCTAAGAGAAGAAGTAATCTTCAAAAAAAACCCTCGATAAGCTGCAATTTGCTTACCAAAAAGGGAAATCCACAGTCGCAGCACTGCACACAGTCGTTGTCAATATAGAAAAGGCTCTAAATCAAAAAGAAAATGGTCTCTGTTCCTTTATGGACATAGAGGGAGCCTTCGACAACAGAAATTACAAATCCATGCAAACAGCACTCGCGAAAAGAGGTGCAAACCCTATATTAACATATTGGATAAGCCAAATGCTTAATCAGAGGATTATTAAAGCCTCGCTAGGCCAAGCTGAACTTAATGTCACAACAGTAAAGGGATGTCCGCAAGGAGGAGTTCTTTCTCCGATGCTATGTTGATGACTTGGTGCAGCACCTAAACAATAAGGGATTTATAACCATTGGTTATGCAGATGACATATCTGTTATAATAAAAGGCAACCATGAAAGGACACTAATAGACTTAGTGCAAAATGCCTTGAACGCAACATGGGAATGGTGTAAAAAGGAGGGGCTGTCCATCAACCCTAACAAAACCACAATTATCCCCTTCACAAGAAAAAGAAAGTTGGAGTTTCCTATATTGAAAATAAATGAAACAGTGATAGAACTAAAGGAAGAGGTCAAGTATCTAGGTTTAACCTTAGATAAAACTCACTTGGGAATCACGTGTAAATAATATAACAAAAAAAGTCACGAAATCCTTGTTCATGCTTACAGATGAAGACCTTCAATCACTCCCTCAGAAGGAGCTGGTACAATTCATAAGCATACTTAACAGTCAATAGACAGCATAGGGTGCACAATAGATCAATATGGACGCAGTGCTAAAGGCACATACCTTAACCCTTTACTACCATTAACCATTATTTCCAAATTATGTACTTATAGACAAAAATGCTTTTTTTTTGTTTTTTGTTATAACACTTAGGAAGCAATTAATTTGTAAAATTGAAGAAATGCAAAGTTTAAAAGGAATAATAAATATTTAGACATTTAATTCATTATAAAATTAAATTTAACCAACTCTATACTTTTCTCTCTCAACAAGAGCCATGACACTTCGCAAATGATAAGCAATACGAAACAATCCCAATATTTTTCCTTGCATTTTAATTCCCAAATATTCGCAAGTCCAACAAAAAATTTCACTTTTTTTTAAGTAGCTTAAACTTTGTTTCTATTTTACTATAGCATTCGCGGTGACATGATTGAAATTGTGTCAGTTCTTACAATCAAAATATTCATAGCGCTACAAAAAAGTTTCTAAACTCTTTTCATCAAAAGTAAGTTTACGCGCAGATGTGACATAAAAATGTCAGCAGTGGTGGCGAGAGGAGTTTCATTTAGCAAAGTGTGAACATCAACGTCATTTGTATAGTTGGTTTCTCTGCTAAGCCGGCGCACACCACTACAGCTTCCACGTTTCAGCCGTTCAGCCGCTGAGTCGCAAGTCTATGCACACCGCACATGTCACTCATACGCCACGTAGCACTACAGCTACGGCTTGCCTGTTAGCGAACACATATTCGTAGGCATATAAATATGTACACATGCATATTGCACATATATGAAGCATACAGATATATGCTTTTATAAGTTTGTAAAATTTTTACAATAGGCAGAAGAACTCGGGTAAGTGCCGCACTGATAAGCTCCATCAGCACTGACATACTGAGCTCCACAAAAGTGAGTAACTCAGACTCACTTGTCGGTGCCAGTTTGTCGGTAGAATTGGCATACATTTTCACTCCGTCACATACAATCTGAATTTTGTGCACTTTTTCTTTCATAAGCCCCTTTCCATATATTTGCATTTTCACTTTTATGCAACACACTTCGAAGGCTTTTGGAAAAATATGACATTGTCCTCGTAACGAAGATAAAAATGAGTATACAAAATGTTAAGCAATATTTATGCAACGGCTCTTCAGTTTAATTTTTTTGTCTACTTAATGGAGATGGAGCATGTCGTGTGAATAATTATGGAGATGAGTTTTATTTCTAAAACCTATTTTGTAATAATTTTTTTAAAACGATATTTTTTTATAAGTTTACTCCCTAGTCTTATTTTACTATACCTCCGTAAAGAGTTAGAAGCAGTAGGTAGTTCTACAACACTGCTCACTCATATCAGCCCATATAACACTCTGACTTTTACTCTGAGCGTGATGTCTTAATAGGTGTACGCAGACTTATTAAGTTCATGTAAGCAAGCAGTCGTTTATGACCGGTGAAGCAACCAGTGTTCCCGTCCTTTCATATGAACGGGCAGCCAAATAGCTTCGCCTATCTTGAGCCTCCTGAGCTTACGCCGTGTTTGCTCAGCTCTGGGTATGTTAATTAATTATTAATCAGTAATTCTCTCTTACACTGATTCAGTTCGTGGAGGCCCTTTACGCTAAGTAATGCATGTCCAGATCCTAAGCGACAGAATAAAGGTCTTAAAAGGCGTATATGAAGGGTGCATACTATCACCATTGCTCTTTAACATCATCCTTCATATCGTTATAAAGAACGCCATAAGCTTTGGAAGTAGGAATTCCTGGAGCCTGCAAAGATGGCTTGCTGACTTCCACTATAGTCCGGTATTTGCCTACTATCAAATACTTTTTCTCGCATGGCAATGCAGCTTCAAACAGTACAGCGAGCCACCGCTAAAGCGGAGCTGGTTTGCAACATCTCCAAAACCAAAGCCATGCGTACTAGCACTCAGAGTACGCTTCAGTTACCAAGTGATGGGACCCCACTGGAGTAAGTGTCAGGTGCTTGAGCTAAGACATCAAAAACCGCATTTCTAATGATCTACAACATTTTTCTCCTTTAGTTCTAATATCAAATCATCTTTACTCTATGCCTGTCAAACGTGGAATGAAACAGCGAGCAAAATAAAGGCACTGCAAGTTTTCACTAATCGATGCCTTCGCAAAATGCTGGAAATCTGCTGGCCAAACACAATCTCGAATGCTGATCTGTGGAGAACAACTAAGCAAAGCCCAAAACTCCTTTAAATTTCTAGAAGAAAATGGGGTTAAACTGACCACATTCTTCGTAGATAATGTGTTGACCTAACAAGAGCCGGTATTGAGTTGAATCTCGAAGGCAGCCGTAGACGAGGAAGGCCATCGGACATTTCGAAGTAATTTTTGTACTTGAAAATGCGCTCCATGAATTTAACCTGGAACGAAGGTAATAAACTGACGCAGAAGAGATCTGAATGGTAGGAATTTGTTGTGGCTCTTTGTTCTTCTGGGAACCATAATAATATCATAATAGTAATACTTATTCTGAACATTTAGACAGCGAAGCCAAAGATATAGAGACCCCATGGAAAACCCGTATGACATTTGTTTTATAGCTCAACGGCGAGTAGTTACCGGCACTACAAACAACGCGCAACCATCAAAGGTTTAGTGTAAGAAAAGCTAAGCAAAAAATTTTTAAAACGATCAACATAGATAATGACCTAGGCGAAGTGGATGATGCCAACAATGTATTCGAAAATATCGGGTCGATAGAAGACTCTCAAGAAAATTTGAAAGTAGTTCGAATTAACCTGAAGCACGCGGAATGTGTTCTAGCTAATTTCACGGTATTCCTGAGTGAATAAAATGTTCAAATCGGCCTCATGCAGGAAACCTTAATGAGAAAAATGGATTAGAAGGATTTAAGGAAAAAAACATTTCAACACATTCTATACCTTAAACATTCTGCATTGGTGAGAAGAAGCGTTGGGATTCTGCATTGGTGAGAAGCGTTTTTGTGTATATACGCAAGATGATAGACTAGTGCCTCCCACAGAAGTCGAACAACTAACATCATCGCTCAGAAGTGCAGACAAGGTACCGGTAGGCTGCGATGCGAACTCGTGGAACGAGGCTTAGGGTAGCATAGGAACGAGCGGCAGGAACGCAACGAAGTGCCTATAGGAAATAGCACTCTTGGAAACTCAATCACCCAGACAACGGAGGATTGTAGCATTAAAATGGTACTTGACGCTAATTTGTGTCTTCTAGTTCAGGTCAAACAGCTACAATATGTTGCACCGCTATTAAACTATCAATACCAGCCAAAGCCGCCGGAATTATTCCTGGCAAATTTCTTAGAGTGCAACCTCAACGTATGGCCGATATATTCCATCCATTGTTTCAACGAATTTGGGATGAGGAAAACCTGCCAACGGAAAGAATCAATAATTGTAAAAATCACTAAGAAAGAGAACGAACAGAAATATTTCAATTAGCGCGGAATATCGATCGTACCAGGTGCTACTAAAATTCTTAATCTCGTTATAATTTGCCGAGTTGTAGACGTACTTGATGCCACCATTGAAAAACATCAAGCCGGCTTTCGTCACAGTCACTCGTGTGTCGATCACATCAGTACAATGCGCACTATCAATGAACAGTCTGTCGAGCTCAGCGCTACACTTTGCATGTGTTTTATTGACTATGTTAAAGCCTTTGATGCGCCTAGGCGAGATACGATATGGGCCACACTGGGAGCGCACGGAATCCCACCAAAACTTAACAGCACAATTAAAAACTCATACCACCAGCAGGGAACACGCCAAACAGCTGAGCCAGCGCTTTCAGACAGTTTCCGGTGTTAAACAGGGATGCGCTCTCTCTCTGCTTTTATTTATAGTCGCTCTCGATATGACCTGCGAATTTTGTGATTTTCGCCAAAAGTGGTACAATGGTACGAAAACTATGCGCTCTAACACTCAAAATGTGCAACCTTTCTAAATCGATAACGACACTCTTGATGAGGTGAAGGAATTTGTGTACTTAGGCAGCGTTCTGACGCCTGAAGGGGTACCTTGACGGATGTAAATAGTCACCTAAGCAAAGCTAAGCGGGGTTACGCTTCTCTTTCGAGAGTATGGAATTACCCCACAATTAATCGAACGACAAAATTGAAAATTTTAGCCCTTGAGTAAAAACAGTGCTCCTTTACGGTAGCGAGACGTGGCACACAACGTTAGGTCAATCGCTGCTTACGGAAAATAATGAGAATTTTCTGGTCACGAACGATTTCAAATCAAAGCCTATGGGAAATCGCGAAACCAAAGGGCATAGATAACGACATTAAGCGCCAGAAATACAGGTGGATCGCACACACGTTTAGAAAGAACGCAAACAACATTGTGCATTCGGCCTTGGAATGGAACCCGACCGGTACAAGGAGCAGAGGGCGTCCAAAAACTACGTGCAGGCGTACAGTTAATAATGAAACATCCAAATCGTTTAGATGGAAATGCTTTGTAGATAGGCTTAGTACATAATTTTATAATGTAAATTATATTTAATTAGAACACGCCAATAAAAATAATAAAAAATAAATAATTGGCGCGTACACTTCTGTTAGGTGTTTGGCCGAGCTCCTCCTCCTATTTGTGGTGTGCGTGTTGATGTTGTTCCACAAATGGAGGGACCTACAGTTTCAAGCCGACTCCGAACGGCAGATATTTTTATGAGGAGCTTTTTCATGGCAGAAATACACTCGGAGGTTTGCCATTGCCTGCCGAGGGGCGACCGCTATTAGAAAAATGTTTTTATTAATTTTGCTTTCACCGAGATTCGAACCAACGACCTCTCTGTGAATTCCGAATGGTAATCACTCACCTACCCATTCGGCTACGGCGGCCATAAACGAGAAATTTTAAGCGATTGGCTCAGTTTATAGCCAAAGATACTTAACATGAAGAAAAACAGTAAAAAAAGAACTAACACTCTATAAAACCCTCACCAAGCCCATCCTAACGTACGGCGCAGAAGCTTGGTCGATGACAAGATTCGATGAGGCATCCGTGGGAGTGTTTAAGAGAAAGATTCCACCGAAGATTTGTTTATCGGTGCACGTGGGCGATGGTGAGTATTGTAGGCGGTGGGGCGATGAGCTTTATGAACTTTACGATGACATAGACATGGCGCAGCGATTAAAAATCCAGCGGCTACGTTGGCTGGGTCATCTCGTCCGAATGTTTACAAATGCTCCGACGGTGAAAGTATTCGATGCGGTATCAGATGGTGGTAACAGAGGAAGAGGAAGGGCTCCTCTGCGCTGGAAAGAGTACGTGGAGAAGGACTTGGCTTCACTTGGTGTCTCCAAATGGCACCGGTCAGCACGAGAAAGAAATATCATGTGCGCTTTGTTAAACTTGATAAGAAAAAGAAGAATCACGAAAAAAACTTAGAATACACATTAATTACGATTTTAAAGAAGCAAATTTTCTAAAATCAGGCACATTTAGCAGTTGGTAGCTACGACAGCAACGAGAAATATTGCATTTGGGGAAATAAGTAGAGAAGAGCTGGCCTTCAACGTCCCAGATATGAGTTAAACCACCCGGTTAAGTGGGTTAGTAAAAGAAATTGGAAGACAAGAAATTTTCAAATTATCTTAATTCTAAAAGTAAGTCTGAAATCTATGTCCGTGTGCTTGCAACGTAACCGGAGTTTTGCTGATTAGACGTTTCCGATGGGAACGCCAGTCGTTGCACTGGAATTTCTCCAACCACTTTTGGTTGACCGTATGGAGTGTTGGGCTTTTTATTGGCCCTTATGGTGCTTTATTGGCACACAATTGGAGGAACCTATAGTCGTTTTGGTGTGGTGGCTTACCATCATCTTTTTTTTAGTTCGCTGCTCTGGAATTTTTTCAACCACTTTTTGGTTGCATGGAGTGTCTTAACCATTGTCTTTTTGTTCAACTCTGTAAAATAGTGCTTTAGCTTATACATCACTTTATGGTGCGAACTTCCGACAGGCGTCGTGATTAAATCGCACTTCTTCGAAAATGTGGCTTAAAAGAGGACATCAACCAATATTTGAGCGTCGTTTGATTTAATATTTGGTGTTTTTAGAACTTTTTTGAAATCAAATCAGAAAATAACCCATTCTTTAACTTAAAGACGAGATCCAAAGGGTCCCTAATATAAATGAGGCAAAATGCTATTCAAAATTTTATCAAAACGATCAGGGAGTGTCGTTAAACACAATTAATCCTTTAAAAAACTGTGCAGGATATATTTTCAATCACTTGAATGGACTTAGTGATTTAGAGGGCAAGTCCTTGGCCCATTGACAGATGAAGTCTTTTGGCACTTAGTAGTACAGCTCAGTTTACTGGGTTAATAGCTAAGGCCCGTGAAGCACTTAGTGAACGTTCCATTGCCATGTTTGCCCATGTCAGAATTATGTTTTATAACTCTTAGTCTGCATATCTTTTTTATAACTAGAATATACCATCTGGCTTGTCCTTTTCCAATAAGCTACCGTAACCGCATCCATACAACTCAAATTGCGAATATTTCTTCTAAATTACGTGCATCCCCTTAAAGGTTTAAAAAATGCAGAACGCAGCTGAAATAAAAGTTGCCACTCAAATTCAAATACAAATTCTTTATTCTATTCCTGTGAATTAGGTAAAACAAAAAGTAGTTCACTTTTCTGCGAAGACTATATTAAAGAAATAAGTTGAAGCAAGGAAGCAAAATGCTCGATGCTCATACTAATATGTCTACAAGGAAAACGTATTATTCCCAGCACGTCATGTAACGGGTGGGTTTTCAGATGCAACAAATAAAAACATGTGATTGATATTTCTTTCCAGCGCACTCCGCCAAATTGCTGTACAAAGGCTTACCTCCGAACCGTTTCAGTAGTTGTGGCAATTCATTTGCGAGATTACCGGAATGGTAATCACTCCTGGGGGTGAAGTGTGTTTTGTTTCTTGTGGCAGAGGCAGTGTACAGAGAGGTGTGTGGCAGTAATTGCCTAAAGCCTAAAGACCGACCATTGTAGTGGTATTCCACGCCTTCACGAGGAGCTCCTGTTTTTGACTGAAAATGGCAGATCCAGAGGCGTAAACTCGAAAAAACCCGTACTCCCTGGCGTTGTTCGTACTGTGCCTATGAGATGAATGACACCTCGTTGGTGTGCCTTTTAATGACTACCTCCAGATACCAGGCGCCCTCTAGTTATAATTAGCCTTATCGCAACATCGTGACAAGGTTGTGGCTTGACCTCCATTCCTCTTCACTCGTGGGACCCACATATGTTTGAAGCAATTCATTACAAACAACACAAAGAAAAGACAGAAGTGCCTACTACAAACCAGGTCAGCGATGACCTTTCGGCAGCCTCTGTCGAACACCAAAAATTGCCGTAGGTAACAAAAGGCAGTGAATTCCCGACCTCTATCAGCGTGCAAATCGGGATGAAAGCCGACGAAATGGACCTCGGTCCGAATAGAAAACTTACATTTTATCTCTGGAGGAAGAGGAGAAACTCCTAACTTCTCCCGCAAAAAGCACAAGTTCGGCAGAAGCGAAAGTGCAGAAAATACGACCTAGGGGTGCTGCCAGAAAACGACTCAGATACCACTTGGGTCAAAGTTACTCCATAGAGGAAGCAAGACAACTTGCTCAGCAGCCAATGAACCTGAAGCGTCAGCGCTCCAGCAACACCACACCTGAGCAAAGCTCTTCCAAAAGAGCTAACGTGGTGGAAAGGGCATCTGTCGCAGCAGAAGCCGAGGGCAAGAGCAGCTGTGCGTAACCGTGAAGTGAGAGAAAGGACGGCAAAAATATAAAACAAGGATGCTGCATGCAGGTCTAGGCTGAGTATCAACCACCTGACTACCCGGCAACGATATGGCCTACAGAAAAAATAAGGGTCATCCTGGACTCCCTAAGGAAAAAGCAGACTGGCGTTGCTAAGCCAATCTTCAACAGCTGTACCTTCCGTCCCGGAGATAAAGTTGTTTCTTGCGGCAACAAGGAAATAACTAACTGGTTAAAGGCAGTAATACTGTAACTACAGCCATGCAAGGATGCGTAATTAAAGATCGTCTTGGAAGAAGACATACCACGGCTTTGAGTTTCGTTGGCCACTTTCCGGAGCTAGATAGCCCATCAACAGAGGACATCCTAAACCTCCTGGATGCGCAAAACTATGGCATAAATATTTGTGAATGGCGGATACTCAAGAAAGTAAGAAAGCGCTTGGTGATGGAGCGGACCATCGCAATCAGGCCAATCTCCGACAAAGCGATCAAAGGTCACCAATACTGGTTAAACTATGGGTTTGGCACAGTTCAATTTCGAATTAAAGGAAAAAGCATTCAGAAGGATGCTGGTCTAATAGAGGCATTCAACCCTTCCGCATTGCATCAGCCTGAAGAGCCACCCCGCACTTCGGCTTCGGTGACCACAGTGACTGCAACGTTAACTGATGAGCAGCCACATTGTTCTAAAGATGCCACTAGCTGCACCAAAGATGAGCGTACAAAAGGTTGAAGAAGGTATACGAATACGACCCTCGCTTTGTGCCAACAGGAAAACGTTTTGATTTTAAGAGGACCAAGACAGGCGACTCTGCTAAGGAGGTACAAGCTGCCCCAGGCAACAACAGAAGTCAACACGGATGCCTTAACTTAAACTTCTACCAAGCAAAGGCAGCCTCGACTGAACTATCAAGGAGGTTCAACAAACAACTCTAGGATGTAGCTCTAATCCAGGAACCGTGGGTACGTGACAGACTCATTGAGGGGCACTAGGACGCAAATGATAAGTTGATCGCTCTAGAAAAATAAGATGACTTTCATTCCTATTTCACAGTTTACTACCACCGTTCATATTTTCTATTAAAACTTGGAAGGAAAGACGTTCGGTTGATGGTCGGTATTATTATAGGACACAACCCATGGGGTCAGCATATGACCACCATTGGAATCATTGAGGACCTAATGTGCCTGATTTGCTTTTAGGAGGCGGATAGCACTGAACACTTTCTCTGTGAATGTCCTGCCTTTGTTAGAGCAAGACTACGAATTTTGAGTTCCGATGCCGTGAGAATGACAAACTTTAGTTCTCATACTAGAGGATATTTCAGATTTGCCAAAGAAGCTGGAAAAATCTCATAAGAGTAACTACTTATATCTCTGTCTCTATTCTTTTCTATCTCTTTCCCTGATACTTTTCTCCCTTCCCTCTTGACTATCTACTCTCTCTCCAGAGCTCTAAATACAATGAGATTTTTAGCCTGAGCGTTTTAGGAGCCACCAAATCTCTTGGTGCCCCTTGGTTCGATCAAGTCAAATTTCAGTTTTCACCACCGATGTCGTGGCGATCTGGACTAAGCTGCCAATGGACAAAGACGAACATGAATTAATTATTGTCTCTGCCTACCTTCCAGGAGATGAGGAAGTTGCTCAGAACATTGACTAGAACGTTCGGGTAGGTGCTACAACATCTTATTATTATTTTTGTTATTCTCAGCGATCAACTTCCTCCCGAAATTTAGTATTTCTCCTATGAATCAGTGTTCAATTTGATAGATTGATTTAGGTGAACGCTAAGTGGCTGAATCCGGGCCTATCTTCTCGATGAAGTTATTTGACTCTCTTGAACCAATTTTTATGGAATGTTTGAACTCATTGGTTTATGCTGACAAACCAGCTACGATTGATGAATTGGAGTTGTTACGTACACAAAATACAGCGAAATAGAGCTGCTAAAAATTATTATAAAATTGGAACGAACGGATGCTCAAATTTATTTCTATTGGGTTGGCAACTACGTAATTGCAGATTTCACTCATAGATGGCTTCAGTTGAATTTTTAGGTTTGCAGACATAGTACAAATGGCGTAGTTTGGCGTTCGCTGCAAAATGGAAACATTTTTCAGAAGGAACATTTTCGTCATATTTTGCTTTTTTACTTCCGCAAAGGGAAACTCGCATCCCAAGCTCATAAAAAGTTTATGTGCTGTTTATGGTGACGAAGCTTTAAGAGTACGGCAGTGTCAAAATTGGCTTGCCAAATTTCGTTCAGGTGATTTTTCGTTCAGTTGAAGTTGATGACGCCTTAATCAAAGCAATAATCGATTCGAATCGTCACAGTACAACACGTGAGATCGCAGAGAAGCTTCATGTGCCACAACGTGCATTGAAAACCACTTAAAACAACTTGGCTATGTTCAAAAACTCGATACCTGGGTTCCTCACGAACTGAAAGAAACGCATTTAACGCAAAGCAGTAACAGCTGCGATTTTCTAAAGAAACGTAATAATGATCCATTTTTAAAACGATTGATAACTGGCAGGGTTGTTTTCAACAACATCAAGCGGAAAAGATCGTGGAGCAGGGCAGGTGAACCAACTCAAACAACATCAAAAGCTGATATTCATCAAAAGAAGGTTTTGTTATCAGTTTGGTGGGATTACAGGAATTGTCTACTTTGAACTCTTACCATCCAAACGAACGATCAATTCTCATGTCAACTAATGAGACAACTAACGAAATTAAACAATGCATTTGAAGAAAAGCGGCCCGAGTTGACAAATTGAAAAAGTATTGTATTCCTTCATGACAATGCAAAGCCACACACATCTTTGGCCACTCGGCAAAAACTCTTGGAACTTGGTTGGGATTTTTTGCCACGTCCACCATATAGTCCGGACCTTGCAGCATCTGATTACTTTTTTTTTTTGGATCCTTACAAAACTCCTTGAATGGTAAAAATTTCAATAATGATGATGATGTTAAATCGTACCTGATTCAGTTTTTTGCTAATAAAAACCAGAAGTTATATGAACGTGGGATTCTGATGCTGCCCGAAAGATGGCAAAAGGTCTTTGACAAAATTGGCAATACAGAATTAAATTATTTAGTTCCATGAAAAAATTGTCTTTGATTTTCTAAAAAAAATGCGCAATAACTTAGTTGTCAACCCAATATATACCAGATTTCATAAAAGAAAATTAGTAAGCCAATAAAGCCCAAATATTGGCAAAAAAAAAAATAAGTATTTTACTCTCTGTTTAAAAACCAAAGTTCAATGCCTCTAAAAAAACACCCGTTATGTGCGTACATATACAAAATATTTCGCAGGTGTCTCAACTCGCTCAGAATGCTGATCGAAATTGACATATTCAGAGGAAAAATATCGGGAAGGCGACTATCTGATGCCCGGCATGAGACTGCATGCGTTACCTACGTATGCATGTGTGTGTGTGCGTGTGCATACCTAAATGTGTGTGTAGGTGCGAGAGTGTGAATACATTGTTGTGAAATGCATATGAAAAACAAAACATGCGCAAATAACGCAAATAGATGAGCTAAAAAACGAAGGCAAAAATAAGAAAAATAGTTGAGCGAGAACGAATATGAGGCAAAAACAGAGGCGAACCAGCGGAAGCGGAAATTGCAGTTCTTACAGGAAACTGTTGCAAAATGCAAATGTTATAAAAAAATGTTTCGCATTTAAATTTGCTCATATGACAGTGTTTATATTATTCTAGTACGTAAAAACGCTTGCAGCGTTGGTCAGAATGTTGCATGTAAACGAGTGTGTATGTATGTATGTGTTTCACGGCTAGATGCTGGTTCTTTTTTTTTGTGTATATGTACAATTGTGCACATATTTCTTCACTTCTCTACTTTCCACACTTTGTATGCATTCGCTGGTGGCCTGCAACTTTCTTTGCTCACAACAAATACAAACAGTTTTGCTATATTGCTTAACTTTTTTGTTTAGTTCCACTGATAGTCTAATTGAGCGGAAATGCTTGAAGTGCGGTAAATGTGGTTGCATAACCTCAGTTCTTCAGCTTTTGAAACTTTTTAGCAATTCAATTGTGTTAAAATTTGTTTCGTTGCTGTGCATAAAGACATCAACAACATTTAATTTTTGTTTTTTTTTTGGTTATTTGCGATGATGGTTGAGTTTTGGTGTTATACATTTCTTGATCGGAACTTTGGGCAGAACATTTTGGTAGACGAGCACGATTTGAAATGTATGCCAAAGAGGATAAAAACAGTTAGTTTCTAAGTTTTCACTGTGATTGGGAAGAAACGTGTAAAAGCTTAATAAACTTCCTCATCACTGTGAAACGCAAGTAGAACAAGATTTTTCGGACTCACCTTTCACTCAAAGAAGAATATCTTGAAAATCGTCCAACTCATTTCATGTACTAGCAAATATTGAGACCCTGGTAATATGGTAGTCGAAAAAGTCTTTTCGTATTTCTAATCAAACTTCAACTCATTTTTTTTATATTTATAATGAACTTTATTAAACCAAATATGTACCATTTTGGTCGACCACCTTTTGCCATTTTTCTTCTAGAGACATTATTCCATCAGTGTAAAACTTTTGTGGTTTCTCGGCGAAAAACTGCGACAAGTAATTTTCACAGGCTTGTCTTGAAGCCAACTTTACTCCGCTAAGGGAGTTCTGCATTGACCGAAACAAATGGTAGTCCGATGGTGCAAGGTCAGGGCTATATGGTGGATGCATCAAAACTTCCCAGCCAAGCTCTCCCAGTTCTTGCCGAGTCATCAAAGATGTGTGTGGCCTTGCGTTGTCCTGATGGAAGACGCCGCCCTTTCTGCTGATCAGTTCTGGCCGTTTTTTTCGATTGCTTGCTTCAATCTCATCAGTTGTTGACAGCAAAGTGTAGAATCAATCGTTCGAGCAGGCTGGAGCAGCTCATAGTGGATGATTCCTTTCCAATCCCACCAAACACACAGCATAACCTTTCGAGGCGTCAATCCTGGCTTTGCGACTATTTCTTGCGCTTCACCACCCTTGCACCATGATTTTTTTCGCACATTATTGTCGTATTTGATCCACTTTTCGTCTCCTGTTACCATTCGCTTCAGAAATGGTTCGATTTCATTTCGTTTCAGCAAAGAATCGCAGATGTTAATTCGGTCCACGAAATTTTTCACAGACAATACATGTGGTACCCAAACATCGAGCTTCTTTTTGTAACCAGCCTTTTTTAAATGGTTCAAACCTGTTTGATGATGAATGTTTAGTGCCTTGGCGATGTCATGGCAGCTTATGTGACGGTCCTGGTCAATCTTTTCCATAATTTCATCGACTTTTTCAACGATAGGTCGACCGGAGCGAGGTGTATCTTTCACATCGAAATTTCCAGAATGGAAGCGAGCGAACCATTGTCGTGCTACACGAACTGATACAGCATCGTCTCCGTAAACTTCACAAATTTCATTGGTGGCTTGCGTGGCATTCTTCCCTTTTTTATACAAAAATTTCAGACTATAGCAAATTTCTTCATTATTTTCACTCATTTTTGCACAGCTATAACTTTTTTTCAACTTTTCCGAACTTAATTTTTTTTTGGTTAAATGAAGCTTAAAATGTCACCTTTCTACCACCATATGATAGGTATGACACAATGTGATTGGTAGCACTGGAGATAGATGACTCCAACCACATCTATTGACAAAATACGAAAAGACTTTTTCGACTACCCAGTCTGTCTTAGTTATCTTAAGTATCAGTTCAATCAGAGTGATTAAATCACGAATATCTAATTGTTGAGAACGTCGAAATATCGATGTTGGAGGTTGTTCAGCAACACTTTGCGCTACAGCAGGAATATTCGCAATAGAACGTTCTGTGTTTAGTCTGCCAGTCTATTTTTATAATTCACAGAAAAAAAATTTGCTGACCAACCTTTGAATTATAGACTCATTCGAATGAATATTTTGACCAAAAACGTTAAACAAATTTTGCGAAGTGTTGTTTCTGAAGATCGATTATTTTCACAATAACAATTGAACGCTTTGTTCTTGCACAGCATTTTTGCATTAATCTACTCTGGGTGCCCGGACATAGTAACTCTAAAGGTAATTGTATGTAGGGCAGATTATTTAGCTAGATTGGGCTCTTCGCTCTAAATTAGTCAGGACAAGGTTGATATACCCATGTCCTTGGCAACGTGGACAGACGCACCATTACTGTGGCTAATTCCAACTGGAAATCGTTAAACACCTGCGCTATCAGTGGACAAAAGTGGCCTAAATGGAACATGGGTCGCACTAAGAGTCTACTTAAATTAAGTGGGAGCTATCTGAGAATCGTAGAAAGTGCAATATCTGGACACTGTCTAATAAGCAGTCAGGCCAGTAGATTAGGAGCACCGTCCAATGATTATTGTAGAAGCTGTGATGCTATAGAAAAGGAAAAGAAAGTGGAACACTTCCATGCGGTTGCATGGCTTTGTGTAGAAGACGGGTGAGATTGCTCGGTCTCGTTTTTCGGGACAACATTGAGGAGGTTGCGAATCTGAAACTAGCTATTAAAGCCGGCTTTTCAAAGTCCACTGAATAGTGTAAAGAGGACCAAATAGAGTAAGGAGAGAATAGTTCCGGTGATATCACAAGGAGCCTCTAACTGCCTAGCCAACCACTTCATCTAACCTGACCTGATGTGCTGTTCTATTGGGTACCTTTTATATAATTGGTAAATGTCAAAGATGAGAATTATTCACTACTGATATCTAGGCGTCACTTTTGGAGGACTCTTTGTTATTAAGTGTTGTACGAAATTATAAAAAAAATCCAAATCGAAATTTCCAAACGAGGGTAACAATTATGTCTAAATATTATAGAAAATTTCACCAAAATAATTGCTATTCTAATTATGATATCTCTCATCATTCCATGTTTGTATCTCATCAAATTGCATAAGTATATCCTTTACTAAATGTAATAATAATGTGAACGGTGGACACGTTAAGTAAGTGGTCAAACACAGGCTACAGACACGATAAATCTTAGCTGGCATTTTAGAGCTTTTCGATTAATGTGACGGCTATCACAATGTTCACAACCCTCCTGCCCTCAAGCGAGGAGTAGGAATGCGATGATATAAATAGGGCGAGTCCATCCATGTATACACAGATGACTCAAAAAACTCGAGAGTATGGCGGACGGAGCTGTATATTCTCAACATTGGATAACATACTTCATTCTTCAACTTTTGGCTTCCCGACTACTGCAGTGGTTTTCATTCTGAACTAATGGCAGTAATAAAAGCCGTGACGTGCTACAGTGAAATTGGATACTTGGATATCATATCTATAAGTTCATCAATAGCCAGGTGGCGATAAAATCTCTTAAAAAGTAGTCGACATCCTACAAGGAAGTCATGAAATGCCGCACATCTCTTAAATAGATAGTTGAATCATTTCACTTAAAGTTAACGTGGATTCCTGGCTATTGCGATATCGATGGTAACCGCAGGGCCGATGAACTGCAGAATGTTAGGCAGATTAATGGCAAACATCGGAAGGCCAATACAGAGCAAAAGAAGGCTAATCATTGTGGGTACAAACTCAATTCTCCCGTACAGCGGCACTCAGAGTGGCCTTTGCCTGCCCAACTGCCTCGGCGCTGCAGTCTTTGTGATTAGCGCGGAGATATCCGTCGACCTCGCAGCCCTGGAGTGAATGGCAATACGTCATTACTAGCGTCGCGGATGGAACACTGAACTAAGGGACAGATGGATGGCCAAACTCATTCCATCGATAGGCAAATGGGTCCAAAGAGACTTCGCGGAAATGAAATTCTTTTTAACTCAGTTCCTCGTATGAGCCACGTAAGCGATCCCAAGTGCTTATACTGCGAATCGACGAGCGATGACTCTGAACATCCGTATGTTATTTGTGAAAGATCGCTCGCGTAAAAATATGCTCTGAGAAAGTAGATTTATGACATCGCGCCGAGCAACACAAACAGGAAAATGCTCTAATACGAGTACAACTCGAATGCAGTAAAGAAATATACATCAGGACGCACTACGGAAAAAAGATAGACCTCGATACAGTGCACCATAGTGAAGCCTCATAGATAGATATACAAGGAGATGAGCCTTCAGCATGAAAGCTAGAAGTACAATGAAACCAGATGTGGATGAGTAAAATTGGTATTTTATGGATGCCGTAATTTGGAAAAAAACAGAGTTCCTGCTAAACGAGAATAAGTATAGTCTTAGATTTCAGTTATAACGGGGCGCTTTAAGCACAGTTCTCCTGCAGGTGTTATGTAAATGAGGAGGAGGAAGAGACTGTTTGCGCCCCTTTCTCACTCTATCCAGACGTAGATGCACAAAGGACAAGTTCCGCATGGAGGACAAGCGCTAAAAGCTAAGTTAATAGTCTCATGAATTGTACTTAGCATCGGATTATATTATAATGCGAATTTAAGGTTGGTTAATGAACATATGAATTTGAGTTTAATTCCCGCTGAGTTTCTTCAGGTCATTGGGCCATTTTGATGAACAAACTGGTTGATTTAAGCACCTCTTTACATCGCCATCATTCGAAATATTTTGTTTTTTTGTATTTAGTAAAAAAGTTATTCAAAAATAAAAGGGACGATTAATCTAGCGGCAGCTCCTGTCACTAGGATCCTGAAGGGTAATTATTTCAGTGCACCACTAAGAATTTCATGTCGATTATAGTATTTTCATATTGGCTCCGCAAAATCGGTGTGTGCATTAAATGTACACACAAAAGCTTTAACAGATGTTAATAGCATTCAAAGACTTAAAGTTATAGATTTTTTAGTAATCAAAAACGAGTTTTTAAATTTGTACCTACTTTTCCATCTCGGATTAAATTTTTTAAATTGTTTTATTAGTCTATAAGAGTAACTCATGTATTTATAAACTAAATTACAGAAATAAACAGTTACTAAGATTCATTACTAATACGACTCCTGTTTCAGTTCTCAAACTTCCTTTAATAGAAAAAAACTGTTTACCTTAGGAAATTAAAACCCATTTCAACTTGGGACTCACACAATCCTTAATTTTTATTTTCTTTTACGAAAACTAGTAAGTTGACAACATTTATTGCCGCCAGAGTTTCATCAGCTTCGGTACAACGCCGATCCGTTGTAAGAAAAGTGGCATCAAAAGTTAATATTCCCATTGCTGACGCGCACAGGCAGTTTTCAATACTCGCCTGGCCGTGGTTACAGAACGCATTGTTTGTATGTATGTATGTATGTATATATGTGTGAACACATGCACGTTTGCTCGTTTCTATTGCGCCCCTTTGTGACATTAGCTCCGCATCATATGTACTTAAAACTTCGCTGCGCCTTTTCAAGTTTGAGCGCAACAGTTTGCTTTGCTGATATCTGAGTGGTGCCCTCACATCAGTTCTATGTCATGCACACTAAGTCCACGGCAAAGTTTTTAAACTCTGACAGCCATGCGGAAGAAATTGAAAGCAGAAAGCAAAGAGTTACAAAAAAGAAAAAACAAAAAGATCAACAATAAAAGCAACTCCAATTGGTGAGGTTAGCGTATGTGTGTATGGGTGCATGCGTAAAAGCGTAAAGAGATTTTTATTAAAAGATTCCTTTCACGTTTGCTAAACGGTTGCTCGTTGTTGTGGTTGTTCGTCTATTTGCCCACCAAATTCATGGAGTTTTGACTGTGCTTATTTTGATTCCTGTTTCCTTGAAAGTCTATACCCAAAAGCGTGTAGTATGATACATCGGTTGTTGTGGTTGTTGTAAAGAAGTTGCAGATTTAAATTTGGTTTTACAGCGCGGTGCAGTTAGCGAATTCGTGAGTTAAAATTGCAATAAAAAAAAGGTTTTCTTGTTGTTTGTATTTTCTTGCATACGCCATTCTGCTCCCGAAATATTAGCGAATAGTTTGAAAGGATGTTGCTCGTGAGTTTTAACTACTTACAAGCTTTTTGCTACTTATACAGAAGGTGTCCCGCCAAAAAAAATAAAAAAATTTAGTCAACTTTCCTAACCAAATCATAAATTTGACATTTTTTTAATGTTCGTTTAAGTTTTTCGAGCCATTTCAGAGATAGTTGACTGCTACACTGGGCTTAATCCATTACTGCTCAAGAGTTTGTTTTCGTTTATTTTGGGGAGGAGGAGGCTTAAAATGTCTTTTTTTTACGGGACAACTAGCAAGTGCAGCACTAAGACACAATTAAGTCAATTGTACTACACTCGGATTCTCTTTTTATTTTCTTTATTGAAGGGAAGGAGTCAAGGGGCATGGAGAGAATCGTTGGATCGAAGTCCATGCCTTCTTTGTTTTCTAGTGCCAGACAGGGGCCGTACCAGTTCCCATTGTGTTTCAGCCTGCAGATGGCCTTCAAGGCCCCTCCTTGGATGAAAGCATCAAGTGGTGGCAAACTAATCAGATCATCTAACACCGGGCCTGAAGTAGTCGGAAAAGCTCCAATGCAAGAGATCGCGATAGTGCATTGTATTCTCGATAAGGTCCTCCTTACTTTCCACTACTACTCCACTGACGCATAGGTGACAATAGGTCTTATCATATGTCCTTAGGATCTTGCTAGGAGAAAGATTCAACGTTTTCCCAAAACATCCCAGTGCTTTGGATGTCTTTGTTTCAATGTGTGATTTCCAGAGAAGTTTACTATCGAGGATTACTCCGAGATATTTGATTTCTTTGGATAGCTGGATTGTGACTCCTTTTATGGTAGCTTAGGTAGAACGAGTCTATCAAGCTTTCTCCTTCTGGTAAAGAGGGCATACCTGTCTTGGTGGGGTTTGCCGATAGCTCATTGGCACAGCACCAAGTGTCAATCATATCCAGAGTTTTCTGCTGTTTTCTACAGAGGTTCATAAGCGAGGGGCCCGTTAACGAACATACAACTTCTTCTTCTTCTTCTTAGCCTCACAGTCCGTGGTGGACCAAAGCTTCATCAACAATTTTTCTCCACTTTATTCTATCCATGGCTACATCTCTCCAGTTGTGTACGTTCATTTGCTTAAGATCTGATTCGACGTCATCTAACCATCGCTTTCGTGGGCGTCCTCTTTTTCTTCCTCAAATTGGTGTTAAAATAAAAGCTTTCCTAGCATTTCGCTCTTTCGGCATGCGCAGTACGTGCCCAATCCATCTAATTCGTTGGGCTTTGATAAAACGTATTATATTTTGTCCTTGAACGATTTCTTCGATTTCATTATTGTAGCGAATGCGGTAGCTGCCATCTATTGTTGCAACCGGACCATATATTTTCCTTATGATACGTCTTTCGAAGCACATCAGCTGATGAATATCATTTGTTTTCAGCGTCCATATTTCTGCACCATATGTAAGGACGGGTCGTATCAGTACTTTGTACATTCTTATTTTCTGTGCTCTGGACAAATCTTTTGATTTAAATAGTTTTATGTTAACGTAGTAGGCGTTATTTGCAGCTTGGATTCTGTCGTTAATAGCTATCGCCGAATCTTTATCTGCTGATAGTTTAAAACCCAAGTATTTAAATTCAGTGATATTTTCGAAAGCAAAGTTGTTAATACTTATGTCATCGCGTGTCGTGTTGTTGACTGACCGAATCATGTATTTGGTTTTCTCGGTATTTACGTGTAGTCCCAGAGCTTTTGCATCTTTATCAATACATTTAAAGACGCGTATAAGAGTGTTTCTATCTTTAGCCATAATAAGAATATCATCTGCGTAGGCACATATCTGAAAATCATTATTAAATAATGTTCCATTCGTGTTTATTTCTTTAACAGTCGTGTGTAGCATTAAATTGAATAATAAACATGACAATGCGTCTCCTTGTTTTACTCCGGATATGATTTCGAATGGGTCTGACAGGCTTCCTTGCACCAGTACTTTACTTGTTGTGTTCGACAATGTACAGAGAATCAAATTAATTAACTTCAGAGGTATTCCAATTGTCTGAAAGCAGTATTTTATCCGTTTTCTATTTATACTGTCAAATGCCTGTTTGAAGTCAACAAAGAGGCAAAATATATCAATTTTATATTCGTAAAACTTTTCGAATATCTGGTGGACAGTAAAACCTTGATCAATCGTTGAGCGGTTGTTTCTAAAACCACATTGGTAATCGTCTAGGATGTTCTCAGCATAAATATTCAGCCTTTCAAATAGAATGTTTGTAAATACTTTATAACCTGTATTAAGTAAAGATATGCCTCTGTAATTTTGGCATTCAGTTTTATGTCCTTTTTTGTGTATAGGTACTATTATGCTTGATGCCCATCCAGTGGGTATTTCATTTGAATGCCATATTTGGCTTACTAAGGTAAATATTTGTCTATGTAGTTCATGTCCGCCATATTTCAGAAGTTCTGCGGGTATTCCATCTTCACCACAGCTTTTATGGTTTTTAAGTTTTCTTATAGCCAATAGTACTTCGTCAAAGCTAGGTTCTTCAATATAGATTTCGGCCGTATGTACTACTTGTTCCTCCTTACTTGTATTATCGTAGTTTTCTTTGTTAAGTAGTTCGTTGAAATATTCTTTCCATCTATCTATTACTTGTTGTTTTTCGCTGATTATGGAACCATCCTTTGCTTTGCATATATTTGTTCGAGGTTGAAATGTTTTAGTCTGTTTTTTGATGTTCTGATACATAGCTCTGACATTTTTGTTTCTAAAATCGCTTTCAATTTGTTCAATTTGCCGCTTCATGTAGGTTTTTTTCTTTTTTCGCATTATTTTCTTAGCTTCTTTTCTTTTGTTTACATAATATAATCTATTTGTACGTGTGTTTCTTTCCATATATTTTATTCTAGCTTCCTTTTTCGCATAATTAGCTGCTCTGCATTCCTCATCATACCATTCGTTCATTACTGATCTCTTCTCTCCAATAGTATTCTTTGCGGATTTTATGATTGTAGCTTTCAGTTTATTCCATTGATCTTCAATATCTAATTCAGTTGAGTCATTATTTGTGCTATTTTCATTAAATAAAATGTTTTCAATCGCATATTTGTACTTTGCTTTCATATCTTCATTATTTATAAGTTCATCTGTATTCCACTTTAATTTTTTATAGCCTTTGTTGTCGTTTACTATTGAAATTCGTTGTCGTAACTTAGCTACCACGAGATAGTGATCTGTGTCGCAGCAGGCGCCTCTATATGATCTCACATCTATGACTGATGTAGCATGTCTTTTGTCAGCAAGTATATGATCGATCTGATTAGCCATATTGCGGCCCGGCATTTTCCAAGTTTGAAGATGAATTCGTTTGTGCTTGAAGGTTGTACTACTGACAACTAGCCCGTGGGCACTCGCAAAGCTACACATTCGCATACCATTGTCATTTGTGTGGTTGTGTATAGAGAATTTTCCCGCAACTTTATCGATGATGCCTTCTTCCTTTCCTACTTTTGCATTATAATCGCCTACAATCAATAAAATGTCGTGTTTGCAAATATTGTTAGTTACGTCACTAAGGTCGTCATAGAATTTATCTTTTATAGCATCAGTGCTATCGTTTGTAGGTGCATATATACTTATAATAGCTATATTTTGAAATCTACCTTGCAATCTTAAATAACATATACGATCGTTCACGGGAGAAAATATGCTTTTTCTGGTTTTACTGTCTACATAGAATCCTGTTCCGCGTAAGCCTTGAGTTTCAGAACCACTAAAAAAAATCGAGTAAGCTTTCTTTCTCACTTCACCATCACCTTTCCACCTTATTTCTTGTAGTGCACAAATATTTGTCCGATATTTCATTAGTTCGTCTGCAATTTCCGCCATTTTTCCAGGTTGCAGCATAGTCAATACATTCCATGTTCCAAGTGTCAAATCATAGTCCTTTAAACGTTGCAGGGGTCGGTATTGATGTCCATTTCTTATCCGAGGCTGTTGTTGATGTGTCGAGACAAGTTTCTTTTTATACTGACATTAGGTTGTCAGCCTAAAGGCCAGCCCCCTTTCGGGGGTGCTCACCTTACGTCTTCCGTTCCTAGAGCATCCACCAAGGTTTGTTCTTTCTTGTAAAAAGATAGCTACTTGATCTCTGCACTAGGTTAACAGTGTCACCACGTGAAGGCGATGTAAGGGGATTGGAAAAAAGAGGTGAAAGGCTTCATTTCTTTCGATCTGCCATCTCGTTGCACATTCTTTCCCTTTGAGACACGAACATACAACGACGTCCGCATATACTTGTGGGTAGACTCCAGCTTCACTTAAGGTGGTGAGTAGAGGATCGATCACCATGCACCAGAGTAATGGAGACGGCACACCACCTTGGGAGCAGCCTCTATTAACCTCCAAGAAAATGCCCATAGCGTAGGCATGCTGAAATGGAGAGAGTGAGTGAACCTTCAGCGACTTTTGATGCATATGCAACTCCGCTGCCCTCGCAGCAATGATAGGTTCGGAGACTAAAAAATTCCCCCTCATTTGGAACTGCCGCCCATACTGGAATCGATTTCGCATTATTTCAGAGTGGCGCTTCATCCTCCTCATTATCAAGTCTTTGCTTTGTACTGACAAGTTTACTGCTTGGCTTAGCTGTTTATACTGACCACCACTTTTAAATATTTTCCAGTTTGGGGAGAGAAAAGTAAAAATTTACCTTTCAGGTATAAAAAAGAAAACAATAACACACTGATTTTTTGAAAATTCTAACTGTATATAACACCTTAAGATTTGGACCCAATTGTCAGGAGATTCTGCAGGTAGTTTCAGTACTATTTCGCCATCTTTCATTCGCTGCTCTTGCAATTTCCTCAAAGATAAGCAGCTTACATGTTTGTATGGGTGTGCCTCTGTCATTGTCTGCATTCTCCTGAGTCAACTTGGTGGCAAGTCTCCCTAATTCATCGGCCCTGTGTTAAAGGAAGAGTAGTTGCATGTATAATTTCATATTTTCTCCTCTTCATTTCATGAACTTTTTGATTCCTCCCCTTTTACTTTTATTTGTATACAATAATTTGTGCAGTTCAATGTAAAAAAGTCAGTTAAATTTTTTTGCCTACAAGCTTATTGTCAACTAAAAAGTGTAATAAATAAAACAAAAACAAAATTTTAGTTTTTCTTTATATAAAAATGCAATAACTTAAAAGCACTGCAAAAATCGTTTGCTCGCAAATCGTCCATATTTGTAGCCAACTATCATCAACAACTCTTAAGCAACAAGGAGAAAAAGAAATAAATATTTAAAAAAATGTGATTAAATATAAAATAACAAAACCAAAGCCAAAAATATTTGTGGAAAACTGTGAAGGCGGAGTCATAGCTACGCGTAGGAGCAATAAAAGTTGAAATAACAGTTGAAATTGAAAGAGTAGAATAAAACCATCCGTGCGTTGCTTTGCCGAAAGTTAAGCTAAAATGCACTGCTAGTAAATTGCGATAATTGGACAGGCAACAGAAAAGTTAAAGAAATGATGCAAACTAGTGTTTATTAAATTGTAATAACTTTCGTAATAAAATTTTAATTTCAGCTCCAAAGCCCTCTAAGCTAAAGCCAAAGACTTAATAGTTTGTGTGTAGCTCGTAAAAATGTGAATTACATTTTCTTGCTATTTTTCATTGGTGCGCTGGGTAAATACACATTTATAAGTAAACATTTATAGTAAGTAGTTGTAGTTGTTGTTGTACTCGTATCAGTATGAAAAAAAGCTCACAAAAAATGCCGCACATTAGCACCGCCATTGTTATCATAAACTTTTCATGTGGCACAAGGTTGAGTAGATGTGTAGAGGTACTAAAAAAATTTGCACTTTGAAATTGCTTTAAAAAGCGTGGAAAATGTATCCTTTCGCTGGTGGCATACACACATACACACACACACACATACATATATAAATGTGCTAGAGGAACTATTTCGTGAACTGCTTTGTGCTTTATTTTGCATTGTTATTTTTACAGTTTGCTAGAAAGTGCTCGAGGTACCACCAAATACCCTTATGAGCCCTTAAGAGCCGCGACGTAAGTTGAGCCGTTGGTTACCAACTCGGTGGACGGCACATGTGTAAGTGTGCGTGAAAACATACACACGCAAGTAAAATGTAAAAAGGGTGAGCCAATGACTTTTCATAACAAATTTGCCAGATAATTTTACGAACTGAACAGATTTGTACAGAAATTAGCAGACACACTCTTGATTTGGCTGATTTTTGAAGATAGAAAAACAATGAAAGTTTTTTAATTTCAGAAAATAGCAGATATCAGGTATTTAGTGGGTTGTTCGGAAAGTAATTTCGTTTTTTTGTGGTGAAAATGAAAGACGATCTTCGTATAAAGAATAGATATTTGGTTAAATTGTATATTGGCCATTCTGATCCAACACCTTTTGCCATATTTCTGGTAGTAGTATGATTCCACGCTCATACAATTTTTTGGCCTTTGTTGAAAAAAAATGAACCAGGTGATTTTTGACGTGTTCATTTGACGTTTCATTTTAATTTTTGCAGTGACCGGAACCAATAATAATCCGAAGGGGTCAGATCTGGAGAATATGGGGGGTGTGGCAGTACATCCCATTCAAGCTGCAAAAGCTTTTGGCGAGTGATCAAACTTGTATGAGGTCTCGCATTATCTTGGTGGAACACCACACCTTTTCTGTTGATTAATTCTGACCTTTTCTGTTCAAGTGCATCATTCAGTTTGTCCTGCTGATGACAGTAGACTTCCGAATTAATTCTTGTGTTATCCCGTAAAAGCTCAAAAAATTGACTCCTTTAAAATCCCACCAAAGAGTCAGTACCCCTCGACGAATATCGGCTTTTGAAATGCTTTGAGGCGGTTCATATTCTCTGCTCCATGATCTCTTGCGTTTGACTCTTTTATATCCACCCATTTTTCGCCCCAGTAATGATGCGCTTCAAAAATATATCATTTTCGTGACGTTTGAGGAGTGAAGCGCAGACGTCAACGTGACGACACAAATTTCTCTCCGTGTGGACATGGGGAATCCATATATCGAGCTTCGGGGCTAAGCCCAGGTTTTTCAGGTGGTCATAGACAGTTGAATTCGATACATTTTAGCTCTCACCGAAAATAAAAATATTTGTATGATTGACAAACAGGTGAATAACACATTTGTTATTGTTAAAGATCGGTGAATCAGTTTTTATAATAAATTTGTACTATACTTTTTTATAATTACTTAATAATAATTAAATTATCATCGGTTGAAGAAGTAGACTTCACTCGCAAAAGTCTCCTGAAATGTCCTAAATATAAAATGTGAGTGACAAATTATATTGATGGAAGAGCTCAAGCAGATACTGCTATAATTATTAAATCAAGCAGAACGCACCTAGAACAACTCCTGTATTCGACGCCTTATCTTCACATCTACGACAAAAATGGACCAGCAACTATCTCCTCCACATATTGCCCAAAATAAACAAGACTGGACTCATAAAAATGTTTATGATGGTGCAATCTTTCTAATGAGTTAGTGCGTTGGAAGTTACTGACTTCCAGTGAAACCTTAGTGACATTCGGTTCAGTGGAAGCGAAGTTATTGCGTCTAAAGTGTCAGTATGTTTGTGTCATCGTTACAAAAATGAGTTTCGAACAAAGAGCTAATATCAAATTTTGTTTGATGAAAAAATTTTGAATTGATGAAACAAGTTAATGGCGATGTTTGTCTATCTCGTGCCAGAGCTCATGAGGGGGTTACACGTTTCAGAGATGGTTATGGGGACATAAATGTTAATGAACATACGAGCCGCCCAAAATCAGTAACCATCGGAAACTCCACCGAAATTGTTCGTAAATTTATGAAAAACTAACCGAAATCATCGTTGAAACTCATGAAATTCGAGTTGAATATCTCCAAAACATCGATTTATCGCATTTCAACTGATCATTTGGGCTTACGAAAGCTCTGTGCACGTTTCATTCCGCACCAGTTAACTGAGGACCAAAAATTGCTCAGAATTTAACATTCAAAAGACCTCATTAAAGAGGTGAGAAAGGACGAGCACTTCCTTTACAACATTGTAACTGGTGATGAAACGTGAAGTTTCCAACATCCAATCTGAAACGAAGCGTCAAAGTGCCGAATGGAAGGCCCCAGACGAGCGACTACTCAAAAAATCACATTTGGACAAGCCAAAAATCAAGTCGATGCTCATTTGTTTTTACGATTCCAAGGGAATTATCCTGAAGGGTTTCGTGCCAATGGGCCAAACCGCCAATGCAATTTTCTATCTTGGCATTTTAAAGCGTTTGTTGCATCGCCTTCGTCGAATTCGCCCTGAATACCGCGAACGAGGAAGCTGTTGCCCATTGTATGGTAATGCACCATCTCATCGATCCACTCTGGTAACTGATTTTTGGATTAGAAATCGCGTGTTAACCATCAATCACTCACCGTATTGGCCTAATATGGCTCCCTGTGACTTCTGTTTCGGACTTCGGAAAATTGTATTTGGCCATGAAAAGAAAACGTTTTGCGTCCGTAGAGGCCATCCAAAAGGCTTGTACCGACATTCTGAAGGACATTCCGGTCAATGACCTGAAACACTCTTTCGAAAAGCTTTTAGATCGGGTAAAACAATGTATCGAGGCCAAAGAGGACTATTTTGAATAAATAAACTCGAAGTTATCAGAACAAAGCTCCTGTCGTTTCTATTTCAGCTCAGTCTTGTTTATTTAGGACTTCACTTTATATGCCCTGGTTGGTAGCTGCGCTAAAGCTTTTCCTGTTATTATCATATCCCAGTTTTTCTTTTTAGGTTTTATTCATTTTTTGATGCAAGTAGTTATTTCTTGTATATTCGTCCCTTCTAGTTTTGTCAAATTTTTGGAAGGATATTCCCAGAATTTTCCATTCTAAAGCCGTTTTATCAGGTAGAGTTCGATTCGTCACGCGGCGGCACCAATAAAAAATATCCACTCTCACAACTTTGAGCTCAATTATCTCAAAACTACTTGTTGCGGTCTGGTGTGGTCAAAAAAAAAACAAAAAAAAAAACTATTCAACCGAATCAGCTGAAATTCAATATGTTGTTCACAACATCAATGGCTATCACCCGTACTAGAACCATATTATTATTTCAATTATTTCGTTTTCTTTGTTTATTAAAAAACTGAAAAAAGAACCAGATTTTTAGGGTGTCAATTTCAAAACCGCGCCATTTTGTCAATTTTTTTAATATTTTTTTAACAATTTTTTGGTTTTTGTATTTCAGATAAATAGAAGACCTAAATGGACAACACCGTCGATGTAAAATTTTACGGGAGGGTCAACTTTAGTGTAATTTTTAAAATTATTAAAATTAATTTTTTTTTTCGTTTTTGTATCTAAATGAAGTTAAATAAAAAACTAAAAAAAATTAAATATTATTTTTCATTTTTTTATTGTAAAAAAAAATCCTGAAAATACCCCAAATTTTCGAGGTCTAGACCGCCGGGACCCCTTAAGGGAAGCTTTTGAAAATCCATCATATAAAAGTTCCGAACAATGTGCAACAGGAAATGCCTGCATTTTTCGTCTACCGACATCTCTTTGGCTGTGATCTCAATTTCATTACATCCCGCCTTAAGGTTGCGAACCTCTGCAAATGCCAATCTTGGAAGCCGAAATGCGGCGTGGTGCAATTAGGAATTTTGATTTTTATTTTCTCTGTCTAATCCAACAAATTGAGCCACCCTTTATGTGCATATTAGTCTCTTGGATGCACTTTGCGTGTACAGACATAGATGATTTTGCGTGTTTTTGTTATAGTCTCACTTTTTCGGTAACTGCGGCTTTGATGATCGGCTGCGTATGTTTGCGCTCGACTGTTCTTACATGACACACTTTGAATTTGAATGCCTTGTAAAAGAATGTAACCTTCTTTGTGGCAGGTATTTTTTCTCTTAGCTTAGTAAATTATGATTTGTATAGAAAAATTTAATATTTTGATGCAAATTTCATTAAGGTGGACTTTTCCGCTACGGCTCTGTTAAATATTGCGCATGAATTCTGAAATTGTGCACACATATGCAAGTGTATGTGTATGTTTGTATTTAAGTTTTAAATACTTTTGTTCAACTTAATATTCCACTTTCTCGCTCTTTTATGGTGACAGAGTTGAAAAAGTAATTGCATGTAAAATTTGAATAAAAAAATCCAACCTCAGCTGTGAAATTCTGTGGTCACATCGGAAATGGTTTCATACAATAAATTTACAAGAACAAAACCCGCGCATTGCATAATCCTAAGTTGCCTAAAAGGTTCATTTATCGCCATCTTGACTTTTGACATACGATTTGCCTATGACTTGTTTCTCGTAGCTCGAGGTGGCGCTTCTAATTACTAAAATCCTTAAGATGCTGCACTTTGTGACAGTTTTCATGGCAACATATTTCTGTGCTTTTTTCCTCCATTTATTTGCAACTTTTATATGCACGCTGGTTATATGAATGTAGTCAAATTAGTGAGCTCATGAAACATTATGGCTTGCATATTTTCAGGCGCTTCTGCTGCGGCGAATCCTATTAAGTTCTCTGTGTAGTTGCAAGTGCGCACAGTTCATAAAGGAAGTCATTAAATAAAAGTTTTCATTAACTTTGAAAGTGTTCATAATACGCGCATTCTGGTAACGGTGAAAGGTGAAGAAGGGTTGAGTGCAAAGTGCACCGGATGTAACAATTTTTCGAAAAATGCAGAAGAATTAATTACTGAAAAATTAGTTTTTTGGTTTCTTCTCTTTTTTGTTTGTTTGTGCTTTGGGGTTCGTGTCGAAATTGCATTTCTGTGCAGCACAAAATCTTGTATTTGCCAGAAGGTAACGAAAATTAGTTTTTTAGTTTTTATTTATTGCAAAGGAAATATTTTTGCTGTGTAGGTCTAAGAAATATTTGAAAAAAATTTATTATATATAAAAGTGGCAATAAGAATTTTTGAGGTTAGTTTTAGTTATAACTTTATCAGGTATGCCTTAGGAAAGTATTAGTGATTAAAAAGTGACGAAATATCGAGTAGGCGAAATATACCAAGCATTAAAAATACTGTGCGTAAATTGCCATGCCTATTTCTATTAGCTCTTTCAGTGCTATTCGGTGCAAACCCTAAAAACTTCCGCTTTTATACATTGCCATAAGTGAGTAGTATCTTCACGTTTTTCGAACAAGTTACAAATGTTTTGGGATGTAGCAATTTTGTGACTTGTACAAGGTGGCACAAAATTAGTGATGAGTGATGGAAATCTTTATTTTGACCTTTGCGCGCTCCATTGCTTATCTGTTTGTATACTGCAACTGCCTGGTTCACAAGTGTCAAATATGATTGACGTACGACGAAATTTGTAAAAATGTTAAATCTTCTCACAGGGTGATTAGCCCTCCATGGGGCATCCGGGTCTGGCTAGACCTTTTTCGACTTTGGACTTTGGAATTTAACATATTTATATTTATTATTATTATTTATATTTATCGAATTTTGAATATAACCTTTTAAAGAGGATCCTCGAACAGGACGAAAGAAAAAGTTTGAAAAGTTACACCTGCGTTTGGGCACCTCGGGTTTGGTCAGACCCCTATGTATTTACATGCATTTGTATGGGAAAATGTATGTTATAATTCGTTTTTAAGTAACGCAGGTATACATCTTTAATTTCTTACTTTTTCATTGCTTTTGGCACGCATTGAGCTACCTTAAGAAGCAAAAATAATCGCTGAAAATATTTTGGCTTGTGAAAAAAAGATTTATTTGTTTTGTTTTTTATTTTTACTCATTTCGAGGAAGGTTGAGGAAAACAGTTGATTGCAATGAAATTTATAATAAAGGGTTTTTCAATTGGCGCGGGCCGATTTTGGCGCCCTGTGGCAGCCATTTCGTTTTGGTGACATCTGTCAAATCTTTTGTTTATTATTCAGTTGTTTATGCCAAATCGTCATGGCAAGTTGCACGATTGAATGATAAAACTTTATTATCAAAATGAGTGTTCATTAACGCAAACGTTTTGCGCATTGCGCCCATTTTTCGGTAGACGTGGTGGCCCTTCCAATTTCTTATTGCCCATATTGAACCATATGGACCTAGACGACATGTGGTTCCAGCAGGACGTCGCTACGTGCCACACAGCAAACGCCATTTTATTCCATTTCAACATCTACCCGCCCTTATTGAAAAACCCTTGAAATAATATACATAATATATAACATAATACGAAATGATATTTATTTATGAATTCGGTGGAAGGCAAGTAAAATATGTGTAAGGTATATAATGTGTTTGGTGCTGCTGACTGGAGTTTTGCGTACAATACAATGGAACTAGTTTTTCGACGAACAACCTCGCTTCGGTGTGAGTGTGTCGGCTCCGTTTGGTTGGTCCCAGGGATAATAATTCGCTTGTTGAAAAAAGTTTCCATAGCCAAAAAAGGAATAGTGACCTGAGAAATAACAATACAATTTCCAATGTTTGCAAGGATCAATGTGTTTGATGAAGTCGTCGAAAAATTTCGTCTCGCATCACTTTTTCTGAGCCCATCAACTCCATGCAAATACAAATTGTTGCCAATAAAGAATATTTGGTGTATATTTTGATCAACCTTTTATTGTAAAAAGTATACTTAAGTTGAGTGAACTCTAAGAAAATATAGAGTATAATTCAACGGATTCAAAAGCAGGGATTTTACTGTGAGAAACAAAGAACGTTCTAGATAACCCAAACTGTTTGAAAGCGCAGAAGTGGAAGTTTTACACGTTGAAGATACGACACTTGTCAAGTACTAGAAAAAATATCAAGTTCATTGGCTTTTGACTAAGAATACGAATTAAGAGCGGGGGAAAATTGTAGGTGGTTTTCCAATAAGCGAATTTGTTCTTACGAAAAAAGGAAAGGTCTTTCCATCGCATTGTGACAGGGGGTAAACATTTACATACTTACATACTTACATACTTACTTACAAATAAAAAAGTTGGCAGAGGAATTCTGGAAAGTAATTTCTAATATTTGAGAGGTATTTGTGGACTAAAAGATTAAAAACGTTTTGAAAATTTTTAAAATACATATGTATTTCTGTGACTTTGGTCAAATTGACTTCATATTTTACCTAAATCTTTACTTTATAAAAAATAAACTGCCTGAAAAATTATCAAAAGATTTTGACCAAAAACAAAAAAAAGAGCCTTACAATTTCAGTTACTTTTAAAGAAATGTACTTTATATTTTACTTTAATTTTTTGCTAAAAAATAAATATATGAAATTCAACTAAATAAAAATAAAATTTGTTACTTAATGTTAATGTTAAGATTTAACAAAAAAAGTTAAATGTATTTTTTTTTAAGTTTTAAACTTTCAAAAATGTAACATTACAATTTGTTTTAAATTTGTAATCAATTTGTCAATCCGCCATGAAATGCCAATTTTTTCAAGTTTTATGCAATTTTTGCGTTTAACAAGAAATATTTGGCAGAGAGCTTAAATTTTGCGCAAAAATGTTTATCATTGTAGTAAATAGTCGTGTATATGAAATTTAACCAAAATCTAGGAAACGAAGAAGTTAATTTTTTTTTAACTTTTAAATTTTTAAATTCCAGGTTAAAAAAAAAAATGATATACACTTTTTTCTTAAATTTGGAATCAGGTTTTGCATTGGCCATGAAATGTCGATTTTTTTTAAACATGCTGTAATTTTTGCATTTAACAAAAAAAAAACTTTAGAGAGAGTCTAAAATTTCCGCAAAAACGTTTATTAGTAAATAGTCATGTATAAGAAAATCTACAAAAAAAGAAGTAGCATTAATTTTTTTAACTCTCAAATTTAAAACTCCCAAAAAATAAAAAATAAAAATAAATTAAACAGTTTTTTTTCCTTGTTTTAATTTGGAATAAATTTTTCAATTTGCCATAAAATGTTAATGTTTTCAAATTTCTTTTAATTTTTACATTTAACAAGAAAAATTTGGCAGATGATCTAGAGATTTACAAAAACGTTTATTAGTAGATAGTCGTGTATGCGAAATTTAACCATCTAAATTAATCTTGAAAATTAATCGAGAAAAAGTTTTAACTGGGAAATGAATTTGCTTTGCTTCCTCTGTTACTGCTATAATAACCTCGTGCCCATTAATGCATAAGTAAATGAAAGGTTTGTTGAAAATTATTGCACTCGTATTTACTATGAAGTCCATTACGTTGAGCGAGTCAGTGCAGCTGATTTCATTAAAGCGGTGTCTGTACGCAGCTCCCTGACTGCCAGCACCTCACGTGGACTGCCGTGTGACCAACTTCTCGACTGAATCAGCGATTCCTACGATTCGGGATTGTTCGGTTTTGCTACTTTTGTTACTGCAAGCGCTTCCGTTACGCCTGCACCTGAGCCAGACTGTTTATTTTTATTTATATTTTAATTGCTGGTTAGCGTTTTAGTTGTAATGTCTACTCTAGCTGAGCTGTTGTTGCTTACTGCTGCAGTATGTTAACTTTTGCCGCTCGATAAAATGATGCTTATCAGCATTACGACCAATTCGGACTGATTTCGTTTTTTTTCGTCAAGCTTTATTATTTGCATATATAAATATAGCTTTTTGTTATCTATCAAAAAACAGTTAAATTTGATTTTAAAATTCCATGCAAAAATTAGAAAAATTCCATAAAATTAGTATGCCAACTTCACGGTTTTTAATGCAAATCTCATTGATTTTTTATAATTTTCTCACATGTAATCTTAACATTCTTTAAAAACATTCACTAGGAAATTTCAAGGTGGTATGATCAAGAACAACGGCCAGGTGACGTTCTAAGTCCAATATTTGAACCGATTTTCTATTTTTTTTAAGTTTCAAAAAAAATTTCAATTTGCAGCAACGAGTTTGTAAAAATAGTTGAGTTAAAAATAAATTGAATGGAGCAAAAATCTTAGAACTGTTACTGATACTCTAAAAAAACAGCCATTTACGAGTGGAATGAACACTTTAGAAGAGTTTATGAATCCATCGAGAATGACGAAAGCGGCGGCACGCTGTCGACATCAAAAACTGATGAGAATATCAATAAAATAAAAGGAAAGTTGATGAATAACCGCAAATTAACCATCAGAGATCTGGAGAGCTAGCAGAGGACTTGAACATGGTTTTTGTATCCGTTCAGGGCATTGCAGTTAATGATCCGGGTTTTCCCCGTGTTATTGCAAAGTTGGTACCAAAGAACCTGAATTTCATGTAAAAAATGGACCGCATTAAACGCGTCATTACTGGAGCCGAGACGTGGGTTTCCGAGTACGACGCGCAATCCAGGTATCAGGCAAGTAAGTGGAGAGCTCCAAATGAGCCTAGACCAAAACAAGTAAATAAACAACATAAGTTTCCGTCCTTTCTTAGCCAAAGTTACGAATCATTTAAAGAATTAAATTAAAGCTACATCTTTACTCCATCTTTCAGGCAGCGTACGGATTCCTCTTCCGAAAAAGTCGAGTTCTTTTGACTTCATCCATTCATTGAGCCAGTTAGCGATGCTCTTGTAAGAAGTGAACCGCTCTCCAATAAGGGCTGACTGCATTAGTCCAAACAGATGGTAATCCGAAGGTGAAATGTCTGGGCAATACGGCGGGTGGGGCAAGAGTTCGCAATTTAGTACCTCTAAATATTTCTGAACCGATTTAGCAACGTGTGCCTGGCGATGTCATGCAGCAAAGTCAGTTTGTCATGGAGGAAGAGAAGGAAGGAAGTAACAGAAGGAAAAAGATAGGATAGAGTACAGATATAGAGGTAGTTAGACCTGTGAGAATGTTCCAGATTCTTTGGTAAATCTGAAAATATCCTCCAGTAAGAGACCACGAATTTTACTTATTCTCATGACATCGGAACCCAAATTCGCAGTCTCGCTCTAGTAAATGCAGGATACTCACAGAGAAAATATTCAAAGCTATCCACATCCTCTCAGCAAGACTGGCAAACCGATAAATTGAGCCATAACGTAATATTTTTGTCAGCAAAATTCATGTATTTATTAGGTGCGAAACTAAGTTGTCGCTGTTTTTTTGATGAAAATACAACTTTATTCTGAAAAAATGGTTACAAGTGAATCATTGAAAGTATTGCCCATCACTGGCTACTACTTTTTCCCATCTTTCTGGTAGATCTCGTATACCGTCGCGGTAAAACTGTTCATCTTCTGAGGCTATCCACGGATCAAGCCATTTTTTGTTGCCATCGATCGGAACAGGTGATAATCGGATGGCGCAATGTCTGGAAAATATGGCGGATGGGGTAGGATTTCCCATTTCAATGCTTCCAGGTAGGTTTTAACGGGCTGAGCGTTGTCATGCTGTATAATCACTTTTTCATGCTTCTCCACGTATTGCGGCCGCTTCTCGCGCAGTGCTTGGCTCAATCGCATCAACTGAAATAGATACCGATCCCCAGTGATAGTTTCGCTTGGTTTTAACAGTTAATTATAAATAACACTAACTTGGTCACACCAAATATGTACATAGCATAACCTTCGCAGCGTAAATATTCGGACGAGGCTACGACGTGGAAGCATGACCGGGTAGTCCCCATGACTTTCTTTTGTTTGGATTGCTGTGACGAATCCATTTTTCATCACCCTTCATGAAGAAAACCCTTCCTTTTTTGCCGCTGGAGCAGTTGCTCACAGGCGGAAAAACGACATTCAATATCCCTTGGTTTTGACTCATAAGGAACCCAAGTCCCCTATTCCTGAGTCATTCCCAAAGCATGCAAACGCTTGGAAATGGATTGACAGGTAACTCTTAATACTGAATCAAGCTCTTCTTGCGTTTGACACGGATCCTCATTGAGCAATGCGTCCAATTCAGCGTCTGCGAAGGTTCTTGGCTTTCCTTCACGCGGACAGCGGACGGTCGTCAACATTAAAATCACCGTCTTTGAAGCGAGGGAACCTTGGCTTTTGTTTCACTTAAAGCAGCATCTCCATAAACTTTTTGTAGCTCTCGATGCGCTTCAGCCGCCGTTTTTTTCGAATGAAAGAGGAAAATCAACACTTCCCGCAAATGACGATTATTCGGCACAAAATCAGACATTTTCACAAAACCAAAACAAAATCACTTATGTGTCGCAGCAGTTTGTTTACCATATGTCTAAGCTTGGCTTATGACGTTTAGGTTATGTTAGAATCGACTAGCACACACTGCTGACACACACTATTGACAAACAGCGGGAACTTCGTAGCGCACTTAATATATTTTCGAAGCAAGAAACTCAGAATTTGATTCGAACTTTTTGTCGCAACTAGTTAAAGTCAACGTTTTTTTCGAGTGCATATTTTAATAAAATATTTTTTAGTACCCTTAGATTTTTAATTTATTTTTAAACTCAGTTTGTAGATGAATTTTTGGTTTTCTATTTAAGTTTTTTTTTCTCTCGCATTTGTTCAATGTTTCCCAGAGTTTTGGTGAATAAATTTTTCATATAAATAAAAAAAAAACTACACGAAAGATTCCATAGATTTGTTTTTGTTTTTTTGTATTAAATGATAACTTTTTAAAATAATTTACGCCCATGGAATTCACGATAACGCCCACTAGATTGTTTGTTTTTCAGTGAAATGGTCAACATGCAGAGGATAATTTATTAAGTTTACATAGACAACACCAATTTCTAAGCCGTTAATTCACACTCAATTGATTTTAATTGCTGCGACTTCATTGATCCATGAATTACCACCCCATTTCAGGTTTATCGCTCACTCAATTCAATTGATGTCCTTAAACCGGCCTGAGCCGGTTGCAAAACAAGAGTGAAAGGTGAAGAGGCTATGAGGCTGTAGAGCTGTTGCCCAACAGCAATTTGGCATACCACTTGTCGAGCTGTTTCCGTTTCGAGAAGGAAACGCCAACTTTAGCATATAAACGCGCAACAAAGCGGCATTGTTGCCTCTCGCCATTGTTGCTATTATTGCTGGTCGCCGCGTTATTGTTATGACGACGAACATGTTTGCTTGCACAAAGTGGTTATTGTTGTTTACTGAAATTGTTTACACATACATACATACATACAAAAACACGCCACACACCCAGATTTTGCAGAGCAATGCGCGCACAAACGTTTGCGTGTGGGTGTATGTGGAGTCATAATATTGCCATTATACGTTTATACAGTAGTTACAAACACACATACACGTATAAGTGTGAGCTTCGGGCAGCCTTCTTGTTGACTTATGAAGGCGTTAAATGGTGCTGTGGCAACAAGTTCGCTATTCCAGGCCATTGCGCACAATTGCCAGCGAATACACATACAAATGTAGTCACGCACACATGTACATAAATATGTTTCGTGTTGACCTTTGTGAGCCACACGTAGACACACACTGACACTATATAAATAGGTATGTATGTGTGTGTGTGCATAAGAGCAAGAATTTGTTCATTGTTATGCCATTGTTGCAGCTACAAGAGTTTGGCTTCGCTGTTGCAGCTGATGGCCATACAAATGCAACTGATACATTTTTTTTTGTTGTTTGTTCTATTCTATTTCGCAGGTGTAAGTTGTCGCTCGTGTTTTGAAATATTAAAAATAGTGCACGTAACAATCGCTTCAACAAATAATAAAAACAACAACAAATTTGAAGTGGCTCACTTTTCATACTTCAATGACTTTCATTCATATTTTGATTCGTTTTTGGCTTTAGTGTTCGAATAACACTCAATTACGTATTTTTAACACACTTTTATTAGCTCGGGTTGTATGTATGTATGTAACGGAATCTTTGAGCTTCATTTTCACTGGCTTCTAAAAATCTGATCGACTTGGAATTTTGCACACCTATCAAGGACCGATGACAATGCAATAATTTGATAAAAGTTTTCCATTATCCATATTAGGATTGCCAGGATAAATATTTTCTTTTATTACTTGTGGGCAAAAAGTAAGGTGAATTTGGTTGCAAAATTTTTTCGTGCTTAACTCAAAATCTGTAATTAAAAAGCGCGATTTCCCATACAAAATTTGTCTCCCAAAATCTGAGAATATAAAATACTCCTAGATAATAACGATATTTTTTGGCATACAACCCTGTGTTTACTGTGTTATCGATAATTATTATTACCGAATGTAAGGAGAAACATCAAAATAAAAACTAAATGAAATGGATGCCGGGAAAGAAAACAGGTCTGTAAACATAATTCTAATACAATTTTTGTCAAATATTATTAAATAGGGATTCATTTTACAGAGAAAAGCGTGTGTCCATGAACGTTTTGTCCTCTTATTACTTATTATAAAAAGTAATACAGCAGCTAGTCCTTGACGATTTGCGCAGAATGCTTCAGGTCATTATCTTGCTGGAAGATCCAGCTCGAGCCTAGGCCTCGTTTGTCCACGGATGGCATCAGGTTTTGTTCCAAAATGTGCTTGTATTAGAAGCGATCCATATTACCTTCAATAAAAACGAGGTTTCCAGCTCCTGTGGCTGCAACTGCTCTCCAAACCATGACACGCCACCATCATGCTTTACAGTCGGAATCAGATTCCTAGGATCCATGGCAGTGTTTGGTTTTCTCCAAACTTTGGCTTTGCCGTCGTATCCAAATATGTTGTATTTGGACTCATCAGTGAATAAAAGTAGTTTCCAAAATTCTATTCCCTTATAAGGTGCTTTTTTGCAAACTCCATACGAAGCTTTCAGTTTTTCTCGCTTATATGGGGCTTCTTGCGAGGAGTTCTGCAGTTGTTACCTTCATTATTAAGGGTCCTGCTTATTGTATGTGGGTGGACAACAATTTGATACCTCTCGGCTACCTCCTGGGTCAAATCAGTAGCATGTATTTTCGGATTCTGATTCACTGCTTTGCGAATAAAGAATACATCTCTCCGGTTGAGCTTCTTGGGCCGGCCACTACGCGGCTTAATCTCCAGAGAATTGGTTGTTTCAAAGTTTTTACAAATAGTTTGTACCGTAGACTTGCTTAAAAACAATAAATCAGCTATTTACCCAAAGGATGTCTTATTACTTCTGTACTCAACAACTAATTTTCTCCAATCAGCAGAGTGGGATGCATTTTGCTTCACTTTCATAACCTTCTGTACATAGGTAGTTGCCAATAGAATGATTGTAATATTATATTTACTATATCAAGCATCCCACGCTTTTAACTCTAATTTGAATTATTCTATTTGTATCTTAATTTTTGTTATAATTCTGTTCTGAGGTAGTTGACTATGACTGATCGTTCGATTTGCTATTACTTCATTATAGGTCCCTTTGTCATTAAAATTTATTTTCAACTTTTTAGTTCGATTAGCAATAAAAGCGTGTTTTTTAGTTTTTTTAAACTATTTTTTATTTTGTTTACTATGACACCCAACTTGATTAATCCAATTTTTTTTATAAGTTGCCAACTTCGAATCTTTTCTCTGAAAATTTGCAACTATAGGCCTATTGTCAAGCAGAGCGCTATTACGATTTCATAACACCAATGAAGTTATTTGATCGCATAAATAAGGCTATATCTCATTGTCAGCATACATTTTTCCCGGAAGGTTAACCTACAGTGGCTCAGTATAGAACACTCGGACATACATAGCATGCAGCTTCAAATTAAAAAGTTTTGTTAGAAATGCAAGTTAAATATTTTTATTTTTATATTTTTCTATTCAGCATTCAAAAAGGATTTTAAAAATATCAGGTCAGTCCATAAGTCAGTGCGTTTTTTAAAGGTGGTTTTAAAATTAATAAAAAAGATGTTTGAAGTATTTATTAATCAATAATATATTTTTTTGTCCATGATTTACCATGTCTTCCCAACATTTAGGCAAATTTTTAATTCCCTGCTCGAAAAATTTGTTAGAGCCTTGGAGCCAAAATACGCTTCGATATCCCTTTTTATAGCTTCTTTTGAGGAGTAGTTCTTGTTACTCATATGGGATTGAAATCCACGGAAAAGGTGATAATCACAAGGTGCAATATCCGGAGAGTATGGTGGATACGGCATTAGCTCCCAACCGAGCTCGTTCAGCTTGCCTAATGTTTGCCTTGCGGTATGAGGTCTTGCGTTGTCGTAGTGATACAAAACTTTGCGTCTATTCACTAAAGACGATCGATTTTTGGTAAGTGCCTCATTCAGGTTTGATAGCTGATGTGAATAATAATCAGCAGTTATCGTCTGGCTTGGTGCCAGGAGTTCATAATAAACAATACCGTCCATATCCCACCAAATAGACGGGAGAATCTTCTTGGGGAGAAAGCCATCTCTATGGGTCGGTTCTGGTGTTTCATCTTTATCTAACCATTGGCGTTTGCGAACAGGATTATTGTAAAGGACCCATTTTTCATTACCAGTAACGATATGGTTCTAAAAACTTTCATTTTCAAGCCGTTGCAGCAGCTCAGAACACACATTCACTCTCTGCTGAAGGTTGGCCACGGAAAGGCTATGCGGAACCCATTTTTCCAGCTTTGAAACCTTTCCCAACTGAACCAGGTGCCTGTGAACTGTTCCATGCGTTGAATTTAACCTCTGAGCTATCATATCGACTGTCAAATTTGGCTCAGCTTCCACGAGTTTTAGCCAGGCGGAGGAGTTAAAAACTTCAGGACGACCAGTGCGCGGGACATCCTCCAGGTCGCAGTTACCACTTCGGAATTTTGAAAACCACCTTTGCGCAGTTCTTACACTCACGGTATCCTCTCCGTGAACAGTGTTACAGTGTTTATTTCTGCAGCAGCAGTTGTTGCATTTTTACCACTAAAAAAAAAAAAAAAATACAAAATATGCTTCTTATACGCGTTTGAAGATTCCACGATTAAAATCTCTTGTTGAATGCACAATATATCAAAGAAAATATAAATAGTTCCGTTATATTCCGGGAATAATTTTTTGTATGCAAAAATCGTACACAAGTGAAATTATGGGTAAAATACGCACGAACTTATGGACTGACCTGATAGTAATAATAATTTACGAATCCATTACCTCTTTGATATAAAAAATTGATCATGCAGCATTCGCAAAATTGGTGCTAAAAAAGAAGGCGGGCATTTGGCATTATTGCGGTTGTTTGACACTTTAATTGGCCACAATTAATTTGCTCTCGGTAGATCAGTGCAAAGAAAGAAACAAACGCAATAAATTTAAATAAAATTTCAGTCGAGTTTTGTTGAATATAAGACCAAATTATAAACATGGGTATACAGACCTCGTTTGACGAGGGATAAACTATTTCAATGAACCAGAATCCGTGAAAAATAAGAAAAAAGCGGGTCGACCAAAACTGTTTTCGGCTACAGATTTACGGTGGATTAAGCAACGAATTAAGAAAAATCCAAATTTGGGCGCTCCTAAGCTCACAACGGAAGACGCCCAATACCTTAATATTAACTACAACCCCGAAAGTATACGTATAGTGTTGCGAAAGAATAATTACAATGGCCGATTAATTATTATAACCGACACAAGAGAATAAAATTCGCAAAGCGTCATGGGGATAAGGATTTTGAGTTCTGGAAGCACGTTTTATTTGCAGAAGAAAGCAAAGTTTAACATATTTAGGTCAGATGGACAATCATATGTGTGGAGAATACCTAATGAAGAGTTGCTGGAAAAAAACATACGCCCGAGAGTTAAACAGTGGGATGGATCGGTAATGGTATTAGGTTGTATGTCCGCTGCTGGTAATGGAAATTTGTGCTTCATTAAGGGTAATATAGAACACAAACAATACTTAAGAATTATGAATGAAAATTTGGTCCAAAGTGCTAAAAAGTTGGGAATTAAGGCCAATTTGCAGCACTATCAAGATAACGATCCCAACGGTAAGGCACTTGATGTCCGTCTATGTCTTATGTACAACTGCCCTAAAGTACTTGAAACACCATCAACAATAAGCAGATACGAATGTAATTGAACATCTGTGGGTTCATTTGGAAAACCAACTGAAAACCGACGTTACTAAAAAGAATAAAGACCTAGAAGATTCCATTAAAGAAAAGTGGGGGAAAATAGGTAGATCTTTTAATATGCAAAAAGCTGGTCGCATCCATGTCAAGAAGACTGAATGCTATGAGAAAAAATAAAGGCTTGCCGACTAAATATTAGTTATGTTGTTGTTTCTTAAATGTTATTTGCATAACTCTACTATATATAAATTTCCGAGTTCGTTTTTGTCATGTATTTTGCTAAGTTTTTTTTTTAATTGTCTTTGTACGAATGAGTTGAAGTTTGTTTATGTTTTTTGTAAAGGGTTTTTCAATAAGGGCGGGTAGATGTTGAAATGGAATAAAATGGCGTTTGCTGTGTAGCACGTAGCGCCGTCCTGCTGGAACCACATGTCGTCTAGGTCCATATGGTTCAATATGGGCCATAAGAAATTGGAAGGGCCACCACGTCTACCGAAAAATGGGCGCAATGCGCAACGTTTGCGTTAATGAACACTCATTTTGATAATAAAGTTTTATCATTTGAACGTGCTGTTCAATCGTGTAACTTGCCATGATGATTTGGCATAAACAACTGGATAATAAACAAAAGATTTGACAGATGTCACCAAAACAAAATGGCTGCCACAGGGCGCCAAAATCGACTCGCGCCAATTGAAAACCCCTTTAGTTCCGAAAAATATGTTTGAAGAACGAAAGTAAATGTGCCATATAAACGCATTAGATTTGCATTTTAATACATATTTTTTTCATTTAAAATCATGTCACTTGGGGGTCCTAGTTCTTTATTGAGCCACTGGAGAAGTTTTAGAAACAAGAGACTACACTCTTTGTGTGCTTATGGACATCGAGGGAGCTTTTGACAATGCTACCTTTGATTCTATGTGCTCTTCTAACAGAAGTTATGGGGTAGAAGGAATCATTGTCAGATAGATTCACTCTATGCTATCTCAGGGACTGCTTATCGCAGATGGAGAAAACGATGAAGGAGTCTAGGTTGGGGTTAAGAAAGGCTGGGAACAAAACGGTGTACTTTCTCCCGTACTATGGTGCTTTATTGTGAACTCTCTTCTCAATGATCTGCAGGAAATTGGACACATCCATTTGACTAATCTCAGGACGGTCTCTAGAATCTATATGCAGTCAAATGCAGGTAGCTCTAGACAAGATTGAGCATTAGTGCGATTCGCGTGGTCTTTCGGTAAATTCTATAAAAATTAACTTTGGTACTGTGCACTACAAGGATTGGCACTCGATTGGTTACACAATTAAAAAGACCATACATTTAGTTAAAAAAATTACTGTTATTCAATTCAAAGTAAAAAATGTGTGAAAATATAAAAAATTAAAAATCAATTTACTTTTGCTCGATATGATCACCTGCTGATTTTTTTAGTCCAAGAAGAATAATCCATCGGATTCGCGTCTGGTGAATTTGGGATAAATTGTGTGGACGTTAGATGTTCGGAACGTTGCTTTTTAGCCATTCTTGGTTCCCTCGAGCTTTGTGAAGTGTTGCCGTGTCCTGTTGAAACGTCCATGGTTTACTACCGAAATGTTTGTCTGTCCACGGCTTCAAAGCAACCTCCAGAATACTTTTCCGATAATATTTGGCTTTTACCTTGACGCCAGGCTCGATGAAAACGATGGGAGAGCGCCCATCTGCGGTTACAGCGGCCCAAACCATTACTAGTGCCGAATGCTTTCTTCTGGTGGCCAATCGATGACTCAAATTCCCGTATGAACGGTCGGTCAAATAAATCCTATCGTTTTGGGAGTTTACGAATTGCTCAATTTGAAAAATTTTCTCGTGGTGTAAGATCATGCGCCTTTTGGATCTCATAAGGCTTGACTTTGAGATCATTTTTCAGTATTCGGTGGATGCTACGGATGCTCGAGCTCACGAACAGTCGCTGGTTGTGATTTCCAGCCAAATATAATGCAATCACACGATGAATCCATTACTGATTTTCTTGCCCTTGTAAACAATACTCTGACTGTCATTTTGCTAACTAACAAACAGCTCATTCACGGGCATCAGCTACGCGAGCGGTCTGAAGTTGGTTACATTACGGGTGCCTGTATAGGTTCAAGTTAATGGAGTCTGACGAAACGAGGAAAATACTGGCCACAGTCGGATATGCCACTAATTGTCGGAGCTGTGCACTCTGTTCTCGCTGCCAGCGAACAATCGGGTGCTTTACGTTGGCTTCGGTAGGAATTATGTTGTTTTGATCCCAGACAGTGACCAATGGTTGAGTCCAGAGAACTTCTATACCCACAATATACACAATTTCTATACCGATTGATTCAAAACAAGTGATGGTAGCAGATCAGGAAGTTACTTGGATGAAGACATTAAGTACTCCTATGCTCCAGGACAGATGGCTACGGTATTTTTAACGGAAGTCCATGCCATCTTGAATGTAGCATACTGGCTAATTGAGAAAGAGTGGCTGGATAGTAGTATTGGAATTTGTACTGACAGTCAAGCTGCACTAAGAGCCTTTGCTAACCCACGCTTCGAAATTGATCGGTGAATGTAAGACAAAACGGAACAGTGTTGCAAAACGCAACAAATTTGTTTTTATTTGGGTGCCCGGACATTATGGTATTGCAGGTAGCGAGTTGGCTGATAAACTGGCCAATAAGGGCTGTATAAGCATACCACTAGGCCTAGAATCCTTTCTAGGTGTCAATTCGGCATCAATTAACTTATGGACTGACGACTTCATAAGGTCTACTCATAGAAGACATTAGCCTGATTTGGACTCCTGCAGAGTAGCCAAGTGCTTTGTGAAAGAACCAAAAAATTAGCGACCTTTCTCCTAAAACTTAGCAGGCAGGACCTGAGGGTACTGCTGGGCACAACGCTTGCGGTCAGCATATGGCTATCCGGCCAGGAGAATGAGGACACCGCAGATAATTTTCTCTGTATTTGTCCAGCGTTTTCTCGAATCAGCCTTAGGCTGTTGGGTTGCAATGTACTGAATTTGGATAAGGTTCATACTCTTCCTCTTCCGGATCTCTTAAGATTCATCAATGAGTATAAATTATTTGCGGAAGAGAGACCTCAAGCCAATGCAAAACCAATTATATCTATCCTGTCCCTCTATTGTTTCCACTGTAATCTATCCGGGCTTAGTTCAATGGTTTTCCAGACGGAGTACTTGAACTTCAACCCTCACAAATCTAATCTAATATAATCTAAGTCGACCTGGTCTAATCTCGTTTTAGCTACAAATAAAGTAGTAAGTGCTTTTGAAAACTGTTCCCAATTAGACGCAATGTATACAGACTTTTCGAAAGCCTTTGACAAGGGGGACCACTCTATACTTTTATATAAGTTGGAAGACCATGGGATTAGAGTTAGGGAACAACTCTTTTAAGCGGTACATAACTTAACTGTTAGTTTAAACTTACAGTCGGATCTCGATGCTTTTCAAAATTAGTTCTCATTAAACCATCTATTTCCGAATGTCAATAAATATTTTATTTTCGCATTTACCAGGAAGCCTAATTTCTTTTCTGCTAACTACAAATTAAACAACTGCATCCTTATTCGGTAGTGGGAAATGAAAGGTCTTGGTGCTATTTTTGATAGTAAACTTTCATTCACCAAAAATATTGATTATATTTGGATATCACCCAAAGCATTGCATTCTAGTAGAAATTCTACTCACTAAAGGCCTTCTTCTCACTGATTTTAAATCTCTCTATGTTGCCTTAATACGATCTCGCATTGAGTACTCTTCCTCCTCCATATTGTGATGTGTCTCTTGATGCTGTTCTGCAAATGAAAGCACCTCCAGTTCTAAGCTGACTCCGAACGGCAGACAGTTTTTTTAGAAGCATAATAGAAATGGAGAGAAAGATTCTGCGTAAGATTTTTGGACCTTTTTACGTTGGCAACAGCGAATATCGCAGGCGATGGAACGATGAGCTACGCTGGCTGGATCATGTCGTCCGAATGGATATAAACGCTCCGGCTTTGAAAGTATTCGATGCGGTACCAGCTGGTGGTAGCAGAGGAAGAGGAAGGCTTCCTCTGTGTCGGAAAGATCAGGTGGAAAAGGAGTCGGCTTCAGTTGCAGTGTGTCGCAACTTAGCACGAGAACGAAACGACTGGCGCGCTTTGTCAAACTCGGTCTAAATCGCGTAAGCGGTTATCGCGCCAATTAAGAAGAAGAAGAAGAATAGAAATGCACTTGGCAGTTCGCCACTGCATGCCGAGAGCGATCGTTGTTGGAAAAAAAAGTGTTCCATCATTTGATACTTCATGCTCAGAAGTTCGGATCTGCGCATCTCTCTTTATGTGGAAATGGGAACCGAAGTTTGTTGCTTCAGTAAACTGGCCGGTCGTCATTATCTCAAAAGGATGTCTAAACTCGATGAGCAAAATACTGGCGGATGTACTAAATGAAAGCTACAACCGAGGGAAAAAAGTGCGGCTGAATATAAGTCCAACCAACGGATTTAATACTCTTCACAAAGAAACGCAAAATTCCAGTTTAGCCACCTCCAAAATGTGGAATACCACGGCGTACTTTTAAATCGTCTACGAAATACGGTGCAACTATTGGGGAGGGTATATGGAAACGGAATAGTAGAACAAATACGAGTAGTAAGTCAAAAGCAATTAAGAAAGGCTAAATTGTGTTTGGACACAATTTTATATACGCGCGCATATTTTCGTAAAATTTCATTTGGATCGGCTGTCAAATTCTAAAGTCGAACAGACTCATGAGAATTGAAGCTTGCAACATTGTAATTAATAAAAAAATTAGTAAATAAGAAAAAAAAAATAAAAAAATAAATAAACAAATAAATAAACAATAAAACAAACACAAATAAATAAATAAGGAAAATATAAAGAAATAAATAAATTTAAATAAATAAAAAAGTAAATAAACAAATAAATAAATAAATAAAATGAATAAGAAAAAAAATTAAGAAAAAAATTAAATATAAAAAAATAAGTAAACAATGAGAAAAATATAAATAAATAAATAAAATTTAAATAAATAAAAAAATTAATAAATAATGAAAAAACATAAATAAATAAATAAAATAAATAAGAAAAACAAATAAATAAGAAAAAAAAAATAAATAAATATAATTCAAATACATAAAAAAATAAGTAAATAATGAGAAAAAAATAATTAAATAATTAAAATAAATAAGAAAAATTTAAGTAAGTAAATAAAATTTAAATAAATAAAAAATAGATAAACAAATAAATAAAATAAATAAGGAAAAATAAATAAATAAGAAAAAAATAAATAAATAAATAAATAAATATAATTCAAATACATAAAAAATAAGTAAATAATGAGAAAAATATAATTAAATAATTTAAATAAATGAGAAAAATATAAGTAAGTAAATAAAATTTAAATAAATAAAAAAATATATAAACAATAAAAAAATATAAATAAATAAATAAAATGAATAAGAAAAATAAAATAATAATAATAATAAAAAAAATATTCAAATAAATAAATAAATAAAATAAATAAGAAAAAAAAATATAAAAAAAAATAAATATAATTCAAATACATAAAAAATAAGTAAACAAATAAATAAGTAATAAGAAAAAATAATTAAATATTTAAAATAAATAAGCAAAATAGAAATAAAAGAATAAAATTTAAATAAATAAACAAATAAATAAATAAATAAGAAAAAATAACTAAATTGAACAAATTAATAAATCAGAATATAAAAATTAAATAAAAAAATACGAAACAAAAAAAAAACTTAATAAAAAATAAATAAAAAAATTAATAAGTCATACTACATTCTTTATATTATTATTTGTGCCCTGCCCGATCGTCGTCAGATTTAAAATTTTGAATATTTTTATAATTTATGCCGAATATAATGCAAAAATTAACTTAACTCGAATGACTCTATTTTACTATTTTGCTTCTAAAACAAAAGATGTTGAATGCCACAAATATACGAGCACAAAAAAATCTTTGGCAACGGCGGAGTTTCGCGTATGCATATAAAACGAAGCATTAAATCTTGGCAAAAATTATCACATAGCGCCTTAGTCGTCATAACCAACAACAAAGCCAATGGAAATGCGACATAAGCCAGCTACTTGTATCCTCTTATACCAGTTATGGTAGTCCACATAAGTGCAGTATAAAATTTAAGAATAAGGCTGATGACAGAGTGAGTGCGAATAGCGAAGTGTCTCAGCTAAAAGGCAAGTGCAAAGAGGTAAAGCGATGAAGTATGTCGTGAAATGATTCCCGCTCGGTGTGAGCACTATTTTTTTTAATGCCAAGTAATTTACACGAGACGATTTGTCAAACAAAAAAGGCCATAAACGCACACTCTTTTAGTTATTCATTCACAAGTCTATTTTAACGTGGAGATTTCGGTAAGTGTTATTGAAATAAATGGTATTTCAACAGACGCACTTAGATGTCGTTTTGAAAGAAAACATGTAAAAACTTAGATTCTCTCAGGTTTCACTATTTTCATTCAAAATATTTGAAAATAAGCACGCTACTGATTGTCATACGAGAATTAAAATTTTCAAGCACTCGCTCATACATTAACGCATTGAGTTTGGCAACTTTGATCCAAAATTGTGCTTAAGCCCTGGAATCATTGTTGACTTATTCACATAGATTTGTTTTTTTCAAAAAACCCTAGTCTGTTGTATTCAGTCAGTCCTTTTTCTATGCTCGACTGTAGCAGTTTCTTGGAATTTTTTCACCAACCATTGAATTGCTGATTCATTCGGATGATTATTTCTACCAAAAAAGTCACGACTTTTTCGGTATGTTGCTCTTGAGGATCGACCATTTTCATAATAAGTTTCAATGGTTTCGTCTAGAATTATTTACTACTGACATGTAGGCGTCTCATCTTTTTTTTCAATCCTCTTATTGTACAGGGTGGCTGATGAATTTTGCTACATTAAGAAACTCAAATAACTTTTTTTTTAGTGTATGGAATTCATTTTTTTTTTTTTTCAAGTTGAAGGTCATTAAATTTTATTAAATGTAGCTTAACTAATTTAAAAAATAATTGAATTTAAATGCCCCCCATGCTCGTTGACACAAGTGCGGCATCTTAGTAAAAAGTTGTTCATTGCTGCTTTGAGAGTTGCGACAGGAATAGCCGCAATTGTTGCCCGAATGGATTGTTTTAGTTCATCCAAATTTGTTGGCTTTGTTTTATAAACTTCGTGTTTACATAAACCCCACAAGAAAAAGTCAAGTGCAGTAAGGTCAGGTGACTTGGAGGGCCAACGAAATTCGGAGTTTCTTGAAATCAGTTTATTGGGAAATTTTCGTCGCAACTCTGTCATAACAGTCTAGGCTATGTGAGACGTTGCCCCATCTTGTTGAAACCACACAGAGTTGAAAGGAATTCTCTTTCGGCGTAGTTCTGGATAGAAAAATTCTTTCAGCATTTTCAAATAACGGTCTCCAGTAACCGTAACGGTGTGACCATTTTCTTCAAAAAATTAAGGCCCGACAATACAGCGTGAAGAAACCGCACACCACACTGTCACGCGAAGAGGATGCAATTCCGTCTCGTGAGTATCTGTGGGTTAGAAGTACTCCATATTCGACAATTTTGTTTGTTCACATTGCCGTTTAAATCGAAATGGGCCTCATCAGACATGAAAAGGCAGTTTAACATGTTTTGGTCTTCTTCCACCATTTGCAGGATCTTCTGGCAAAATTCCAAGCGAATCGGCAAGTCTGCTGCATTCAGTTTGTTAACCATTTGAATTTTGTAGGGAAATAAGTCTAAATCTTTGTGCATTATTGTTTGCAAAGACTGTCGGCTGACACCAAGTTGAGCAGATAAGCTTCTTGTTGAAACCTTTGGATTGCTTTGTATAGCTGCAGCTACAGCAGCGATCGTTTCCTCCGTCCGAACTGGTGGGTTTCGATGATAAGGCCTTCTTGCGACTGTTCCTTGCTCAGCAAAATTATTCACCAGTCTCATTATGGTCCATCTGCTCGGGGGATCGCCGCCAAACATCCGCCTGTACTCTCTCTGTACCAAAACTACGGACTCCAGTGCGTGATAGCGGCGGACTATCCAAATTCTTGTTTGCGTGTTCCAGTTATCCATTTTAATAAATTTTAAAGATCAATCTGCAAATTAAAACAAAAATGGAACAGATAACTTAAAAAGAAGAAAAGTTATTCAATTTTTTTTTGGTAGCGGCTTTCATCAGCCACCCTGTACATCGCCATTCACCTGGTGACTGTTACCTCGTGACTGATAACCAAATGTAAGTTGAGAACCCCCAGTCAGTATATAAAAACCTTGTCTCGAAACGTCAATAATAGTCCGGGATAAAAAATGGACATCTATACCGACCCGTCCAACGATTAAAGGAGCATGGATAAAATTAAGGGGAGAAAAATAGTGGATGAAGCTACGTTCCATCACGGACTGTGAAGCTAAGAAGAAAAAGAAGAAGATGAAGAAAAAAGAGACATCTAGGCGTTACTTTTGAAACAGCCATTATTATTATAAACTTTAGTTCACTCAAATGTAAACCCAAACAAATCGAAGTCAGAGTAAGTAATGTGTACGAGATGACACTAACGATGCTGGGTGAAAGCGAGTTGCCTTTATAACTGTTTGGATACCTAGGCTACACATCTTTTTTGTTTTGTATTTTAAAGGGTTAGGGGCAGTCAGAGGCTCGAAAAAGTGATAATTTTCAAAAAAAAAAAATTTTGCTAGTCAATTGCTTTATTTTACAAAAATAAAAACATAGCATTTATACATCGACTTGACTTTAGCGAAATTTCAAAAAAAAAAAATGTTTAATTGTAAAAGTTATCGCTGTTTGTGTGGAACCCGTTTTCCAGAAGTCTTTTGCGGTGATCATCACAAGTCCTTGGAGATTGATCTAAAATCAATCGGACAAGAGAAATTAATTTTATTAATATATGATCTTGAGCCTGATCGAAGCCCTTTTTTTACAAAATTAACAATATGGCGGCTCAGGAAATATTTTCCAGATTTTCGAATTTTTACCTTCTCGAGTGTTATTGTTAAAAGACAACTATCGACTGCTCAGTGCAACGACTAGAGGCAAACTGGCTACAAAAAAACACTACTTAGAATTTGTAAATATATGTATATAGAAGGGTATATATAGGGAAGGGTATATAGAAGGGTATATTTAGGTATACTTATATATACTTATATATTCATCAAAATGGACATTCATAACCATAAAACCCGAGAATTCGGTTGCTTGTAGCTGCTGCTCGTTACTTGCTCTCGAACGTTCCGGAGTACCCGATCAGATTCACTTCAAATTTTCACACAGTATTTTTAATAGATATTACACTTTGAGAAAATGCCAATTTTTTTAAAATTCTGACTACCGGGGTACTTATGCAAAGTAAGAAGGGGTAATAAGCAAATTTAAAGCTTTACAAATCTGGAAGTATACATTTGTCCTCTTTGCCTGCCTATTTCCACCTACCCTGTTTTGAGGAGTTTAGCACCCTGAAAACCTATATACTTATATATTTTCCCCTAGTTTCCCGGTGGTCCTCTACCTGAATAATAAGTTAAAGTTACATTTATTTAAAACTAAGAATTTTATTTGTCGCCAAGTGCGACCTGACTGTAGCGCTTCTGCTTCCATTAGTTGCCTCCAAGTGTTAGATAGCCCTCCACATCTCCGGCTGCTTTGCGGACTCCAGTCTAGGGCTGCTTTTGTGATATCTGCTTCGCTAATTCCCAGAGATGTTAGTGATGGTATCAAACCAGAAAACACGCACAATTTTGCGAAGACTGCTATTGATAAATTTGATTAATCTCATATAATAGTTAACATTTAGAAGTTTTACAGTAAAAAACCGTACAATAAACAAAATTTATTTTATGATTTTTTAACACAGTTTTACTCATGGACACGCCTCTTCGGTAAGTTTGTGGGGATTTTGTCAAAAAATGCGGAGTAACTTGTCTTCCATCGGACGCGTCTCCAGGTGATGAATCAGGGAACGCTCGGCAGATATGGAGAGCAGGTGGGAATTAAAATACTACTCGTGGACCAAAACAAGCAAAACACCTGTTTGCGGGTGCTAATAGGAAAATCTAATCGACTGATAATTGACTTGTTAAGGAATCGTCAACTTTTTAACGCCCTTTGCTTCAAACAAGAGTTAATGGAAACTACATATGTACCCTATGATTAAAAAGTACCGGGAAGGTGATGTTGACTGTTTTCTTCGCTTTTCAAGGCGTAGTCCACCATGAGTACGTCCTATCGGGCCAGGCAGTTGAAGCGTTTGAGAGATACTGTACATCGCAAACGGCCGGGAATGTGGACAAATAATTCTTGGATTTTGCATTATGATAAGGCGCCATCGCATCGAGCCCAAATTGTGCTGAATTATTTGACCAAACACCAAGTAAATACCATCGTGCAAGCACCGTATTCACCTGATATGGCCCCGTGCAGCTTCTTTTTGTTTCCCAAGTAGAAGTTACCACTTCGTGCAAAGAGATTTCAGTCGATACAGGAGATCAAAGAGAATGCGATGAAGGAGCTGAAGACCATCCCTTCGTCGGCCTACCAGGGATGCATGGAGGACTGGGTTAAACTTTGACACATGTGTGTTGCTTCAGACGGGTCATATTTTGAAGGAGATAAAATAAATTTGCCTGAAATTTGACTCTGTTTTGTTTTATTTAAACATTCCCGGTACTTTCAGATCATAGCGTATGTATGTACTTTCGGATTTCTTTTTATAAGACATGGATAATTAAAAATATCATTATAAAATAAAGAACGTAAGAAATAACTAACTATTGAAAAATATTAGAGTGCTTCCCTCACCACAAAGCGGCTCTTTTTCTGTTACCTTACAGCATTGTTTTGTAGCAGTACAACCGCACATTGCTTATATGAAGCGCACACTCTGTCGTCAGCTTAAGAGATCAAAGATGAAAAAGTGCAACAAAAAGGTGAAAAAGGTGAAAATGGTGTCCCATAAGAACTGAGTGAAGAATGAAGTGATTTAAGAGCTATGAGTACGCTCGCAAGAAAAACTTGGCGCGTTGAGTTGTTGGTGTTTGATGGTGCTATGAATGAGAAAGATTTCTTAAAAGTTTTGCGCAAGTATGCACATAAAGAAGTTTTGTGCGCCAGTGGCTGGAGGTGTTGCTGAGAGATGTATGAGTGTACGCTTTTACGACAAAGAAGCGCGATAATAATTCATTTATTATAAAATCATATCCTATAGAATGGAGAGGAATCTTTGCATATTGCAATTGGTTCATACTGAAGTTAGCTGCTATGAATTATGTGATATAACTGCCTTTTATAGCTGTGCACTTTTGACAAAACAATTTATTTGCATTGAGCTGGTTTTGCATTTGCAACACGAAATTCTGATTTTTCATATGGAAACTTATCAGAGAGCGCATTTTGTAGTGTAGCACTGGGAATCAATGAGAAGTTTTGACAATTTTTTGGTATTTTATTTAATTTTTATAACTTAAGGTGGCTGCCGTAGCCGACTGGGTTGGTGCGAGACTACCGTTCGTAGATTTGAGTCTCCGTGCGTGAAACTTCAAATAATAGAAAGAGTTCGGCCAACTAGCGGTCGCCCCTCGGCAGGCAATGGCAAACCTCCGAGTGTTTTTTTGCCATGAAAAAGCTCCAGATAAAAACCATTTGCCGTTCGGAGTCGGCTTAAAACTGTAGGCTGTAAAACCAGTGCCGTCGAAGATAGAAAAAGGACTGACAGACTCAAAATGTAACGTTCTATGTTATGTGGGAATTTTGCTGCTGTCACGCAAAGTGCTGCTGAGCAGCTTTCATCGTCGATTTCTCAACGTTCTCAACAATTAGGTATTCATGAATCGATTTTCATGTTGTAAGCTTTATTACTCCCTTACAACTTCTTCGACAGAAAATATGAATCTGTGAACCCATATGATAAAGTTTTGGAAAGCGAGGAAGTTCTTGAAGGCATATCACAAATGTGTGTTCAAAAAGTATCGCGAATTTTGTGTTTTTTCAAAAATTATTTATTTATTCATTAATATCTATTTTGTCCCCTTCAAAGTAATCCCCATGAGATATTATGCAATTATGCCAATTTTTCCAATCTTTGAAGCACTTAAAAAAATCATCAAATCAATGAAGCTCTTTTTTTATCTTGTTCAGCAGTTATGACCCTCTGGAGCAAATTTGGGTCGTCGCGGACAGAGCCCAGCATCTCATTAGCAATGTTCATGCGATGCTGCTTTTGGTCGAAATTAAGCAGTTTTGGTACGAATTTTGCGGCGAGCCGTCTCATGCCCAAATCATTGAAAAAATTCTAATGGCACGAGCCAATCGATATGTCTAGGTCCTCAACAACTTCCTTAATGGTGATTCGACGATTACCCAATACAATTTTTTTCACTTCATAAATTTTTTCGCCTGCGTCTGTTGTTGAAGTGCTCGGGCGTCCGGCACGCCTTTCGTAGTTCACATCTTCTCGGCCTTCTGAGAACAGTTTGTACCACCGATTAATGTTGCTTTGGTCCAAAGTAGTTTCTCCGTATGACACAGTCAACATTCGGAATGCAACCGCGGACTTAATTTCGTTTTTCACGTAAAATTTGATACAGGTTCTTTGATCCATCTTTTTGAAGAGGTAAAAATCGAAGACGAGCCGAAACACGTGCAAGCAAAGCAGCTGTCAACAATTAACTGAACATTTAAAACGGCCGAACTCGTCGGCATGACTGAAAGACTGGAGTACCAACATATCGGCACAAAAAAATAGAAATTCGAATATACGTAACCCTTTATTTTTTTTTTTTTTGTCGGGACAACTAGCAAGTGCAGCACTCAGACATTAATTAAGTCCATTGTACTACACTTGGATTCCCATTTAAATTTCTTTAAATCTACCCCACCTCCGAAGAAATCTGAGTAGAGCTTGTGGTGCCAAGGAGCCAAGATGGTTCTTAAAAATCAGTGCCAAAGACCTCAAACCTGGTTTTAGCGAAGGCGGGGCAGACGCACAGGAAGTGGTCCGCCGTCTCATCCTCTTCTTCCCAAGCTGGGCAGAGTACACTGTCTGAGATGTGCTTCGCCCACAAAAAGTGGCCTGTCAGCAGTCCAACCAGCCGTCTATACGTAACCTACGAACACACCTCGTATATATACAATATATAATTGGCGCGTACCCCCTTTTTGGGTGTTTGGCCGAGCTCTTCCTTTTATTATAGTGTAAGACGCTTCTGAAAACAAGTTGAATTATTAATTGAAAACTTTTTCCGCTTGTAACAAATACTAAAAATTGTTGAAAAAAAAGAAAAAAATGAAGTTCGTTTTCCAAGTAAAATGCTCAAATTGATCACGTGAGTCCTTTGTTTTTTGGGAAACCAAAAACTTTAAATGTAATTGAAGAAAGCGTTTGATTACGTATACGCAGTGCAGGCCAATACGCCAACCTGTGGTGGTATTCACTAAGATATTTTAGCGATATTCGCTTTGCTATCCATCCTTAGCTGCAACTTTAACGATTTTGCTTTTCGGTGGCCTGTTTTTAAGAACAATCGATAAGACAACAGCAGCTTGGCTATTAAGCCGATTATCGCAAACTAGACGACGACGATTTTGGCGTGGTTAGCTCAAACGAGAAAATAAATAAGAATCAGTGGTTTTAATAAAAAGGGTAAAATTACATTCTCATAAAGTTATTAATATTTGGTACAGGATTTATAACGTGGAGCTCCTCTGTGAGTAGTAATAAGTCTTCATACAATAGATAAACGTTCACTTTAAGAACAATCTTTTTTATTTGGGGAGTTTCAAAAAATATTCCAGTTAACTTCAGACAAGGCTGCGAGTGAAGCACTGAATTCAAGGAGAAGGTGCATTGGAGCCTCTTGGGATTGACCACAGAAACCAAGACAAAAAAAATCCGTGGACCATACCCCGGTCATGTGCCGAAGACTAAACAGTCTGCAATTGCCTGTGAATATGTCCATGAGCATTCTCAGTTTATTCTTGGAGAGGGTTGTGCGTTTTCTAAATATCTTTTGATTGCACCTTCGATAAAGACTTCGTCTGGCGTAGCCCAATAGTTTGGTGCCAGCTAATCTCTCTTAGCCTTAGCTCTTCACTCCTAAGCTTATACTTGAGGGTGTGTTGCCTCATAGCAATGAAAGGCTTGCGTCGTATTAATGATGAGGCCATGACCTCTCTTGCCAATGCGGCCGTTACTTCGTTCCCGGCTATACCCCTGCGGCCTGGCATACTCCGAAAGGTATTGAACGCAGCCGTTTAATGTGCTTGCAATACAAAAGAGGTGACAAGAAATGAGTCTTGGTCAGTGAATAATCCTTTTTGCATATTTTGTACTTTTACATTTGAGCTTTTCTTCACATTGTTGGTAGGTATGCCAGAGCGAAACTGTCTCGTATTACTCCAACGAGATGTAGTGTAATTAACTTGCCGCCTTATGAAGAAGAAATTGAGTCGGTATAACACCTCCTCTTTCAATGTTCTGCATTTCTTCCAAATATCTTGGCGATTATTTATTTGAAGATCTGGGAAATTTGCAAAATGTCTCATTGGAGGGATTAATTCCAGGCTAAAAAGATGCAAGTGGCAAGCAACTTAGTTAGGGGAAGGAAATGCGGGTATCACAATGGGCCTTAGACCTCCGAGTGTCTTGTCTTAGACCAGCAACCTGGCTAGCCTAACCTAACCTAACTCGCCGCCTTGCTGTAGTACTACCGGGCGAATTCCATCAGCCTCTGGTTTCTTGTATGTGTTAAACGATCTAACGGCCCATTTTATAGATTGCTGGTTAAACTACTGTTTAGCCAGTTTGCAGTCCGATTGGAGCGGGCTTGAAAACACCGTACAGGACTCCGCGATCTGAGCTATGGCTCCCGGAAAATGTGCAGCCAGTAAAACGCATGCACCTCATTGAATGTTTATGGGTCATCTGTTTTTTGATACCTAATCTAATAATAAATATATCCTTAGCTATAACCTTGTAGACCCAAGCCGGGGGTTGAGCTAATATCCTCACAAAAGTGCATAAAGCTACCCCTCTTTGCTTTTCTAATTTCTTTTCTATATACGATTAGAATGGTAGCGCATTTATCCCTACATCCGGTGCACTTGGATTTAATAAATTGCCTTCGCACTACCTTCTGATGCACTGCGAGTTCCTCCGAACCCCACGAAGTGTTGGTATATCTATTTATATAGCCACAACTCAATTAGATCCCCCTTTTGACTACCTACACCTGAACAGTTCAGGTACCGCCTCGTTCTTAGAGACACTAGTACCCAAAATTGTTTGTATGAATGGGGCAAAGCGTTTGTTACCACATCCGTGATTATATATGCAGCGCCGATCTGAGAAAATTGGGAAAAATTTGCATATGAAAGAAATAATAACCACACATAGATTAAACGAGCTTAGAGTTACGAGCACTCATCGCATGGTTTCAGACGATGCCATAGCAGTTATATTGAATCTCTAGAGCTCTCTTGGTCAAAGAGCTGCAGAGGTTCGTTGGACGCACAAACTGATACCAGGCATAGCGAAATGGTTTCGAAGGAAGCAAGTGACGGAACTACTGAGCGGTCACGGATGTTTTAAAGAGCATCTACATCGCTTTAATTTAGAAAACGATCCTGTTTGCCCGGTCTGCCCTGACGAATCAGCGAGTGCAACGCATGTACTTTTCCTGCGCTTGGGCTTCGACATCAGAGAAGAAAATCTTCTTGGATTTTAAGTGATGTAACAGCGCACATCATAAAAGTACTGTATGATGAAGAATGGGTTCAAAAGGGGAACCTACGTCATTAACAGCTTGACCTACAGGCTGATGGAAATGCTGAAAAGTCGTTGTAAGGCAAATACCGGGTAGATTCCTATACTGAGAGAGACTGACTGATTTGATTTAACATACAAACGTACTAGGGTTCCGGGAGGAGCATCCGTTCGGGCAAGATGAGGTTTTATTTCGGGTTAAATTCCCACACTGAGGGCACAATGGCCATCGAGGCTTTCCACGCTTTCCTCTTACCAAAACAAAATAAAAAAAAGATGGGGCAATGCACGCTGGACATATCGCTGCATGGGAGAATTGAAATATTAGCTAGCAAGTTTAGATAACACAGTTTCTAAGCCGGCATGGACCATCATGAACCAAATTCCATTTATGACTACTTTGGCGAAGAAGTAGTGGAAGAGGTTTACTACATGTTTTTTTGTGCAGGTGATCCCATACCATTTGATAGAAGCTTTATATTTGACGAAAACTACACTCCTGGTATGTTAGCAGGCACCTCCTCAACTACGCGGACGAGATCCAGGACAAAACAAACCGACAATTACTGGATCGGCCAATGGACAGACAGACAATTAACGACATTCATTGGGGGACTCTTACCACTTTCTTAAGCTCACGACCCCCGATTACTTACTACTACCCATTGCAGAAGAATAGCTCCAACTTCCCCGAGAATCCCGCATAACCTTTGCACAATTACGTTTTAGATATTGAAGAAGGTTAAACTCCTACTTATCCAGAATCGACGCCGCCTACTAAACGTATGCCCGGCATGTGAAGGCAGCCCGTACAACACTAACCACCTTTTCACATGCCCCATTAAACCGACTCATGTAACACCCCTCTCCCTATGGACCCAAACTCGAAACAGCAACTTTCCTGGGCCCACTTCTAGATGAGTTAGACGAAGAGGACTCACTCACGAATGGCGCAGGAGCGGTAACTAGTTCACCTTTTTCTCTCACGAAGTAGCAATACGCGTCAATTTCGGTCATTAGAAGATTCAACTGCCTACGCCAAATCAAGCGAAATGGCATTTTGCAAAAATCATAGCTTGGGAAATTCCTCTTTAACGCATTAATATTTGGGACCTCCAAATGATCTTCTACAAGCGTCTCGCTTGATTTAATCCAAATGAAATTTCAAAATTAAAAATTTAGAAGCAGAAAATGTTGAAAATGCAGATACGCTTTACTTTCTACTTTTCTTTGTATTTCATTCGCTCACTCACCGCAACTTAAAGCAGAATGCACACGCAGAATATATTTTTATTAGAACTGGAATTGTTGTTTCAAATTTATTCTGTGCACTACTTTTTGCTGATATTTCCTTCTCATTTTGTTTGGTGGAGTTCGCAATTTTCACTAAATTGTTGCAAGCACCTTAATTTCCGTTACACCATTACAACGTTTTAGTAGCACTTTGCACTACTTCGCGGACAGCATCCGAAACCTCCTTAAGCGTGTAATGTGTAAAAAGCTACCAAACAAAATGTACTCAGTGTAAAATAAAACTTTTCTCTGCCCTGCAAAGTGTGAGTTGTACACACAAAAACATAATTACTTCATTTGCCATTTTAATTTCTAAGGTAATGAAATCCGAAAAAAAGTGCAAATAATGTGAGGGCTAGAAACTTTTGAGGTACAGCAATGAGATACAAGAAAACCTTACTTTCTCTTCCACAAGTCAGCAGGTTTCATAGTTTTTTTATATGAAATATGCTGATAGAAACCCCTGGCTATGAAAGGCAATCATTTGCGATATGTAAAGATCCATATGTCTTATTTTAATGACTTTCATTTTCTCCTCGGACAAAATATGCTTTTGCTCCTTATGCTTGACACCAAGACTTGTTTTACACTTTCATCTTCCTCTCTACAGAATCTGCGAGATCCATTGGATTATATTCCCAGTTTAGTAAGATGACATTTCAATCTAGAATGCTCTGTTCGAATATTCAGTTTACCGCAATAGTAGCTAAAAAGGAGGCTAAAAGGAAGGATGGGGAGTGAGTTGGATCTGCAGAAGAATCTTTGGCTATCCTGGTAAATAATCACTTTCCAATAAGTTCTATTACCCCACGTGACATTGTCGCCACGAGTCGACAGGTAGGGCTACGCGATCTTTCTCTAAAATCTATCCAGTCAGTTGACAGCATCATGTGGGCAATAAATAGTTTTTTCCCCCTGAAAACTCCTGGTTCTGACGATATCTTACCTGTGATGGTTCAGAAAACAAGTAATTTGGTGGTTCCTGCCCTGCACGAAATCTACTTGGCGTGTATCGCTCTTAATCATGTCACCGCCAACCGGAAGAAAACGAGGGTTGTTTTCATACCCAATGCAGGGAGGAGGGGTCACAACTCGGCCAAGGACTTTAGGCCTATAAGTGTTACCTTATTTATCCTAAAAGTGTTTGAAAGATTGATTGATTATCATATCCGGGAGCACATCGAACCGAAATTATCGCCAGCGGAAAATGCTTCCCCGAAAGGAAAATCCACGGAACCAGCCTTACACGAGGTCGTAAGGACTGTGGAAAAACATTTCACTTTGGCGGCCTTCAAAGATATAGAGAGTGCGTTCAATTACATCAAGACGGAGTAAATTATCACCGCGTTAGAGAGACTAGAGGTGGAAAAACCTATCTGCTTCTGGATCTCGTACCTGCTTGGCTGCAGGCAAGCTAATGCGATAGCAAGAAGAGCTAAAGTCACAAAGGGGGCCGCCGCAGGGTGGTGTCCGTTCGCTCCTACTTTGGCGAGTTGATATTGACGAAGTTCTGATAATGCTAAATAAGGGTGAGGTTAAGGGATCATACGCCGATGTCAAGTCATACGCCGATGACTTGGTCCTGATGGTATCGGGGGCAATCATGGCTGAGATCGTGGAAAGGTCACTGGCTGTGCTCTGTCGCTGGGCTGCCACTTGAGATCTCCGAGTCAACTCTGACAAAACGGAGCTAGGGGTATTTACCAGAAAATATAAACCTCCACCCTTTCGACTTCCCAAATTAAACAACCACGTTCTCCCGCTCTCATCGGAAGTTAGGTATCTTAGAGTAATACTTGATTCCAAACTCCATTGGAAGCTACACATTGAAAATCGGGTAAAGAAGGCCAGTATAGCCTTCTACTCCTGCAAATCTATGTTCGGTAAAAAATAGGGGCTCAAGCCACAGGTCGTGCTGTGGATGTACAACGCAGTGGTTTTGCCAATTTTAATGTATGGATGCCTGGTTTGGTGGGAAGCTTTTCGGAATTGCTATAATATCTCTAAGCTGGGGAGGGTGCAAAGGACTGTAGGCATTGCCATTACTGTATGCATTGCCCCTGTGCTGCCGTGAATGTCGTTTTGCATTTACTTCCCATCGGCTTTTACGTTATTTCCATCACAGCTCAAAGTGCAATCAAGTTAAAGGAGGTTGGCCTCTGGAGATAATCTCTCAAGGGACACGGTACCATTTTCAGGCAGTTAACACCGTATTTCTCCGAACTTCGGACAAATCTCTCTATCCGTAAACTGGAATTTGAGGGTCGTGCTGAGGAAATCTTTCCAAATAGGCAGGATTGGATGGAGGTTAAAATCTGCATCGGAGCTTGCCCTCTGTCTTCACTGACGGTTCCAAGATGTACTCGGGTGTCGCAGCAGGAGTTTTCTCTAAATCAACCAATTTATCTATCCCCTTTAAACTGCCGAATACTGCTAATGTTTTTCAGGCCGAAAGCTTTGCGATTCTGCAGGCATAAAAACTGCTTAGGGAACGCGGGAGGGAGGGAGATATTAACATTTTCTCCGATAGTCAAGCCGTGATCAAAGCTCTGATGACGCCATGGTGCGGAATTAGCTGTAAACTCCTGTAAAGAGGAGATAAAATCTCTTACGTGTGCTGGTAACATTTCTCTGATTTGAGTTCCAGGACATAGGAACATAGAGGGAAATGAAATTGCTGATGAGCTTGCCGGAAAGAGGACTGAATTGACCTCAGAGATCTCCTACCCGGTCATCGGCGTCCCTCTGACAGTTGTTAAAGGGGAACTGCACTAATTATTTCTCAGAAAAGCGCAGAAAAGATGGAGCTCCATTCCTTCATGTGCTATTTCGAAAACCCTATGGCCCCAGTATAATATTATATATGGAGGACTCAGAAAGTCCTTTAGACTCCTCTCCATTCAATTTCCAAACACGTAACTGTATTTACCGGTGACTGGACGATCGGCACACGCGCGGAAAAGCTATGGTTACCATTTATCCTCCATTGCAGAAGCTGTGGGGACCTTTTAGAGAAGGAGACTGTAGAGCATTTTCTCTGTAAATGTGCGGGTTTGCCAGCTAGATGATTAGGGTCCCTGAGTGCTTCTTCGACCTCCTGGGGCAGTGCGCCAACCTAAATCCCATCAATCTTCTCCATTATACCTATTAACAGCTCTGGCTGGCTGTAGATATCTACCTGTTGGAGGTCTCATAATGGTATCAAAATGATGTTTTAGTGCTACTTGCGGAGTGCCGTAAGCACCATAGAAAGCGCTATGGAAAAGAAAAAAAAATGTGTTCAGCCGTTTTCCTTGAAATCTCGCAAGTTTCGACAGAGCATGGCACAAAGGGCTCCTCCAGAAGCTTGAGTTCATGATGCCAACACAATGCTGTGAGGTGTTCCCGTCCTATGTTAATGATTGGTGAAACATGAAAATGCATATTTGGCTCTAAAAAATATGAACACAGGCGTTCCACAGGCAAGCATTTGGTATGTTCTGCTGAATTTCCTGTATAACCACGACCTAACATCGTCAAATCAGCAAGTAACTGCCACATTTGCGGATAGCACTGCCATACTTGTAGTCGCTAATACTATGGAAAACTCAACGAATAGGATACAAGAAGCTATTAACATTACTCTACATGGGAAGAGAAATGGAAGATGGAACTCCACAAGGAGTTCGTACCAACGGGTCAAACCGTCAATGCAATTTGCTGTGTTGGCGTTTCGGAACGTTTGTTGTATCGCCCTGAATACCGCGAAGGAGGAAGCTGGCGCTTATTGCATGATAGTGCACCATCTCATTGATTCACTCTTGTGACTGGTTTTTTGAGTAGAAATCGCATTTTAACCATCAATCTCCCACCGTATTCGCCTGATATGGCTCTGTGTGACTTCTATCTATGCGGAAAATAGCATTTGGCCATGAAAGGAAAACGTTATGCGTCCATAGAGGCCACCCATTCTGAAAAACATTCCGGTCAATGACCTGAAATACTCTTTCGAAAAGCTTTTAGATCGCGCAAAACAACGTCGTGTATCGAGGTCCCAGAGGACTATTTTAAATAAATAAACTCGAAGTTATCAGAACAAAGCTCCTGTTGTTTCTATTTTAGCTCAGTCTTGTTTATTTTGGACTTCACCTTGTATTCTGGATGAATCACCAACCAATCTCTAAACAACTAATCAACAAAAACCTGTTTATACACAACGAAGTATAATATTTACTTTCACGCCAAGAACTTTTGTTGCTATTTAGTTTATATGCGGTAATACTTTCATTGTGGCACTACGGTACGTCGTACACGTCACGCGCTGCCGCAACGGAAGGAACAGATCCATTGTGATAGCCCTATTATTGTATGTACAACGCTAAAAAAAATAAATAACAATCGTTAATAAAATAAAAATAAAAAAAAAAACGGGTTCCTATTTATTTATTTATTCTCCTATCCACCCTCTGTGTGCCTAAATGTGTCTTATGGAAAGGCGTTCCCCAATCTTGTCTAGTACTTCAAATGCTCATTTTACTTCAGCTCACTTACTTTGTAAACGCAGAACTGATATTCTAATTCTGGCCTTTATACCACCGAAAGCTAACAGTTTTTTTTTTTCTCCTAAAAAAGTGTGCATATAATTAGCACAACCATTGAGCTACTACACGCAGCTCTTCTCTTTGACGTTATTTAGGTGAGTCTGAATTCATAATAGAGCTAAAATAGAACTCATTACCTTTATCAGCAACAGCTCTCACATACTCTCTCTTTCACTTATAAACATGTTTGTTGGTATATTTGCATGCGTTTACGTTTGTGCGTTTATTTGTCATACAATAGTACTTCGCTTGCATGGCTTTGTGCGTATGTTTGTGCGGCTTTGTAAATGCAGATACGCAGGGATGCATAAATTCTGTGATTTAATGAAACCTCCTCTAAAAAGGCTTAAAAAACTCCAAGTATACGAAAGTAGGCTGAGCCGCATTAGAGTGCTTGTTGTGAGAGAAAAGTTAATGCAAATTAGCGCAATAATTCGGTTAACTGCTTTGAACAACAACTCATCGACTAACTTCGCAGCACAACTAATTGTTGCGGGGGTTGGATGGTATTTTGTAGAGCGATTATTTTGGAACAAGTAATTTGTGCACAACTGAATTTCTAGCAAAAGTGTTTTGTAATTGCACTTTTTATTTATTTATTTTATTGTTTTTCTTTCTTTTTTGTCTCATTTAAGGTCAACACATCTGGTAATCTTTTCAAGACTATGCTGCTTCATACAGTTGGCTATGCGAGTTGCCTGTATGAGTTCTGCCGATGTAACTTGAAAATAACCAACAATAGCATCTAATTCCGAAATAATAAAGTACCAGTGAGGGCAACTGCTACAATGAACGTCAAAAATAAAAGAAAGGCGTAACTCAATCTGAGTTGTTCACTTCAAAGGGAACTTTCTCAACTGGTGAAATGAGCAGCAAAGATAGAGCCAAACTCTTTGCAAGTTGTCTGCACATTACACAAACATACGTACATACACATTTAAATAAATGCAGCATAGTCCCGCACATATACTCGTATGCTTTTGTGCATTGCCTGGTGTGTGTGCATGCAGTTGCAGTGATTGGACAGGGTCTTTCAAAATCGAACTTCCTTTTTATTTTAGTTTTAGTCAAATGTTTTTTTTAGAACTTCAGTTGGATGTTTCAAGGGCCGGTGTTGGTTTTGAATAAACTACAATTTTTTTAGAAAATTATTGTCATTTCTCTTTATTATGATAATACTGGTATGGCTCAATTACGTATGGAATAAAATATCGGCCAAATAGCCGCCGCGGCCTCGGCGGCACACCTCCATCCGATGATCCAAATTTTCGATGAAGCTGAGGCATAATTGAGGTTCTATGCCGTTAATGTGCCGAATTATCTCATCCTTTAGCTCTTGAATTGTTGCTGGCTTATCGACGTGCACCTTTTCTTTCAAATAATCCCAAAGAAAGAAGTCCAACGGTGTCAAATCACATGATCTTGGCGGCCAATGGACATCGCCGTTACGTGAGATTATTCGGCCATCAAATTTTTCGCGCAAAAGAGCCATTGTTTCGTTAGCTGTGTGACAAGTGGCACCATCCTGTTGAAACAACATATCGTCAACATCCATATCTTCCAATTCGGGCCCGAAAAAGTTCGTTATCATCTCACGATAGCGAACACTATTCACCGTAACTGCGCGACCGGCCTCATTTTGGAAAAAATACGGCCCAATGATGCCGCCGACCCATAAACCGCACCAAACAGTCAATCTTTGTGGGTGCATTGGTTTTTCGGCTATCACTCTTGAATTATCATTCACCCAAATGCGGCTATTCTGCTTATTAACGAATCCACTGAGGTGAAAATGTGCCTCATCACTGAAGATGATTTTCTTCGATATGCATTTTGATTTGAACGCCCGTTTTCATAATAAGCCTGAATACTTTAACGCGTTGCTCGATTATGTATCTTTCATGGTTCAAATTGAGTTAGTCTGAAATTGAAAAATGTCAAATAAAATGCAGAAAAGAACTTGTATGTTTAGGTGTGGTTTACATTCAATATCGGCCCTTATAATTTAACCACCCTTTACTTGGTAAATTCTATCTTTTCGAAAGCCGCATAGAAAATAGTCCAAAGTCATCAATTCAGGTGATCTGTGTAGATAAATTGCTGCAGGGTGCTGTGAAATGAATCCGTTTCGGAAATTTTGTTTGCCATGAGTTGATTAATTTATTAGCTGTGACAGAAGATTAGGAAAGTAACCGCGACCAAAGATGGTAGGAGGCAATTAAAACCAAATTCCAACTGTGTCGCTTGAAAGGAGTGCAATACCTGGAATGTCTCTATGTAACGGACTTACATATTAGTTTGGAGAAAAATAAATCCATTATTTTCTTGGTAGATGGATGTAGTGATCGATAACGCGTAAATTGTTGATGAAATAATTTAAAGTTTTTGCTCGTTGTCAAGGTGGCATCTCACGCTAAAAAAATCGTTTACTGTTTTTTGTTTGTTTCATTCAGTTGTGAGTTACAGGATGTTATTATTATTATTAGGATTGGCTGTTTGTGCACTGCAACCTGAAGGGATCTATTGTGCACACATGTAGCCTACTCAAACAGCTCTAGTCTCTTAATAAATCCTAGCACTACTACAAGCCTTAATTTACTATAGTCCAATTTCCCAGGTAATTTAGTCTGCGTCGTACCACACTGCTGGGCAGCCGCATAGAATATGTTCTGCTGTTTCTTGTGCCTCTTTACAGAGTCTACAAGAATCGTTTTCTATCGCACCTATCTTTTTCATGGAATAATTAAGTTTACAATGCGCTGTTAGTAGTTCAGTGTAAGTTGTATGCCCTTCCTGCTTATGTCAAGGATTGCTTCTGTCTTTATCCGTTCTGGATGTATGAGTCTTTTCGATTGCCTCATGTCCGATTGGGCTCTTCAGTAATCGATTAAGCCTCGTTGTTTATGCTCACGCAAAAAAGCACTTTTGAAGCTGTTATTTACCATGCAGAAAGGTTCAGGACCTATAAAGGGAGTGCTTGCCCCCTTTTACGCTAAATTATCCGCAATTTCATTCCCTTCGTGACCCACATCAAGGCCACACAGTTTGTTGATGCCAGGGTGTTGAGAATTTTAAAACATTCCGAAACTAACCTTGATTGGAGTGAGAAGCTATTCAGCAATTTTAGACCTGCTTGGCTGCCAGAGAGAATGTTAATATTTGCACCGCGCGTGCCTCTCCGTAGACATTCTCTGGCACACAGCTCTAAGGCGTGGATCTCCGCCTGGAAAATAGAAGTGGTTTTTCCCATTGCAATTGCTTTTTTGAAATGTGGTTCAACAATTCCAGCCCTGGCACTAACGTCTTCTATTTTGGACCCATCAGTTAACCACACCTGTGCGCTGTGTTTTAAGGATATTTCATTGTTTCTCCACGCTGAGCGGTCACTAGTGACCACTTTGAAGTTCTTGGAGAATTCTAACTTCTTTTCCCTCTTGTCGTGGACTTTCACACACGGAGTATTCAGGATTGAACCCAGAATTCTTACATGTCCCGTGAGATTGTCTTCTTTGAGAGGAAGTAGATTGCATTGCTCCCGTTACGCTCAGATGGGCTATTCTGTATACCTTGTTAAGTGTTAGCTGATTTTTAGATTGGTCTACTTTTGGCCGCAGGATGTTTGATCGACAACAGCTAAAGATCGATCATAAAATAGTTTTAAACTATTTCCGCGAAAGTTTCACGCAAAACTAATGGATTTCTTTGTGACTTGTTTTACAAATATCTCAACTCCGACGCCATCTAGCGGTTCATATTAAGATTCGTGACTCATTCAGAGTTTGGCCGTAATAATTCCTTCAAATAATGGTCAATTGGATCAGATCAAAGAAATATGCAGTCTGCTCGACGCCTTACGCGGTGCTGGAGATACTCCTGGATATTCAACTTACTGATATTAGCATACTTTGGCACCCTTCTGAGCAATGGCGACTTTGTAACATTCATACTCGATTCTAAAATGGATATACCTGTAGGAAGAGAATTAGGTTTCTTCTGCTAGCAAATCTCATTCAGAGAAGCGTACAGACTTCCTGGCTACTGTAGTCGTTTTGAAATTGAGATCTATAAAATTGGCATTCAAGTTGGAAAATATGCTGGAACTCAATTCTTGAAACCTCGCTTTCATTATAGACAGTTAGCTGGCCTGTGGCAGGAGTTCCTGTTGCTCAATCATACCTGGCCTGTGAGGTTCGTAATCTCGGCAATTGAATGGAATCCTAGGGCAGCCACTAAGAATAGAACTGGGGCCCATGTAGAATATGGCTTTCACCTTATTTATCGCTTGATGAATGAGTATATCAACTGGCTGAGCCTCTCTAAACCATATATACCTACAGACTTTTCATAGGCACTGGTACTCACAAGGCACAGAACTAGAAGAATGGGCTTCAAAATTCTGGGCGACATTTTCTCCAAGGATCTGTGCAAATTAGTATAGTTTATTTGGAAAGGATGGTTGAATTCGCCAAAATAATCAAGAGCTTTGATAAAGTTTTTGGAATATTTTGTATTTCGAGACTTGGCAATCCCAATACGCTTTGAAATTTTGATTGAGCAGCAACCCGTCTAACCTCATTAGCGTAACCTTCAACCTTCAACCAATTTATATCCGGCCAAGGACTGTCACTTCAGCAGGGGAAAGTTTTTGATGCCACAACCACACAATGCTTCAACGCAACTCGATGTCGCAGTCCATTAGCTTTAAGTGAATTTTCATTTATATATTTTTAAAGAAAATCGGCCCGAGGATGCCACCAGAAGAGGATAGAAGTGTGTTGGTGTTCTTATGTTTTGCACTGATCCAGTCGACTCGGAGCTCTGTTAAATGATTACAATGAGCAAAATTATCCACAACTTTGAGAGATTGAGAATTTTCACAGATCCAGCATTTCCTTACCTTCCTCCTACTACGATTATTTAGCGAAGTGACACTCATTTTCGTAAGACAGTAATTTAAACTAAGCGTAAGCCAAAAGAGCCGCCATCGAACTATGACAAAAAACGAATTGTCTGAAAAAAAAAGTTGCCAAAAATGCAACTCGAACTCGAGAGAC